>CM060949.1:174058014-174280514 GCA_030765055.1 Mantis religiosa | reverse complement strand
ATAAAAAGTGATTTTATACTCACAGCCAGTAGAAACTGCTACTGTTTATAAATTTTCTCTGTTGTATGTATACAGTATAAATATAGATTCGTTTGTTAAATTAAAATTGTCCTGTCGGAAATTACTGAAACCTTGTTTACTAGACGTTGGAACATTCAAGTGATTTATTCGCACCTGCTTGTATGGTACCACAGAAAATTATATTGCTTTGTGCATATGATATTATATATGGATCTAAATATTTTCTGGAAATAATCATTTACGAGGGCTATCCAGAAAGTAGATTACGTTTTGGAATAAAAAGTAAACAAAGTATAGGAAAAAATTTTTATTATATACAGATGAAAGTCACACTCAAATACTACTTTTCGACATAGTCACCATTCAAATTAAGGCATTTATCGTAGCGATGTACGAGCTTGGAAATTCCTTCGTCGAAAAATTCGGCCGCCTGCGCCTTCAACCACTTCGTTACCTCTTCTTGCAGCTGTGCGTCGTCATCAAAACGCTGCATAGCCAGCCACTTCTTCATTGCTGGGAATAGGTGGAAGTCGCTCGGTGCCAGGTCGGGAATGTACAGCGGATGAGGAAACAACTCCCACTTAAAAGATTCAAGAACTTCACGAGTGACATTTGCCGTGTGGGGCCGGGCGTTGTCGTGAATCAACAAGATCTTAGAGCTCAACATTCCTCTGCGCTTGTTTTGAATGGCTCTTCTGAGTTTTTGGAGAGTTTGGCAATACCTTTGAGAGTTTATTGTAGTGCCTCTTTCCAGGAAGTCCACCAAAATCACACCTTTACTGTCCCAAAAAACAGTCGCCATCATCTTCCTTGCCGACATTGTTTGCATGCATTTCTTGGGTTTTTGGGGAGAACTTGTGTGCCCCCACTGCATTGATTGCAATTTCGTTTCACAGTTCACGTGTTTCACCCATGTTTCGTCACCAGTAACGATGCGATCGAGTAAAGAGTCACCATCCTTATGGTAAACGTCCAAAAGTTCAACGCTGCAGCAATTCGCTGATTTTTGTGGTCCTCTGTCAAGATTTTTGGAATCCATCTTGCACAAAACTTGTGGTAACCAAGCTTTTCGCTGATGATTTCGTTCAACAAACTTCGCGAAATTTGTGGAAAACTCAAAGAAAGTTCCGTTATTGTGAACCTTCGATTTTCACGGACTTTAGCATCGACTTTTTCGACAAGTTCGGCAGTCACTATGCTGGGTCTCCCACTTCGATCTTCGTCGTGAACATTGGTTCGGCCATTTTTAAATCTGATGACCCACTGACGCACTCCACCTTCAGTGATAATGTTGTCCCCATACACTTCACAAAGCTGCCGATAGATTTCTATCGGTTTACAGTTTTTTGCAGTCAGAAACCTTATTACCGCACGCACCTCGCAGCTCGCGGGATTTTCAATTAACGCAGACATTTCAAACCGTCACAGTATCTGAACGGAGCACAGCACGAACCTCTCACTAGCACGGCTAGATGCCGACTGAGCTGCGCAACGCTCTGACCCCAAGATGGCCGCGCTAGCCCCGCCCCTAGCGGAAACAGACGAAAACTAATCTACTTTCTGGATAGCCCTCGTATTTCACACTAGTCGTGTGTAGGTTAATGTTTGAATGAGTAGAGCCAGATTGAAAAATTTATAAACATTTATATATATTTTCTTTTTTCCTTATTTTTACCGCTTTTTATTGCTTCATCTGTTTACCGTTTGTTTTCTGTATATTTATTCATACACATTATACACATAAACACCCATGCCCAAGGCGGGATTCGAAACCGCAACCGTCTAAACGACCACGGCTACGAGGGCCGGCTGGTTTGTACATGTGATACACATAAGTATTGAATTACATTCGTGAGCAGGAGGTCGGCATTTCGGCTTATATTTCCATTCCTCATCTTCATTATGTTGCATATATGCTCATTGTACACCGCCTGTGTGCCACATACAGCATGAATCGCCGTCAAGAATAAGTGAATGAGTAAACAATCATCCCTGTAGTGCTGCGGAGCAAGGAGTTCTGACTTCTATATCAGAAACCTGTATAGGGATTTTCCTGTTGTAGGAGGTCTGGCAAGGATTGGATTCAATCTGTGTTATTTTTGGGAATTGCTTAACGAGGTACTCGATGGGACAACGGATTTCGGTCCCGCAAATCTGATCTAAAGCTAATACGGAGTTCATCACATGACTTTCTTTGCTGCACTGTAACTATATTTTACAAATGTTCCTGAATCATGCTCAAATCGTGCCTTTGTATGTCTGTCTTTCTTTTACACAAATTGTAAACGAGCCAAGACTCTTGTTTCATAAAATTAAATGCATTGAAATCTTTCAGAAGCACAGGAAAGTGTCCAGTATTGTAATCACATTTAATAAAATTTCAGGTCACATTGCTAAAGCTTATCACTCACTATTCGTGTATTGCAGCAGAATAATTGATGGTAGGATATATAAAGCAATATAATTTATGCGGCACAGCTCAATAAAAGCGAAAAACGCTGCATTATTTATAGTCTTAATGCTAAATAATTGTTAATTCAATATTAAATATACGATTAGGGTAAAAGTGTAAATATTTAAGTAATAAACGGATGCAAAGCATGTTCAAGAAAATAATTAAGAAGTGATGTATAATTCGCCCGAAAGGGAAAACATGAACTACATGCCTTTGTAGACTTCGCAGATGTCATTTGAATGTCATCTAGGACTATAAGTGAAACATTTTCTTGATCTTAATATCTCGCATATTCTTTTGCAGGTTGGCATGTTCTAGGATGTCTAACTCACTTGTGGTTTTATATGAAGAATTCTCCGTATTGCAATTGGACAATCTTACATAAAGTAATCCAAAACACAAACTGATAGGCTATCTTATAATGCTTCTAAGACATAAAATAAACCTCTAATAGGCTGTATAAGTAATAGCTGTTTCCTCTTATGAAACCACTCCCAGTTACACTTATAATAACTAATCCTAATTAGGGCTGCTACATTTCTAACTGCTAGTGATTTTATGAAACAAAACACCATAAAAGCTAACAACTTTAATTAGCGGTAACTTTTAATTATAAGTCTTCCAACTTTCATTAAACAGGATTTTGGAAATAGAAAAAAACTGAATAATAATTAAAAATAAAAACACTATAATTATCAGAGAAAGAATATGCCTGGTTTGTATATAAAGCGTGCCAAAGACACATAAGTGCAAACTGTATATATACAAAGAGGAAATATCATAGAAATATTGTTTGAACTTATTTCGGAGACCATTCATCCAATTATAATAATTTATTAAATAATGGAAACTTAAATTTACCTAACTCACACATAACTGAGATATCCTTTAGTAAATGTGGAATTACCTAGCAAAAAAAATGAAATGTGTAGTGTTTAACGCTCGCTTTTACTACATACGGCACCGCAGGCGGTGACACTGATGGTACACGAGATGAAGATGGAGCATCGGTGGAATGAGATGGCGGGGGAAACCGGAGGTCCCGGAGAAAGCCCGCCCCAGCGCCGTGTTGTCCACCACAAATCTCAATTTGCGGTCGCCTGGGATCGAACCCGGGCCGCCTTGGTGAGAGCCAAGCTGTCTAATCACTGAGCCACGGCGCGGCCTTATTATTATCTGGCAAGGATAGTTTTTCAACTTCGAATGACGAGCTAATTGATTTCATTTACCTCACCTCATATTTTATGAAATCATTGCACAATTATCTAGATGTAGTTCTTTAAACTTCCTGTATACCGCTTATAATTTGAATTTTGCACAACTCCGATTAATAACCAATCAATTCCCGTGTACATTTTCAAGAACATTTCTCCACCACTATGCAATATTTTATGAAATTTTTAATGCTTTAAAAATTAGTAGCGAACTTGATTAGAATACTGTATGTTTCAAATATTGCCAGGACAAATAAATTGTATATCTTAAATTTTCTGGGAATGTCCTCACAGGTGCTATTCATTCTGAATGACTTTTATAAAAATAAAATAATCAAATAATAAACCCTTGTGCGACAGCACTAAGAGGGCCAAGGCCCACCAACCCGACTGCTGGCCTCACGCCCACTTACACAAGACAGATGTGGGCGATCATCCACCCGATACGGGGAGGAGATGTGGTCAGCATCCCCGCATCCCCCAGCCGGAAAGTTGGTTTTCGTGACCAGGACCGCGTACCTAGCTTAAGCTCCTCACTTTCCTCACGATGCTGAGTGGGCGCCGATCGGGACTTAAAATCCACAGCCCATGGGTGGGATGGAACCCGGACCGCTTTCCCTGGCCAGGGACCAAGGTATGCTACCTTAGCCCACTACGGACTCTGAATAGCTTTTACATGCTGAAAACCGTAAGAGATGGACAAAATCTTAATACACAAAATTTGGTTAAAACAGAAATTAGATCAAATTTAGTCTGTTGTGGATCGAGCCATTTAGAGATATTCCATGTTATTCATTTGAATTTTTAAATACGTATACCTTTCTCAAATAGGAATTAATTATTCCCTTTTTTGTTTCTTGATCGTATAAAGAAAAAGGAATTTCACAGCTATCACCTAGCCACCAGTGGTAATAGAGTTTACTACAACAAAGTCTACTGTATTCCTATATCCCTCTTGCACCTAAAGGAAATTAGTACCATGGTGTTATTAAAAGAGAAGTGGAGAAACTAAACTAATCAAACTGGGAAATATATACGAGTACTGGTAACCTAATATATGACTTGCACAGAGCACAAAATTATGAACATAGAGTGTTAAAACTTTAAACCACAGACGAAAGATAAGTTTACAATTTAACCTAATAGCAAATTCTGAATGGTTGACATTTTTTGGTAATCTATGGGCTAAATAATAAGATGAGAAAGAAATACATGCGAAGTTAGAAGAAAATAAGGCAGATTGGAAGAATCTGGGAGAATTAATGGAAGTTATTAATAGTTTTAAAAATAAAAGATCTCCATGAATTGATAAGATAAACACTGAACTTATTAAAATGTAAATCCAAAGATATTGTGACTTTGTGGGTTCGTGAAATGAAAAGTCCAATTACACAAACTCAACAATGTTCTTTATTTCCACCGACTTACAGTTTAACACTTGCCAATTACACAGAATTACGTAATGCACACAATTATAATTCACCAGTTCGTCCGTTAAAGTTCCACTTGCACTCGCGATTACGTAAACTCCGATGCACATACACAGTCTTCTCGTCCTTACACTAGCACTGCACTCTTACGCTGATTGCCAAGAACTCTGACTAACTGACTGACTGACTTACTGCCCGGCGTGTTGCTTATATAGGGTCAGCTGGGGGATCGAGAATGTTCTAGATTAGATGAAATATCCCGTAAGTTCGAGAACACAGGTGGAACAGAAAGAGACGGCGCAGTGATGTTTTTTTCTCCCAGCTACCCCCTGTCACCATTATAAAAGAAACGAGGGGGACGTGGCTAACGCCGACCTCCTCTGCTTGCCCGCTCTCAGCTGGTTCTATAGGGTGTTCCAACATTCGGGTGACAATATTAAACCGTTTCCTTAACTTAATAAATGTATAATGGCTATATGCTCAGTTCCCGAAGAATGCAACAAAGCAGTTATTACTCCTATATTTAAAAAAATGAAGAAAAAAACAGTTGCAACAAGTGTAGAGGAATTAATTTTTTGTTTGAAATTATACAATTTATGGTAATAATTAAACGCAAAGAGCTAAAATATAGTGTTAAAAATTATCCAATTCACCAAAATCAGCAAATATAATAGTAATTCCGGAAGCTAGTAAAACTGATGTATTTAAAAAGGGCTAATTGAAGAGCATTACCAGATGATTAAATAAAATAGAAGTTCTGCTATTAAATGAGTAACGTGGTTTCCCAAAAGGAAAATCAACAATAGATTGCGGTTTTAGAATAAATCAGATGTAAGACTTCAAACTTTCACGGCGAGCGTTATTAATTAAAGCTTCACGAATGATTAGCCGTGTCAAAGTACAACTAAATTCGAGCTTTCGGCCATACAGTTACTTAAGAAGACTTAGAATTTAATTAGTTTGACACGGCTGATCATCCGTGAATCTTTAATTAATAAATCAGAACTTGGAAAAAAAAGAGAACATAACTTAGAAATACCTGTGCTCTACGTTGATTATGATAAAGCTTTTAATAGAGTAAATAGACAAGATTATGCAGATAATAATTAAAAACGTCTATGCGTCTTCAACTACTAAGGGCTCTTCGTAGTTTCTATGGTAATACCTCGAAAGGGAAATAGGCCTGGAAAGCAAATGTTATAAACAAATGGTGGTGTTAGGCAAGGGTCGCCATTGTCACCCATTTTGTTTAATATTTATCTAAACGATGCCATACATTCTTGACTCACCGATTTAGAGACTAACTTTAAAATTAATAACGCATCTTTGAATAATCTATTACCTGCGGATGACCAAGTGATTATGGCTAATACAGAGGACAGCCTTCAAATAGCTGTTTATAAATTAAATAATATACTTAAAGCATATAATGTAAATATCTCAACTTGAAAAACAAAAGTAATACCGTTCATTTGAACAACTCACAAACTATCCAAAAACGTAATTAATACTGAAACTATTGAACATACGACCAATTTTAAATATTTAGGATGCAGAATGACGTACCAGAGCTGAATAGATAGGAAGAAAAACTTCGTAAGTATTTTGTTGTTGTTGTAATTTTACGTCCTCCAAAGATAAATCATATCGGACGATGAATGAAATGGGGGAAATGATGCTCAAATGTGTCCAGGGTCCATGGAGCTTAGAGCTACCCGACATTCGTCTGTAAGGATAAGGGAAAACCCCTGAAAAACCTTATCCAGGTTACTCACCCTGACCGAGGTTCGAACTCGGGACCTCTTGAACGTGAGGCAGACATGCTACCATCTAAGCTACCGAGTAGGGCACTTCGTAAGTATCAATATACATTTGGAACAATAAGATGTTTAGGGAATAAAGCCCTCAAGGAATCTCAAGTTAAAGTTAAAAAAAACCAGTAACAATTCCATAACTTGGAGCAGAAACAAGGGTGCCAACACAAAAAGATAAGAAACGCTTAGAAGCATCAGAAATGAAATTTCTAAGATCGCTATTGTGTATAAATCGGACGGAACGTATAAGAAATTTAGATATATAGCTGAATATACAAAATATAACTGAAAAACTTCAACACCGTCGAAAGAACTGGATGGCACATCTGGAAAAAATGGATGCATTCCGTATACCAAAACGAGCTCTCAACTACATTCCAAGAGCGAGAATAAATGTTGGTCCTCTTAGATTAAGCTAGATTCAGCAATTCTAAGGGGAACGGAACAGCTCATGGGACTCTAACCATGTTGTCGTTGATGATGATGATGATGATGATAATTTATGAAATCTTTTATCTAGATTAACATAAAGTAATTAGAGAATATGTATTCCTAAGAATAGTTTCACAAGAATAAAGAATGTTGTATGATTGCAATGTCCCAGATTTATTTTTCTGTATCTCATGCCTAAGAACCTTTTATTCCATCGAAGCTGGATGTTCCACGTACTGAGAAAGCCAGCAACAACAATTATATGCATAATATTAAAATACGAACTCAGGTAAACAGAGTTTATATCATCCAATGAAGAGTTGGAATGCGACCGCAACAGGCTTCTAAGATGATGAAAAGAAAAATGTGAGTATTTTGGCCTCAAACTGGAACCAACGAGAATAGTAGCAACTTTCTGAAGTTGTTACAAATGAGGCAATTAGGACTACATGTGTTAAGAGAGTCTGCCAATCTAAACAGCAAATATATCTTTTATCCTGACTATAGCTGTAAGTGGCGCTAAAGCAAATGTGGATTTCATTTGCGCTGCAGCAAAGAGGCAAGTGGCGCACGTGTGGTGGTGATAAACGACCTATAGTAAAGGTGCCATTATCGAAAGCTGCCAAGAAATTGCGAGAAGAAGGTAATGGTTTCTTGGAATAAAGGTTGTAGTGACAAATGGTCATGAAATTGTTTTCTGCATCACAAAGGCCTTAACCTGGTGGGCCGTACCTCAATAAAACTTGTCTAAAGGCATGCGTAAGACTAGGTTGACGCGGTGGTCCTTGTATTTTAATTGCACATTTATAATTTAATGTCGTTAGGTGCGGCTTAGCCGTGAAGGGGCAGGGCTCTCTGACATTTATCAAGCTTGAAGAAAACAAGCCATACGCCTGTACTATAGTTGCCACTGTCGCGATCGTTAACGAATTGTTGTCCACTTTCATTCAACTTTGTACTCCGCTCTATGAAATCGCATTGACAGTTCCCCATGAATATACTTCTTCTGTTATCTGAGTTCATTTCAAGTCTACCTTGAGATGATGGTTATGAATTTCCAAAGCTTTAACTTGTTTCGAAAACAGCTTCATTTGGCTGGCATTAGAGAGTTTCTGGAAATGTTATATTTACACCAAGCGAAGCCACCAATATGGTGTTAAACATAAGACAAAGCATTGTTAAGAGAATTTTGAACTTATTGAAGCGTTTATTAAACATAATAAAGTTATTGCTAGTACAATAAATTAATATGCTATTTATTTGCATTTATTTGTCCAAATCTGTAGCGCAGGTGATGGCCTGCTGTCTCACTTTCGAGAGACCCCGGGTAACTCTTGAGTTCTAGGGTCATTGGGCTAATTTGACCATCACTTTATATGCTTCATTCATCGTCCGATATGACTTAACGTTGAAGGAAATAAACTTAAAAGAATATCCTTCGGATAGGAAGTAAAGCTAGTAGTCCGGCGTCGTACATTTACGGTAAGTAAAAGAACCTCAAGCTTCCGATAAAGAGGCCTTTGAACAAAATGTAGCAGTCTTTAACGTCCGATATAGAATGGGACTCTGAGAACCACAGCAATTAAAGAGCGTCCATAAATAAAACCTCATTTTGAATTTTCCTTTATTATTATCATATTACTTCTGAGAATAATTGATTCTATTATCATAACTAATATTAATATGACCGTTCCTATTATATATGTAATTTTATTGGTGTAATATTTTATACTACCGTATGATCTTTGAAGACATCTATCTTATGCTATCTTATGCTTTCAAGTGCACCAAAGGCGCATTATTTTAAGCAGAGTAACAAAATATCTCTTTTTTGTCTCCCTTCCTAACCAATGCTGTTGCTAGGAGTGGCTTTGGGTTCCCTCAGAGCGAGGAAGCCAAAGCATTTGACCTGAGATACCAGGGTTGAGGGGTCGGCCCAAAGCCTGGGATGATGAAGAGATGAATCATGAAGCAACTGGTGGAATGATGGTGGGGGAAACCGGAGGACCCGGAGGAAAACCACCCCAGATATGTTGTCCACCACAAATCCCACTTTGCGGTCGCCTGGGATCGAACCCGGACCACCTAGGCGAGAGCCAAGTGGTATAACCACTCAGCCATGGCGCGGCAAAATCGCTTATTCACAGGACTACATGTTATGATCCTAATATTTTAAGCTATTCTAACTCTATCTTTGGTATTGGTGTAGGAAGATTAGATTGATTCAGTCAGAAAATGAACGTTTATAAGGAAACGGTATTTTGTCCTCAGCTATTTCCGGTACGGTAGATAACTTCTCAGGAGAATCTTTAGAATGGGAGTTATACCTCTCAGGAAGTACGTGGAGAGGAATAATGTATGCTCTTAATTAGTCCGTAGCCTTCAGTTATATATTTCCGCATTTGATTACATCCCTACTCCTCGAAGCAGCACCTCACATTCGATCTCACATCCGAAACATTGTTAATATTAGTTATAGACAATTCAGCTAAATGCTTTCTCACTCTCATAGCTCATGATCTAGTATTTCCAAAATTTACCCAGCTTCTGACGACCGACCGGGATGACTCCGACAGTTTCCTCTGTGGTCCGCATTGGGGAGGTCCGGGTTCGATTCCCGTGGCCAACATACCTGATCCAAGGGGTTTTTCGGAATTTTATTTCCGGGTCGCAGGCGAATATTGGGTAGATTAATTACATCCTCCGAATTTCTGTCCCTTCATTTCATCTGCATTATCATTTCACATCATCTCTCATCTGGCGGTCTCTTTCGGGTAGAAAGTGTCGGCGGGTGTCTCGGCGGTGCATGACAGGATGATATGGTCTGAAGGAGTGATTTCCTCCTTTAGTACGACGTTTGTCGGTCTCCAAACCCATGTCTCGTGATGGAGCTGTTCCCGAACCATAGCAGGGTGGTATGTCAGTTGCCCTGGTCTGCCGAGGGAGTTTTTATCTAGTAAAACATAGAGACCCTGCACTCTGCACTGTTGTTGCTCCTGGGGCGGCCACCCTCTGTCTCCTCTCAGCTATCCTTCCTTCCGGGGAAGCCCACACTCTGGGACTTAGGTAGAATAGGTCATGTCTGGTTGCCGTGCTAAGTCCGCTAGGATAAAATCCAGTTCAAGTTCTCTTCTGATGTATGTGTCCGAAGTTGCATTATGGTTAGATGAGTGATTAAATGTGTCGCAGTAGCACCAAGATAAAAAGCAAACTGTTTACGCTGGATAAATTCTCTATTTCACGCCCAATTTCTATTTTCTCTAGTTTCTTATTTAATCACGTGACTTTTGATTACTTCTAATAGTTCACATTTAAATTTGTTTCCAATCGCTTCTATATTAGTTATAACTATAAGCTTATACTATCTGCAATGTTATTACTTAACTTGACTTTATTTTCTGTTCGCTCGAATGATCTTGAGTGAATAAGGCCACCAATATTTTACATGCTTTCAAGTTTTGTTGGTTTTGACTTATTTTGTCAAGCCGCACCTCATTCATTACCGATTCTGCCTCTTGTGCAATTCCTTTCTTTAATATCTATAATGATTAATATTTATTCTCGTTTAATAATTACTATTTGATCTAACTGCAAGTCATTCGCATCCTTCTGTTGCTTATCTTTTCTTTTATTTGTTATATAATCAAATAACCTATATGTAATATATCTACAAATAAGATTTTAATTGCTTTATGCAGCTTTGATATCTCCTGTCATTTGAACATTTCTAACTCTCTACAGTAAACAGCAGATAAGTAAAAATTCATATAGGTTTTCCTATTTTCAATCACTTGCGATGGAATAAACTACTGGTTGCTTAACATATAACCGCTCTAAACGACGTAAACTTTCTGCGCAAAACTCCGACAGCAGAATTGTAAAACAATTTAGGAATAAGTTATTACCTATAGAAAACAGGAACCGCCTGAAAGTAAAGGCAGTCTCTGATTTATCCTTCCTTGTTAGAAAGGCGAGGCCTAACAAGTTGACTTTGGTGACATCACTGCGCAATACAAAATGACTTAGTGTTGAACCATTCTATCTTTAACATCGCACTAACAATAACGTTTATTCATTGTACAATCAATGAAAGAAGTAAAACAGTCTTTCCCGACGAGATTCGATAGTGTGTATAACAATTGATACAGAAGGGGTAAGTGGTGCTTAAAATGAAACTAGGTCTTATTTGCACACTTTGGATATATTTTAGTTACACGCTCAGAACATTTTATCTTATTTTCTCATATTTATTGGAAACTTCATACAGAAATTACAAAAATTGTAGTTATAGGAGATTTCACAAGGAAACAAACTAGCAAATTCATCGTTAGTGGAAGCCACAATTAAATATGAGCTTTAATAATCACCCCAGCTTCCGTTTTAAAGTTAAGGTGTGCGCAATCAACGAGAAAGGAAGATACACAGTAGCAGCACTGGCCCAAGCACGTGCACTGAATGAATTTTGTTTACTAATACTTTGGTTGAATTCAGAGAACTCATTTCAGTACTTCGAATAATAGAAGTACCAATTTGTGCATAAGGTAGTAACTGAAATTAATAGATAAAGTTTAAGACAGATCCAAAATAAAGAGAATGTCTTATATTCATAACGGGTGGTTTCCTTTGTGTCTGAATAAATCAAAGAAATATTGAAGACCATCCCATTACTTCTACTGCTCAGATAATCAACCCGTTAACCAAGCATCCTCTAGTGTACCAATGAGGGATACCCTTTCATTAACGCAAGCTTACGCACCACCTGCCTGGCACAGACACACACAACGCTAAACCTAGGAAACATGCCTGAAAAATGAGAACGAAACGGAAACGAAAATAATGGAGAGGAAATCGTGGTGTATAAGCAACCATTTCAACATTCGTCTACCGATGAGGGGAGCAAAATAGAGTCTTTCAAAATATGAAATTCACTTCATTGCGGAGCCATGTGGGTTCTCTCTCTCTCTCTCTCTCTCTCTCTCTCTCTCTCTCTCTCTCTCTCTCTCTCTCTCTCTCTCTCTCTCTCTCTTTGTAATTTTACGTCCTCCAACGTTAAGTCATATCGGACGATGAATGGAATGGGTGAAATGATGCTCAAATGAGCCCAGGATCCATAGAGCGTAGAGCTGCCCGATATTCTTCTTTCAGGATAAGGGAAAACCCCGGAAAAACCTTATCCAGGTAACTCACCCTTACCGAGATTCGAACTTGGGACCTCTTTCTTGAACGTGAGGCAGACTCACTACCACCACGCTACCGAAGGGGGCATGTGGGCTGGTGCGGGCGTGGTAAAATATGCAAATCCTTGCCAGACATAGTCAACAGTTAAATTCGGCAATACAATAATCTAGGAGTCTTTCTAAAATATTATCATAGGTTTTAAAATATTTCAGATATGCATATCCAGTGAATTATTTTAATAGTACGTCGAACACTTACTATATTACTGCAAATTAAGTAGGAGAATCTATAACAGAATTAACTTTTAAATTATTAAGAATAGTGCAAAACACAAAACCAGTTAAAATTAAGAGGCAGAGGCTATGCATATTGTGACTTTGTGGGTTCGTGAAATAAAAAGTCCAATTACACCACTCAACAATGTTCTTTATTTCCACCGACTTACAGTTTAACACTTGCCAATTACATAAAATTACTTGCTGCACACAGTTACAATTCACCAGTCCGTCCGTTACAATTTCCTTGTACTCGCGGTTACGTAAGCTCCGGTACACATTCACAGTTACGCACAGTCTTCCGTTGCACAACCCTTTCGTTCATTAGCACGTCACTGACTAAATCTTACACCAAGAACTGCGACTGTCTTCTCGCTCACACTCACTAACCAACTGATTGACCAACTCAACACAGCACAACAACTGACTGACTCATCCTTCCGTCTGTCTGGAACCCTCTTTATAGGAATATCGCCGGTTTCTAGTGACCAGGAGAATGTTCCAGACTCCGTAATTTCTGGAACCGGGTGGGCAGAAACGGACGGCCCACTGATGTTTTTCCTCCCAACCACTGCCTGTCAAATACTACAAGACAAACGAGGGGAAGGTGTGGCTAATGCGGTCCTCCCCCCTGCATTCCGTTCCCAGCTGGTTACAGGGTGCTCCAATGCTCCCGTTACACTGCTCCCTCCTCAAAGCTGTTCGCCCACGAACAGCCCCATCGTAGCGTGCGAGGCGGTCCAGGTGTACCACCAGGATCTGCCCGGAGTCTGAGCCAGAAGTAGCGCTGCCGTAGTTTGTGAATCACTCGGTTCGCTCCCAGGTGTCCTCCTGAAGTACCGGCGTGCACTTCCTCCAAGACTTCCGGGACCTTACTCCGGGGAAGTACCAACTGTCCTCTCTGCGCCTTCCCATCGGGTGACTCCCATACCCGGAACAGCACGCCCTCTCTCGTCTTCAACGAGTCCCATTTTGCCCAGTGCGACTTGTAGGTGGCGCTCCTCGGTGCGATGTCCTCCCAGGTTGGTCTCGTCCCTGCGTCCACTTCCCTCAAGAGTGGCCCCAAGTCTGCGTCCGCCAGTTGCTCCCTCCTCAGGCCTGCGCTATCCCAGCCTTCAGCAGGCACTGCCACAACTACTCGGACTGCTGCGGCACGCTCCTTCTCTTCCACTCTTGTGCGCTCATGGCCGTCCTGGATCTGCGATAGGACACCTCCAATGTAATGGTCGCTAGCGTCGGTGTCCACAATGAAGGCGCCACCCGGTTGTGGGAAACCCAAAATTGGAGCACTGCACAGGGTCCCCTTCGGGTGCTGGAAAGCGTCTCCGGCGTCCTTCGTCCACACATAAGGCCGGTTTTCCTCCGTCAGGCGGGTGAGGGGTTTTGCGATGTTGTCGGCCTTTTCCTCTAAATCATTAAGGCGGTCGTCTACTTGGCCCATCCGCTTGCCCAGCTCCGTCACGTCATCCCTCACGCCGGCCAACCGTTCCTCAAACTTGGCGGCGAGGACCTCGTTCGCCTCCCTCATCTCCGTTGTCAGTTCGGCCATCTTTGCGGTCATTGTCGTGGCCAAGTTGTTGCTTGCCGTTTCCATCTTCGCTGTTAATTCGGCCTTCATTTCTTCCATCTTCCCGGTGATGTTGTCGTTGGCCGTCTTCATTTGTTTCAACTCTGCGGTGATGTTGTCGTTGGCCGTCTTCATTTGTTTCAACTCGGCGGTGAGGTTGTTATTTGTAGTCTCCAGCTTCGCGGCCAGGCTGTTACTTGCCGCTTCCGTCTTCTCTGTTAATTCGGCCATCATTTCCGTCATCTTCTCCAAAAAATTTTCCAATGCCGCGTCCATGGTTGTAATGTTCGGTGATGTTATCTGCCCGCTTCCTGACACCAGTGTGACTTTGTGTTATATCCCACTTCTGACGCCAGTGTGACTTTGTGGGTTCGTGAAATAAAAAGTCCAATTACACCACTCAACAATGTTCTTTATTTCCACCGACTTACAGTTTAACACTTGCCAATTACATAAAATTACTTGCTGCACACAGTTACAATTCACCAGTCCGTCCGTTACAATTTCCTTGTACTCGCGGTTACGTAAGCTCCGGTACACATTCACAGTTACGCACAGTCTTCCGTTGCACAACCCTTTCGTTCATTAGCACGTCACTGACTAAATCTTACACCAAGAACTGCGACTGTCTTCTCGCTCACACTCACTAACCAACTGATTGACCAACTCAACACAGCACAACAACTGACTGACTCATCCTTCCGTCTGTCTGGAACCCTCTTTATAGGAATATCGCCGGTTTCTAGTGACCAGGAGAATGTTCCAGACTCCGTAATTTCTGGAACCGGGTGGGCAGAAACGGACGGCCCACTGATGTTTTTCCTCCCAACCACTGCCTGTCAAATACTACAAGACAAACGAGGGGAAGGTGTGGCTAATGCGGTCCTCCCCCCTGCATTCCGTTCCCAGCTGGTTACAGGGTGCTCCAATGCTCCCGTTACAATATTAAGCCATTTCCGGCGGTCTGAGCGCCTTGAGGTTCTTCAGTACACTGAACTGAAATAAAAATTTTAATGTGCTTACAACTGCAGAAGGGGGGAAAATTTACCAAATTATATCAGTACTGCAGATATTAATATTCGACAATTTATTTTTATTTCATCTATTACTTTCAGTAAGTAAAGGAAATCCGGAATTCTTTATAAAAATACTCTATCCAGTTTCATTGGAAGTGTACGTTTTGAAACTTACTGAGTAATAAAAAATAAACTATGCTAAATTAAAGAAACAAAGAAGCAAATGCGTTATTACTTTTTCTACTCTATATTCTCGTCACCTGAAAATGATGCCCTTTTCGTACATGCGTATTTTCGGTTACAGTTTCATGTTAAACTTAAGATACTGGACAGAGTATTTGTATTCTCTAAGAAACTGAGAAATGCATGACCAGATTCTTCAACTATGTAAATGTAAATGATATGACGTAGTCTAAACACTTGATACTTGTTTCCGCTGCCCTTTGCTAACATTACTTGTAGTTGACGCCCTTTTTTGAGTTACATCCTAGTATGCGGCATACAACTTGGATACAAGGAAACCTCGGTGACGACACAAAACGCCTACCGGACAAAAAGTGGTTTGTGAGACGAGCCGCTCCCGAAATACATGTTAGACCAAGTCAGAGATACGGTGTTCAAACACAAACGCATCCACCTCCCAAAATTTAACGGTTAATTTGTTTGCTCTCTTCTTAGTGGGTTTAAAAAGTTATTGTAATAAATTTGTATTAACGCAGTTGCAAAATGGTGCTTATTTCAGCCTTTGAGCTGAAAGAATTGTTTTTTGGCAATTAACTAAATCAATATCGAATAGGCAATGTGTTTGTGGTTCCTTTTTCCCCCCCTTCATTTTTTGTTCTGTTGTATTAAGTACTAAGCGACTTACCCGAATAATAGGACAATAGTACAAACTTACACCGCTGTGGTGATAAGGAAGAACTTCCGAAAAAAAGTGGATAGATTGCATCAGGAAAGTAGCCTATTGTGCTTAAGACGTTGTTAAAATGGTTTATCATATGCATGAAAAGTATTTTAAATTAAAGAATTGTCAATAATGGTACTATTATTTTAATTAACCATAACGTAGACCATCGATCCGAGACCATGACTTGAGAACAAATGGTCAACCGCTCACCGACTGTAGCTAGGCCGACAAAAGAGCAATGAAAGTCACAAGCATAAAAAACCACATTAAATTGGCGAATCAACGTAAACATTAAAAGCCAAATCAAATTGGCGTCCAAAGGGCAAAATTCAAATAATCTACATCAAATTGGCGCCCAACGTGGGGCTAAGGAACTTCCACATTGAACTGGAATCCCAAAGTGGATTATAAAACTCAATATCAAAATTTTTGAACCAACCTAGCGCAAATTCAAATAATCCCCACCAACGTTGGAGCCAGAAAAAAGGTATCGGGGTATATCTGGCGTCGAACCAGCCATGGGGCAAAAGATCAGGATCGACTTACTTTTTCCCTAGTTGAGAATCAGGTATACGAGCACCCCGATGTGTTGCACCTACTTATGCCTGCGAATTAGCCTGCAGGAACTGTTGAAGGATATGTTCAAGGTGCGAAATACAACTATCAGGTAATACGTCGTCATGGAATCCACGTACGAAAACTCAACGAACCTCTCTGAACAACTTGAAAAACTGTGAGGATAATTCAGATCCATTCAGTATAAGTACACAGTTACTACAACATTGGTAACCCATTCGCGCACGGAGTTGCTTCATTACGCGAGAAAACCGAGAGTCGCCGGATTGTGCCAGTAGACTGACTAAAATTTTTGCCAAACTACTGATCTTCTGCTATCAAACAGTCAGCACATCTTGTTAAACGATTCTCGCTCACTGCCTGAGCTTCAGCAGGAATTCTTGTGATATCTTGCACGATGTTATTACTAAATTCCTGTAGTGTACGAGGGTTAGAACGATACGTTTTTCAAAGAAACTACACATAAAAGTCACTATCAGTTAGGCCGGAGGAACGAGAGAATCAGAAATAAACACGATTACTTTGGAAAAATCTCCATTTCATTAGTAATATGTGTTGCTGGAACCAACGTCTTACTGGAACTAACATTTTTTATACTTTTATTCAATCGATAGAAAAATAGGCATGAAATTTGTTTCTTAAAATCACTCTACATTAATTCTTCGAAAATGGATCCTATTCTTCTTCTAGCACATATCAACCACCATACTCTAAATTTCAGATCATAGTGAGCCATTTTTCCTATTGTTTTATTTGTTTCTGTAGCCCATAATAGACTGTTGCGAGTGGTCAAACACGCATTTAGATGAAACTGATTTATCGGATAAAAACAAAATCTAGGGACCACTTTCTATGGATCGAAAACACCTCTTACAGCTACTCATTCGTTTACAGAGATAATTTTGTTTCAACATTTGTACTCGAGTGTAGCAATAGGTTTTAAGTTTTGACAGATTTGAAAAGCTACACCTGTTTGTTGAGCATATTGTTCGTCGATTATCGAGGCCCTCCCTCCAATCTGGCACTACTTTTCATCTAGTTTACTTTCTGTTAATACTGATCTTCGTGATTGCAGGTAATTTTTTTCTTGCAGATGGAACATATTAATAAATTCTCTGCACTCACAGCAAGCAGGTTCGTGTTTTAACGAAAATTCTGCAAACAAATACACATTCTTCCATAGACAAGTGACAGACGATGTTTAAAACAGTGACAGAAGCATATGACTAGCTGCACCTGAGAGAGCAATTCAGGTGAGACGTCTTCGAGTAGGAATTAGCGGTCCGAAATGCTAAAAGAATGAATGCAAGAAGAGAGCGGAGGAAAGAAAATCTACGACAGCATTGAACCATCATATGAGTAAGTTTGGAAGAGGAGGAGTTTTTTAACATATATCTTTCTATAATATCAGTTTAGGTATTGTAGCAGAAACATTGTTACAATATTTAAAAATTACAGTTATTGAAACATAATGACAATTTTGAGACATGTTTTAATAAACTGACTAGGTTAAACTCTATTAAAAGTTTAAATAATGATAGATTTATATAATGCTGCCTAAAGATCTGCAGGTATTTGCTGGTTGATCCTGTAGTTGGAGTAAGGGCTACATTCGGTTCTAATGTGTTTCACTGTCCGTCCTTTACTGGAATGTTCACATAGTGAAGGCTAATGTCTAGTAACTAGGTAGTCATGAGTTAACTTGTGTGGCCAGATCTTAATCTGGTGAGTAGTATCTTCGATGTGGGCTACGAACTTCATAGTATTTGGTAATGGTGTGCGACATTTTACTTCATACAATTTGCTGTTTTATTTCCAGATTAGTCGTATTTACGCTGTTGTATCAGATTTTTCTTAATAACATCGGTATGTGAGACAGGAATAAGAGTGTAAATAGATGGTTGTTTGTTGCCTAATTTGCTGCTTCATCTGCTACTTTATTTTCCTCTACTTCTTGATAAGGAGGTATCCGCATTATTTGTGTGCTCTCAAGAATAATTATTTTGTGCATATTTTGCATTTCATGGCTAACAGATTATTTAATGAGAGTTTTAAAGGGATAATTAAACACTGTTGGAATCTGTATAGAGTTTATAGTTTACCTTAGACTTAAAAGTTACAAAGGAATTTTTAATTTCAATTTGTTTACTAGAGAAATCGGTGTGGGCTTCTGGAAATCTGTATAATAGTGTATAATCTATATACAACAGCGCTTGCGCTTTCATTCTCAGACTGGGAACAATCTGTGTGAATGTCTATGCGCCATTTATTTATGTAAACAATATTTGGTAAACTGATCTGGACTTGAGTTTTGGTGAAAAGACACATTTCTCGATTTATTTATAGGTTAAGTCTTCATGGCAGGATTCCACTATAAATGTTCTCGATTAGTAGCATCGGTACTGAGAAACTCATTTGTTTAAGAAGACAATATGATCTTTTACCAAATGAAGCTTAAGATATTTGCAAATTATTTCTATGTATGAACTATCAGGAATGTTGATTGCATTTATAGAGGGAATCATTCTGAGCAGATAGGTAGTAGTAAATATTTTTTTCTCACTTGGCGTGGTAATTCGTTTAATTTTATTTGTAAAGTGTTAGTGCGAATGTACAATAAATGAACACTACTGCATTTGCAGACCTCAGATCATCAGTAAACGCACCTCTGAGCTACGGATCTTTTTTCTTTACCTGACTGCATTTCCGATATCCTACTCGTAACCGTTTAATTCCTCGTTACACCTTAAATTTTGTTTGTTAATGACGATGTGAATTGCCAGGATTACGTCAGCACTGCTGGTGTATCCGAATTTTGTTCCGCAGTAGCTTTTACATGTCAGTAATGATGTCACTTTCAAGCGCACTTAAAACATCGATGTGAGCCGTTTGAAACCGTGACTTTGACTTCTTCCCACCGTAGGCTATCACTTTTTTGTGTAAAGAAAGTGTGTTCGTGTTTTTTAAGTAACTTAGAGCATGCCTGTTTACTGGTTTCAATGGTCAGAGCTGTAAATAGAGTAAATATCTCTCAGACTATGTTAACTAATGAGGCTTCTGAGATTTGACTTGTCTTTTAGCCGATAATAATAAGCAACTGCTAGTTAAGGAGAAACTTGAATTATGCGGGAGAATCCTTCTTATGTCAATGGGTAGTATTATTTCTCTACTATGCACTCAGAGTACGCAGTCAACACGGAACCACTGGCTTTACCTCCCTTCTGAAGGAAGCCCCATGCTAATGACTTTTACATCCGAAAATATCGCCGGATGAACCCGTGACCTTGAGAACAAGAGTATATAATATTATTCAGACCACGGAAATTATTGTGTTGAGGTTTTCTGAATCCACAAAGAAAATAAAATACATTTTTAGTAAAATTTGAAACAAAATTTCCTAGGTCGAAAATCTAACCGAAACTCTAATAATTTTTGCTTTGCTGTCCAATATTTTACTTTCAGTTGAATCTTTAATGAGACTGGAGATGAATTGAACATTAGGACCACTGAAGGTTTTTATATATTTGCCTGTAAAATTATTTCTCCACAACATCAAAAATAGCCGACGATATCCGCGAATAATTCGACAAGGAAAGATAGAAAGTAACAGTTGTAAGTTGGATACACTATACATACGGTAATGTAGCAAGAGGATGCTGAAATAAGACTTTTTAAACGCATAGAATATATTAACTATTAATGTATAAAATAAATTAACGACATTAGCTACTCGACAACCAAACGTCCCATAACAATCTTAGGTAAATATAAAATACTTAAGAACTCGATATATGTTACACTGAAAACAAACCACGAATGGAATGCTTTTTTCATGGCAAAGAAAGAGAAATAAAAGTTGATGAGAATAATTTTTAATGACTGAAAGAAATTTAATGTATATACGAGCAAAGTTTAAAAATAAAACAGTCTTTTAAAGTAGTGCTTATCAGTATTTTAAGAGGTGTAAAAACAGATGGCAGTGGGAAGAAAGCTATACTTGTCGGATTGTGTTTATTCACTATGGCTGTTTTCTCCGCAGTATTAAGAATCTCAAGATGTTCGTGACTTACCTAACTACTCGTATATAATTTCAGTGTCCGTAGATTTAAGAAATGTTATTAATATTTGGAACAAAAATGTAATCTTGAGTCACAATATTTTGCTACAAGGTATCCACATTCTTTTATGCACGCAGCGCTAAGTACTGAGACCTGAGATATTGAGGTCACATCTTGCAATAAATCTAAATTTGTAAAAATGACTTTCTGATATAGCTAACCTTATATGTCCATGGAATTAAATCAGATTCATTATAGTTGCAGAGCAAGCATTTGCAGCAGAGAAGCAATTAAAATTTTCTAGTCTTTAATATGCAACCGAGAGAGATCCATTTTGCCTTCCTGGCGCCTAAAACGCCAAAGAAAAATTATTGCTCTAAACTACCCCGCCCACAATTTAAACAGTAAACAAGTGTAAGGTCACATCAAGAAGTGTAATCCATTAAGAATATTTATTTAAAGAATCGAGTGTGGTGGTGCAAAATGAAGACCAATGTGTTTTTGCTGATATTTTATATACACATAAATATAAATAGGAAATTAGATAGGCTACTTTTTGGTTTAGAGGCGCCTCCTTAGAATGAAGTACATAGTTCAAAACATGTCAAACTAAACTGACATTTTTGGAAACTGATATATGAAATGAAGTGACAGTTGGGAAAGGAGCCCTGTGAAAGGAATGTTGCTTTGGATACTTCTGCGACATCTGTCAGTTATGAAGGTGAGGATATCTGCAAAACCCCTCAGTCACACAGGACAGTCCTACCAGTATTCGATTCATAGATCTCCGTCATCCGTCGTGTCTATAAGACTTCGGCTACTGCAAAGTTTACACAGAAAGAACACAAGCTACTGTTTCAAGATACCTTTAACGTGGCGAACTTTGGTCGGTCCTACTAGTATTCTAAACGTAGTTTCCCTTAATCCACCTTGTCTATAAAACCTCGGCTGCTCGAAAATTTACACAGAAACAACAGAACTTACTCTTTATGGAAGATACCTTTAACGTAGGATTTTTTTTTTAAAAAATGTTGGTAATAGTACATGTATTCCTCTGTGTTGAAGGTACTGTAACATTTTTAGGTGAAGTAGAACCTGAAGCATAACATTAATTATAATAAAACTAAGAAAATAATGAAAACATTAGTGAAACTCTTAATTAGTGCAAAAAGATATATGAGCACACTCAAACAAAACAGGTAAATATACACTTGCTGTTGCAGTGAGTCACGGACAAAAGAGGAAAGCAGAACAACTGGTGTATCTCATGAGATACACAGTGAGATACACCAAGCAGAATTACAAATGCAATAATGATATGATGAAGGAGCTACACTTAGAAACAGATATAAGTGCATACAAGAATACCAAAAGAACTAGCTGAATCACTTGTGACGACTGAGCTGAGATATTCTTCCTGAAGCCATGGTTCGTTATCACCCAACAGGGACGAGATCAGCATTGGGCTACTCAAGGAAGCACCGAACACAAAATTAGTATGGAAAATCGCAAAAGGGCATTAGTGTAAAACGTGTATTGAAGGGAAAAGACGATTAAAAATGAAAGGAAGATCTAACGTTGTATAACACAATATATTGTGATTTTGTCCAGTTTCAAATGTCACCATTATATTTTGAATGTGACTGGCGGCTTTGCTCAGCTCAACTTCCCTTACCACTTCCCTTTCTTCGTATCGTAAGAAATGCAAACACACAGCCTAGGTGCCTATTACACTAGCTAGGGAGTCAGACACAATATTTCTATAATTTCTTGCAGCAACAGGACTGATTTCACGTCACCACTGTCATCACAGATGTTCGAGAACAGCTATCCTTCAAGTGATGACGTTTTTCTCGCTGACTTGTGGCAAGTAAAAACTCGGCCATGTAAATAGTTTTGTATATACTTGCACCCGTTCTTACTGCATAAGAAAATACAAAGGTGCAAACCGATGCTAGGTAGATGGAATGGAAACAAATGACACTTGTTTGGAAGGAAACACTCCAGATTTAAATTTAAACTACCGTTATCACAGACTGTAACAGGCTTCTCGTCTCGGTATGTGCGCAGCTTTACAGAGTAACAATTGTTTGTAATGGTAAATCAACGCAATGTTTCAACATTTTACAACGATACTCTCACAGGCGTAACCACGTGCAGTCAGGATCATATCTGCAAATAATTTTCACGAGGGATTTAAAAGATTGGAGCACGCTGTAAAGAAATTTAAATTTACAAATTTAAAGTAAATGATAGGGTACAGGTTTTAAAACGGACAGGGACATCACGCACACTTGGAACTGTGTAACTCTACCTGCAGTTAGCATCTTCCAAGAGGAAAATACGAAGTAAAGGAATCACAGCGTACTGCAGGTCGCAGGCAGAGCGGCCACAGAGACGCCTAACAAGACTCCTCTTTAGCTACACAGAAAAGGTGATAAGCGACCTTCAACGAAGCAGCCCTCCAGTGTCTATTAGGAGTACCCTTTCCTTTGAGCAGACATCTACACATTTAGTCCGCTACTAACTACATCACAAAATATAGTAGCACACTTGACGCGAACGAAGAGAAATAAAAATCAAAATGTTCCAGAGAAGATCATGCTAGATGAAAACCCTTACAGCATTTTCATCTACTGACCACGGAAGACCACAAAAACGCAAGATGAGAATGAGGTTCATGCAAATGAAGGCGGACCAACCGAATATAAATCTGATATGCTACCGTCGAGCTATGTAGCTGGGTGTGAAGAGGCTGCAATACATCAAAATGAGGTACATATTTCAACGACAAATTACATTTTAGTTTTTAATCTGAACTCTGAACTAAGATAATGCATACATGTGTTCAACAAACATTTGTGAGACGTACATGGAGTAACTCTAAAGCAACAAATGAAATACGACACCAAGCATGAATGTCTATAGTCGATCCAAAAAGCAGAGTCAGATTAAATGGCGCCTTCAGCACTCAAGACTCGGCCAGTTTAATGTAAAGGAGTGCCGGTGAAAGGTTTGCTTTATAGGCAGGGCTAGGCGTAGCAAGGTTCTTGGTGTTCCCTTACAGTTGTCACATCTTCTCGATTACATTTATACAGAAGGAAATGTGTAATTCTAAGCGTGAATTCGTTTTCAAGAAAGCCCATGTCTGTCGACATAAAAATGGTGGCTATACATATTACGGGAGAAAAACGCACTTGAAGCACACAAATTCTTCAAGGTTGTACTGCATGTGTTGGAGAATAATCACAATTATAATTAAAATAGCACTATTTAAATATCAGAAGAATATAATCTACGAACTAAGAGAGAAAACTGTTCCAAAGAAACATTTGCTGATTAATACTGGATGATTACTTGTACGGATTTAATTCTTATAACAGTCTAGCCAAAACAGCATTCGTGGGATATGGACAAGTGCATGCACCACGTGTCAGTGCTATTAAAGATGCGAATTATGTTTATTGAGTACATTTCGGTGAATTAGGCCGCGAAATGTTCAAAATATGGCTGATTCTGAAACTGATGCTGCATCAAGGAAGTCTAATATACCTTTTATATCATGTTCATTCAGTGTAATCTTCGTGTAATTCTACTTTCCGTAATTATTGTTCCAGATGGACAAATTCGCTTGGAGCATTAAGAATTGGGATTGTTATTATTAGAAGCCGTATTTGTAAGCACAATCAAATGGTGAAATAAGCAAGCATATAGGCACGAAAAATGAAACAAATAGGCACCAAAAATCAGCAAATAAAATATAACAATTTAATTATAAACATATTTTTTGTGTAATTCTTACCTTACGTAAGCTTGTTACAGTTTACGAGGGAGGTTATCTTGAGATTATCTTATGTGAAGCTCCTGCGTTTGTCAGTGAGGAATTTTTTATGCAGGAAAAAGGGTATCTCAACGTCGCATGACGTTACTGGAACATGTGAAAAGCACCACACTCCTTCTTAGTGAATTCCTCTTTGATATACGTTTCTGCCCATAAAACTTTTTAGAAATTTTACGCAGTTTTAACAGGGATTTTCATTAATACATTACTGAGTTTCTCAATGACAATTTTAGCAACACCGCGAGTCTATGAAGACAACGTTGCTGAAATTTCATCTATCAAAAAGTGAATGTTTCAAGGTATTATTTCGAGCTCCCAACTCTGTTACAATGGCAGGCAGAAATTGTTATGGATGTAGTTTATCTTATCTTGGATGCCAGTATTAGCAAAAAATTCCTGTGCTGTGGCAATGCTCTTTGCATCTTCTGCATCTAAGGACTACAACACTGGTATTACTTCACTGAAATGTTCTGCGTAGTATAATGCAGCGTATAATCAAGAACTCCATTGAGATAAAACTGGCCGGAGGAGGTAAAGACAAATTTCGAAGGACTTCATGAATGTTTAAAACTGTAAACAGTGACTTTACACTTCCTTTATGCTGTAGACAAGAAGATCCACGTTTTTATATGGGCTTCTGTAAACTGAATGATAAAATGATGGCTAGGAGTGAAAATTTACTTTTAAATTTACATTATTTGGATAGTATAAACTATGTTAGTTAAACAGCATAAAATAAACAACCTAACCCCGTATTTCAGAAAAAAAGAGCATTCAGAAGCATTTATAAACATTTTGCCTAGAAATCAGAGCTATAACTATTATCATTTCTGTGCTTCAAGTTGTATGGCTTTGCAAAATGTTAAGGATACATTACTGATTTGAATTTATATTAAACAACGAAGAGGAAGATTCCACATGTTTAGACCTAAGTAGATCCATTACGCTAGCAGCAACCAGGAGGAACGGATAAAAAATGAAATGTGTAATGCTTAACGCCCGCTTTTACTACCTGCGGCACCGCAGACGGTGACACTGATGATACATGAGATGAAGAAGGAGCACTGGTAGAATGAGATGGCGGGAGAAACCGGAGATCCCGGAGAAAACCAGCCCCAGCGCCGTGTTGCTGTCAACCACAAATCTCACTTTGCGGTGGCTGGTATCGAACCCGGGCCCGAGACAAGCGTTCTAATCACTCAGGCATGGAGCGGCAGGACGAAGGGATGAAGTAAAGGAACCGTAGGAGGGATTTCCCCATGGTCTAGACATAATATTAGGTACTAGTCTCGTGTTGTAAAACACGGCTGAGGGCCATAGATTTTTCGGCATAAGAGGTTTTAGAATGGTTTTCTGCAGAAGGGAAGTAAAGCGGACGTCCTGCGTCGTAGATTTACCGCAAATAAAAGAAATTCAAGGTTCTTAAAGAGGCCTCTGAGTGAATCAATCTTTCACTCCCAATATAAAATGGGACAGTAGAACTATATTAGGTAAAAACTCAAATTTAACCTCAATCATAGGAGGATATAAGCCACAAAGGTACTGGCCACAAAGACGCACGGAAGTTCTTAAACGTCCAGGCTCTAAGATTCATCCCAGTTGTTGTAAAAAAGGTAACGATTATCCCATCAACCAAGCAGCTCTCTAGTGCTCACACGAGAGTACCGTTTTCTTTGAACAAGCATTCGCTCCGTCTATTCCGCAGTCGCGATGAAACCGACCAGGAAAAACCACGAGAACCTTAAGGTCAGAGAGGACGGCTGACGATAAGGAACCAGGGACCTCTCTATCTACGATCATCACTCGCTTTGTTATCTTAGGGCTTTATGAAATAACTTTCAGTAAGAATGTCAAAAACCTTCGTTCAATATGGAAATGGTATGCGAAGGAAAAATCATGGATACGTTCCAGTGTTTAAGCATTCGATTTGCAAAACCATTTTCTGATCACTTAGCTTAAAATTAAGTGTGTGATTAGACCATGTCATAACTACTAGCAACCTATCACAATTGTGAAATGTGTGTTTGCCAATGACCATATTTAACCTTCTTATTTCTAAGAGAACTGTTTTACGACTTTCTTAAGTATGAATTTCCCTCTTCTTGCTTTAAGATACATCAAACTGAATGAGTAATGTTGATTATTGATAGGACTGTTTTACAGTTTAGAATAAGAGTGGGAGAAGATCTACTTAATATCAATATGTGGTGGCTACGATACGCTTTAAATACCTATATATCAGTGATCATACTGCCCACACAAGTGTACGTAAGCACAAAGGGGATTATTTTAATGGATATGAGCGAGTAGCATCGTCGTAAAGTACACGATTTGTATCAGAAAGGGGGAGAGTTGAAACCCCTGCACAGACCACCATGACAGAAGGTTATTTTCCGGTTTTCGTCGGTCACTAGACGAATACTGATTTAGATAATTTTAAATACACATTTTTCTATCATTCCTTTCATCACTACATTTGATTTCCTTCTTCACCAGCTATTATCAATAGTTTGTTTGCTACTGGACCGAATACTTATTCAACACACTAGATTTAAGAGGTTGACTGAGGTCAAATGAAAGTATTATCAGACTTTGTACTACTGTAGAATCTGTTTGATAATCGTGTTATGTTGGTGAATAACGTACCTGATTGGAGGTCTAAACTTGTAAGACTTAATACCCTTCATAGCCTACAACGGGATTACAACAGCTTAATCCACAACTGGGCTTAAATTTAAGAACGGTGAGAGGCGGCAGCATTGAAAATTTATTTCGACAGTTTGGGAGGGATTGGAAGTACTTCAGTCTGGCTTCAGAACAAGAGCAAGGCGACGGAGAAGAATGCGTTCTCTCATACATAATTGCAGGGAAAAATCTCTCGTGTTCTGCCAACCTCAATGCAGGAGTACAGCCGTAAGGCTCCATTCACAATGACGACGTGAGAGAAGACCTTAGACAATGCAGCCGTGGAACTTGGGAAAGCACTCTCTTGTAAACTTAAATTTGCATATGTAGCCATTGGTTCTAAAACGTATGAAACTGGAGCTCAAATACACTATACTATTTTGTAATATTGAAATAATTAACTATTAGATTTCTTGACCAGTTAATTACATACGGAAGTCTTTCGAGCACTCCAAACCTTTCAAATTAAATAACATAACCAAATAAAATCCAAACTTATTCGATTTATAAATAAATAGCAGTTCAAAAACCCCGTGTGAGGTACAGTCAGATGAGCATCATGCATCAATATTTACAATGTATCAAGCCCAAGTCAAATGGAAGATCAGCATTACTGTTCAGGAGATGGTGTAAGTTCTCAAACCACTGTCATGTCATGTTGAGGTGTATGGAGAAAGAAATGAAGTAGCGAATTCTTTCTCTATGTAGCATGCAAGCAGAAAGTTTGGAACTCTTGCATTACTTAGCATCTTACACGACTTTTCGTTAAGACTTGCATTAAATAATACGCTACAAATTCTTGTGATTATGCTCCGAATGCGCTTACTGTTTATTAGAATTGTACTTATGGGCGTTCTTTAACTGCTATAGTTCTCGGCGTCCCAATCTACATTCTCAGATGCCTCTTTATCAGGGTAGAGGTTCTTTTGTGTGCGGTGAATCTCTGACACGGTGCTGCTTCCCTTCCGAAGAAAGCTATGCTAGGGAATTTTAAGCAAAAATGGAAAAATAAAAAAAAAAAATCAGTTATGTTCTGCCGGGTTTGAACCAGTTTTCATTATGAATGAGACTTGGTGCACCAAAGAGAGCTACATTACACCACCATCTAAGGCTAAAACTGATTCATTTTGCCACAGCTTCTAAGCTTGCTCCTACATATTATGCTGCAAACAGATGGAAGTGAAATAAGTGAAATTAATGAAATAAGCAGAACATCAAAATATTTGAAAGTTAACCCAATCATTAAGGGAAAGCCTAAAATACTTTGATCAGGACCAATCTGCTGCTGAACTCTTTCGTGCAGTGCACTACAACTGAAACGGTGAATCACAGACTTCAACTTAAAATGATACTTTGGTTCATTTGTAAGTTCATGAATTAATTTAGTGATGTTCAAAGAAATAAAATCATTGAAGAAAACGCGAAGAAGCTATGATGACAGACATGGGAATTTAGCATCTTTAAAAAAGAAATTCATTAGTAAAATACATTGCAATCATTATATACTAACACGAGGTATATTACATCTGGGAATTCGCATACACACCCAGGAATTTCATGAAACGATTTTCGCTCAGGGCCTCTCCTTTGTACCTAAGAGTTCCTGTAAAATAAATCTTTAGACTCCTCTTCTGTGTTGCGACTATATTGAAATCCACATGTCGTGGGTTCTATTCCATATAAAATCTTCCAAGTAGCAATAGGAAAAACACTTTAAAATTGTCGCCCACTCCCTTTCTAAGAAGACTGAAAGATTTAAATCCTAATGTGGTGACCTTAATTGGAGCACCACTTGCCTTTGGACTTAATAGCAAATGTATTTATGTTTAAACAATACTACTAGATACTACTAATATAAGCACTTCTCTCAACAGAGGAACTACCTAAACTGAGGCTATTCTAATAGTCAATTAGAACAATTGAAATTTTTCTATCATCTGAGTCACAGTTTTTATAAAATAAATCAGTTATTGGTCATAGAATAACTGACAACAGGTCTAGAATGCCTTATATTCCCGGAAAATCGAAGCAAGACCACTGAATTCAATTAAATTTAAATTTAATTTAAGTTTTCAATTTTCCACTGTACCAATAAAAACCATTAAGTTATGAAAGTCAAGTGATTTGTTTCTACATTATACTAGAACTGGCTTGGCGAAGGTAAAACGACAAAACATATTCATACCATAAAATCGGTTATCTGACAGCTCGATCTCTCAGAGAAGCATAAATACTCGGTTCGTGACTATCCTCAGTCCATGTCAGACTTTTACAAATACCTAAACAACCAAGGTTAGAGCTCAGTCTTATCTACAGTGTTTTTAAAAAAAGGAAGGATGTTCATTACGTTTAAAACTGAAAAACATTTTAATTGTTAAACATTCATAACATGGCATCCTAAGTAATGACGTTGATGACATTCTTAGAAATTACAAGGTCTAACGAAGGGCAGAAAACACTTTGAAGATAATTACAAACTGATTTTAATGTCTGTTATGAGCTTACCACTTATGAGCAGTAATTTCCGTAAACAATATGCCATTGAAAAACAAAGGCATAGAAATACGCTGTCAGTCTAGCAAAAGTATCATACAAGCTGTAAATGATTGGAACCTCTTCAAATAAACTACCATAAAGGCTGAACCGATTTCAAGTGAAGCAAAAATACATCGATAAACTGTCTTCATATATTATAAAATATCTAATGCACTGTATTCACACGACTTTCTCTAATTTTGTAGAAACTACCCGTATAAAGGCTAATACTTCAGACTAATTCATGCTTATATAGAGATAAAAATTTGCAGAAATTGTGTTATTGCATATTTCCTTGCAAGAATAAGGGAATAATGAGGACTTTAGTGGTATTAACCCTCAGTTGGGCGCTTGGTCATTCCTGATACCATTAGTCGCGATGTACCTGTGAGATACACATGATTATTTTTGGCCTTTGAATTAGAATAGCTTATTAATAAAATTTTGATTAATTTGTTTACTTTCACGATAGGGTACATATCTTATATAATCCTATATCATTAATCCATATCTATAAATTATACAACACTTAGTGCTTAAAATAAAATAACCTTGAAATGTGTAATTCAGCAGTACACATACCAGGTGAGACAGCCGCGTCTTATTCGTTTGCAAGGTAGGCCTCCCATCAAACGGCATGTGAGCTTTAGTCCAGGTTTGCGCTTATTGAACTGTGTTGCTTGACTTTCTTAGAAAGAAGAATACGCAAAATTCAGAGGAATAGCGGTTTAAGGGACAAAACGTACTGCTCGATGAAGTACGCCTCAAAAAACATACAACTCCTTTACTGAGAACGAATTCCGGTTACCAGGCGATTTTACAAACCTTTTATTAGAGTATACATGGCAAAGTAATTCAGTAAACGCCTCGAAAAAAAATGGACCTATCATATGAGTACACTAATAACGTCAGCTAAAAAGAAAATGGCGGATTCTTGTACTTAGAGCAGGGGTTGGCTGCCAAAATTTAGGAAAAAGTTAGACACGCATCAACTATCATGAACGAGTATAGTCAAAACGGACATATTACTAAACAACGGTTTATTTACATTTTTGCTTAAACTACGTCTCGTGCATCTCAATTAACATGCATAACGAGCTTTTGCCATTTATGTAATAATATTAAAACAACCAGCAAATGATTAAAAGTGCCTTAAAAGATAAATCAAGCAAGAGAACTCGCGAGGTGGCAAAGGTATAGCGCCAAGTCGTACTACTGAACCCAGAACGTGCTTTCAGGCAAGTCTCGAAAATAGCTCAATACGATTATCAGCTCTTCTGCGCCCTAACCCCCAATGACACAAGTTCGAGTCTCAGCATTATAATTTTCTTTTATGTTCAACAAAACTTGTAAACCGAATTCAAAATAATTTAATTATAAAGTTTCTGAGGACGTGCGTTACCCAAGAAAGTCATCAGCTCGAGCACTTGCTTCGTTAGAGGAGTCGTGTTCCAGAATAGAAAAAGGGTCATTCCAGCGCAACAAAACATACCAATATGAAAAGACGTTTCTAATATCACAATAATTCTATGTCTTCAAAATTGTGTTACACTCTTATACTATAATTCCCTTGTTTTCTGTGCTCAAATGTGTATAAATGGTCCTTATTTCAATTGTACCTACCTATAGGTGTGTTTAAACAACTACCTATTTGTGGTCCATCCTAAATAAGCATCAAACAATACCATAAAATATAAACAAAACAATTAAAAATAAAGGTAATATATTATTCCAGGCCAATTCTTGTAAATTGTATTACATGGTAAACAAAATTAGTATACATATGCAGGGGATTCGAATCACATTCAGAGTAGACAGATGTCATAGAAATTTTGTGCTCGTTCTAACTGAGCTATCTAGTAACATGTGAGACAAACCTCCCGTTTAAAATATAGTATTTACTGGTTCCAGTGAACATTTGCAGACGTGCAAACGTCAGCTCTCCAATTACGAATATATTACAGGCGATGCAATAACATTTATATTAGTACTAATTTCATCGAGTGTTTTAACATCCATATTAAATACGCGGGTAGAACCTAGTAATTGGTTCGATGTTTTCATGCTGGAGAATAAATTGCGGACTGCATAAAACTCGAGAATAAGGGGAAGCCTACTCACTTGGTATATAAATTAGAATGTCCGAAAGAAAGAAAGAGTTTCTTGAACTATTAAAAATACATGACGGTTTCAGCTTTGTTTCCACAGAAATACACTATCTGTCTTCTTCATCTGTTCTTTCTTGTCATCATAGTTATTATTACAATCACTGTCATGCTGTTTCATACTTGTAATTATAAACACAAATTTAACTATTTTTATCTCCGTTGCTTTATGTATTTTATCTGCAAAATATTTTACAGGATGCAGTTCTGTATTGTTTTCGTCAATTCCTCCAATGTGCTTAGGTGCGTATGTAAGGTTGATAATAATAATGATGATGATGATGAAGAAGAAGAAGCATTTTTCAATAAAAAAATTCTCTCCTTCTCCCTCCCTCCTCTGGCTGTGTCCGTGCGTGCGTGCGTGCGCGCGCGCGCGCGCGCGTGTGTGTGTGTGTGTGTGTGCAAATCTATAGGTCTCTGATTACATAATTAAAAACTGAGAAGTTAATTTAATGCGAAATATATTATTTAAGCTCACCACTTTGCAAGAGTCCCTACTCCACGTAGATGCTAAAATTTTTATTTTCTATTATGTCTCTATCAAATTTGAGATAAGTACATGTTTAACGCATTTTGATGATAAACAGACGTAGGTATGCAGTGATTTTATAGTAACTACTAAGCCGAAAGAGATAAACAAAAATTTACAACAGAAAGAATTCACAAAATTTAGGATTTTTGTTTGTTATTATTTCTCAGATATTTCTAGGTATTTTTTGATTTTACGATATTTACATGTTTCTCAAAGGGGAAGTCATTCGTTTCCTTCTTCCTGATAGATAAATGTTATGGAGTTTCAAACTTATAAGATAGTGACCACCCCTTAAAAGGATTTTTTTGTGATCTTATCATTCAACTTAATTAAATGCATAATGAAAAAAGTCATACAAAAATTTATTGCGATTAATGTAAAATAGATAAAGAATTAAGCGTTTTCAGGAACATTTTGTGCAAGAGTGGGTAGGAAAACAAGAAATTCGTAAACTTTCTATAAAATTTATAGGTTTAAAATGTCTACATGCTGAAATATGTAGTTAGCTGTAGGTCAAAGCTAAAAATAATTAACCTTAATAACAAACATATACGGCTCTTGTCTGTAATACAAGACATGACGTTAGATAGAGCTGAATCCGGGCCCTGATGGTGTCCATGTGAATCCAGTCAAGTGTATCGACATTGAGAGTCCTGGCCACACGTCACTCCATAATCAGTGAAACAACTTCCTTTGATGCAGGTGTCGATAAAGTAGGCGGTGCGCTGGTATGCGAAAGCTAAACTATCTGCCAAGGGTCAGTCTCTAATTTATGCAAAGTATGCAGCACATAATGTAAAAATTATGTTAAGAAAGCGTGGTGTTCAGTTGCACATTTCCATTTCCTATTTTAGTGATGATGTCATTTTCACTCAGCTATTCACAGTTCAGTTTTCGAATCGAAATTACATGTTAGACTTGCAGCGTCAAGAACATTGTCGAAGTCGCTGTTATTTAGCTATCCAAACAATGTCTTCAGATCTGCATATTACTATGTAACGTTAGAGGGACATGAATATTGCATACATTCTATCTTTCCAGTAACTCGCAAGCACTGCCTGTGAATCATGACTTGCTTTTGTACCTATTCTTAAGGCAATACTCAATCCACAATCCACATCTTAAAAGTCAAACGCTTACTCGAAAGCAAGTTAAATCCACACATCCTAATAAATCAAACAACACATTGTAATCCATCACAGCGCTTTGCGCCTGCCTCTGTAGCGTAGGTGGTGACATGTCTCAATTCCAGGAGGTTCCGAGCTGGAATCTTCTTCAGGGCGAGTTATCTGTATAAGGTTTTCCCAGCAGTTTCCCTTATCATGAAAAATGAATATCTGGTAGCTCTAAGTGTTATGGACCTTGAACTCACTTGAGCATCATTTCAGTCATTTCATTAATCGCCCGATATGACTTGTGTTGGAGATGATGATGTTGGTGTTTAAGGGCGCTCAACTTCGTGGTCATCAGCGACCTTAAAAATCTAGCGTGCTAAAGGCTGGATAATATAATTAAAAGTCATTCATCCTAAATAAAATCAGGACAAAAGAAGCAGACAATGATAGCTACCGTAAAATCTAAGGAGAGACTTAAAACCACAAATAGTTTAAAATGTCTAAACTAGAAGGCACTAAATTCTAAAATTAATAGTTAAAAACAGCTTTAAAACCTTGGCCACTGATCTCTCGTCGTTCCCTAGTATCTCTGCAAGACTGGTCGGCAGCTGCATAGACCTGCGAAGACGTGCGAGGTGTAAACACACTAAATCAACGTGACGAACCGAGAGACCTGCACCGCAAAGGGGGCAAACTAGGGCGGGTTCTCTGGTCAATAAAAGTCTATGCGTAAAAAAGCAGTGACTAATTCGCAACCGAGCTAATGTCACCGCTTCACGACGGGAGTAGGGGCAGGAGGTTACCCAGGGAATCGGAGCTTATTTTTGCGCACAGTGGACCACTTCTTGTGTCAGGAGGACAACACAGCTCTCCGCAACACTAGTCTAAAATCTTCCGATGTGACAATCGGTATGGTAACCTTTAGATGTGTGGTCACCATCTTCGCTGCCCAGTCCGCCAGCTCATTCCCTGCCAGGCCTACGTGACCAGGAACCCAACCGCAAACCATGCTAACGCCTGAGGCGTGTAAAACGTGGAGGGTATCCTGGATTCACTGCAAAATAGGATGATAGTTATACGGCTGCCGTAGGCTCATAAGTGCACTAAGGGAATCGCTTAAAATGAAGGTGTCACTTAGGTTTCGTCGATGTACCTATAAAATGGCTCGGTAAATCGCATAAAGTTCAGCGCTAAAAATGGAGGTGCTGCTATGGAACCCGAATGTATAGGGTTCAGTTCCATAGATGAAAGCACATCCAACCCTATCCGAGGTCTTCGAGCCATCGGTATAGATTAAAACTCTATTACTAAAAGCGGATAAAAACTCCAAAAAAAAAAAAAAAAACAAGTACGGATACTACTGAGAGCGAGTGTTGAGGTCCCGTAGCGCGTTATGTCCATATCCACGTGGGACGTTCCCATCAGCCAAGGCGGGTGTACCCTCTCGCCCTTAAGAAACATCTTAGGCAGCTCGATGTCCCGTTGTCCAAGAAGCTCCCTAAAACGAAAACCAGGTGGCTTGGGGTAAAGGGAGGTGTTCTTATAGCACTCGTCAAGGAAGGTGTTAAAAAGGGCGCGAATGTTGGATGCGTGGGCATACAATGAAGTCCACAGGCATAAATGGACAACATATCTCGCCGGTACCGTAGAGGAGGTTCTGCACATTCTGCGCAGAAGCTGATGTCACGGCTAGTGGGGAAAGCTCCAGTGGGTATCCGAAGCCCAGAATGACGGACTGTGTGTAATTTTCTCAGCACCGATGGGCGTGCTGAAGCGAATACGACACAGCCATAATCCAATTTGGATCGAATCAGTGCGCGATACAGTCGCACTAACACTGTGCGATCCGCTCCCCAGGATTTGCCGCTTAGTATCCGCAGCATATTGAGAGAACGGTCACAGCGTGCTTTCAAGTGTAATATATGGGATGACCAGCTGAGGTTTCTATCGAACACCAAACCAAGGAATCTCGTCTCGTCTGCAAAAGGGATTAGATGTGGACCCAATCGGAGTGAAGGCGGTGGACGTCTCCAACAGCGCCAGAAATTAACACATACTGTTTTCTCAGCCAAGAAACGGAAATTGTGTTGGAGGACATTAATTTAGAAAAGGAGAAACAGTGTCTTGCTTCTATCTCAGCAGGTCTCCTTGGTGTACTTGATTAACTGCTGATTTTATGCACATAGGATATTAAAATGTTGCATTAGATGACCTAATGCATGGGTAACCTAGTAACCATTCGTGTCTCCCACTGATGCTGGCCTTGGGTTTTGGTGGTTTTACATGGTGAATAGGCAAATACTGTGGTGATTCCTTCTCTACCTCGATTTCTTTCATTCCATTTTCTTCTTGTTTCAGGTCTGTTTTCAGGTTTAAATGTGGCGAGCGTTAAAAATCTGCGGTTCCTTGTTATAAGGAAATACTATTTCCCGTTTTCGCAAGAAGGCAAGGTTGCAACTGTCGGTCATCCCTCATTCTGGGCAGTATGGGTTAGGTCTTCAAGCTAGGAAATATTAGGAATCTCTGTGGCCAATCTACCTGAAAACTGTGACTCCTTCATATGGCATCATACCCTCCTCCTGGAGATGGTAGCTAAACTGATTTTTGTAAATTGAATTGTGAGAGTTGTCCTCTCTGTATACCTTCTTCTGTACTTCAGGGATTAGGCATCACACTTGTTCCGTTTTGGTATTCCTTCTATTACCTTCTTTCTGTGCGTATACCCTATTTCTAAACCAGCCAATGCTATTATGTGCGTTATACTTAATATACGAAACACAAATACGAGCAATCATGCTAAGCTGTGGATGTGAAGGATCGTTAGCCAGTTAGATTAATTAGGTAAGGAAGGCAATGGTATCGGGCATGTAAAAATATAGTGATTATTTGTAATTAGGATGGAAGAAGATCCAATCACTGAGTTTATGAATGAAGAAAAATGTTTCTTTTTGAAAGGGTAGAGTCAGACTGAAAAATTCAATGCTATAGCCGGGATTTGAACCACGGATCTTCTGGTTGCTGTCCAGCCGCTCTAACCCTTGAGCTACTATGGCCAACGTGCCGACATGACATTAAATTCTCCAACTGACTCGTGTTTCTCCCGGCAAACCACTAGGAGTTTTCATAAACACATGAGACAACTATCTTAATGACGACTTACTAAGCTCTAAGTACTGCCCGGGCTTTATAGTTAGAACCACTATTATCTACAATTAATGGAAATTAATTCTCAATAGCTCGGCTAGTGTGAAAGAACAATTAACTTCCATCAATGTTTCTTTTTGTCTACAAATCGCAGTCTAATTCGAAAACTAATGTGTCGATTTAGCCTAAGGAATTGTATGTTTTTAGAGAAACACGTCAGCTTGCAACACCTTTTGATGAAATCTCGGTCACTGATGATTCTTCTGATATCAGGTTACTATAGTGACTGTGGAGAATCTGAGTGTACGAATGGCTGTGTGCGACAACGCCAGTTAAGTTGGCTGATACATGTAATGAAGGACGATAAATGAGCTATGTAAAGCGAACTGCCAACTGTTAGGGGTTCTAGAGTTAGAAGTGTTTCTGAATCTTTCTGAAACTGTAACCATTGAAGCATTTTCTCTTCTAATTTCCAATGTATCAATAACTTTACACTTTAAAATAACTGTTTTCGTAATAACAATGACAAGTGTAAGTTGCCGAGAGTCAATGAAGTGTACTGTCACCGTGTGTCATTGTTGTGCTGCTGCAACAAGCCGGAGTTGGGTGCTTACCAGGATATCTGGACGTTCTGCCCGTTGTTGCGACCACAAAAATTCTCGGAAGGTCTGTGGCTCTTTTAGAAACAATGACTAGAGGGTATAAATACCGGCAATTGTTTCTTGGTTATTGCTACAGTCGACGATTGAAGTGTACCGCTGTGAATTCTTTCATTTTTTTTCGTGCAGCAAAACACCGAGTCAGCTTGAAGACAGCTGTTTGTCGATTTCACGTATTTTTACTGCAGCAAAAGTTATTCTAAATTTCTGCAAACCAGATTTCTGAATCTATGTAACCCTTGAGGCTACCACCAAGATGATCCTTGGGGGCGGATTTTAGTCCCCGATAATTATAGATTATAATTTATCACCTTAAAACAGTAAGATACGAAAGAAAAGACTCGAGTTTTTATAAATGCACGCTCTTTTCTTACAACCGAAGTTTTGTCTGTTTGATCAATGCCTCACCAAAGTTCCCACTTATATGTTTCCAAATGACGATACTGAGTTCAGAACGTAGGTGACGAAACCATGAGGTGATCGGTTTCTTTTCGCACTTCATATGGAAAGCTTGTTTAATTAATTAACCCTTCTTAACAAGTAATGACTTCATCTGATTAAAAATATAACACCTGTATCTCACATTATGCTTTGATTTTAACAAGTGGAACTTATTTACTTCAATTATCTGTCTACCTGTCATTTCTTATTAAAATGATTAACAGTCAATAATTCGTTATCTACATATAAAGGGAGCATTTAACTATATTATTATTTAGTGATAACAAACAGGCAGATGACAGGAAGTTCACCTAACAAGTTATGGGTGAAGTTGTTGATGAATGTTAGTTTTTGTTGAACTATCTCCATTCCGAGAACAAGATGTACTTCATCGTTTCGAATGTTCTAAGGTGAATTAACAATATTCTTAGTACCTACATGATTTTGAAATCTCTATATTATTTTACAGCTCAAAACTAACTGCCATAAGTGAATATTGCGCTTCATTTGCACGAAGAACGCTCTCATTGAGGAAAAGTATGAACAGAAATGACGTTCAGAGGCCACGTACTCAAGTTATCTCATTGAGACAGCATTGCGTTTAGAGCGACAACTATCTCTGAATTCAATATCTCGAGTTCATGGAGAACGTTATTTTGTGATTTAGGGCAAGCTGGGTGATTGTTAATGGTGAATAAATTTTGAGCGAATGGCTGTGGTTGAGATATCACCGTAGAGGTTAGTTCAATGTACCGAACGGCTTTTCAAGGTTTGCAGTTCAGCATTTAACTGACAGACGACACTTTATAGCTACGTTAATGGTTAAAACCGGTATGAAGTGATGATCTTCCTTCCCTTTGACCACACACGAAACTCGTTTACTAATTCTTTTAACTAGTCGTATATAAAACTGCCCGTTTATTCACATTTGTTGTCACTAAACGCACTCAGGATAGCGATATAAGAAATTTACAACATTCACAATTTCATGCCATTCATTTGGAATGTTTAATATGAAATTAAAAAGCTTCATGAATATTTTAAAATGAATTCCAAAGATATACCATTCTTCACTATTTTAAAAAATTTATCCACGTGATCAAATTAACAATCAAACTCTTCAAGAATATAAATTAATTGTACGAATACGTTTATGGCATAATTATAATTAATTATAATACTGTCACGCGAGCGCTGGAACACCCTGTGGAAGCAGCTGGGAGCGGAAGACAGGGGAGGTCCGTGTTAGCCACACCTCCCCCTCGTCTGTCTTATAGTGGTGACAGGCGGTGGTCAGGAGAAAAACATGATTGTGCCGTCTGTTTCTCTTACACCTGGTTCTCGATCTTTCTTTTACTGGAACATTCCGGCGGACACTGGAAGACGGCGATATTCCTATATAAAGGGGGGTTGCAAACAGACGGAGTTAGTCAGTCAGTCAGTTAGTAGTTAGTGTGTTAGTGAGTGAGGAGACAGTCGCAGTTCTTGGTGTAAGAGTTAGTCAGTGACGTGTTAGCAAAGGAGCGCCGTGTTAATGAACGAGAAGATTGTGCAACGGAAGACTTTACGTAACTGGTATGTGCATCGGAGTTTATGTAATCGCGAGTACAAGTGAAATTGTAACGGACGAACTGGTAAATTGTAATTGTGTGCATTACGTAATTTTGTGTAATTGGCAAGTGTTCAACTGTAAGTCGGTGGAAATAAAGAACATTTTTGAGTGGTGAAACTGGACTTTTCATTTCACGAACCCACAAAGTCACAATACTTGTTTGAGGGAAAATTAACCTTAAAAATAAGAATTAAAATTTTAGTTAAAATGTACACAGTATGAATATTGTTTAATAACGCCACTATTAAGCAAGTAAATAAAAGTTTATCTCTTATTTATGTTTACTTTTATGTAATAATTGATTTTTACTTTGTCTTTCTGAAAAGTATGGAAGCATTTTTTATTTAGTGTACATGAATACCCTCCCGTATTTTGCGCTGTTCTCAAGTAACTTAGTATTTGAATTTTCCTGAGGTCCTTTCTTCACAATTTTATAAAAAATATGGAGAAATTTCAGTCGCTATAAGACATGCCTTAAAACTGCTCTTTTAAACTGTTTCTAACTACTGTTTGTAAAGTCTGATATGTGCACTTACAGGACTTTGTCTTCTCATCCATAAAACGATAGTTGAAACGTTTATTACTTTATCTACTTCATGTTATCATAAATGTCTGTAGAAATGGTCTCACTACTCAGGTGTAGTGGGAACAAGAGAATACAACGATACCTAAGCGTTAATCAAAGCTGTGAAGAGATAGTGCTGTGAATAGATTTAATTTCCTTTATACTTACTTGGCCATGACATGAAAGTGACTTGCTAACTGAGAAAACTACAGGTATTTTAAAATTTCCAATAACGAGAAATATCTAGAAAATGGTATTATACATAAATTGCGTGTTCTATACTTCTGTGGAGTAAAGTCTTCTCTGTCTCTTATGTTTATTAGTTATGCAAAACTTAGCCAAGGTAAAGAAGTTTTGAGGGCTTGTTTTTACAACTCCAAGATATAGATTTCATTTGTTACCAAAATATGTGAAACGCCGGATATTTCAATCAACATTGATCAAATATTATAGCCGTTTTCAATACAATAAAATGTTCTAAACGTTTTCCATATAAAGGATAGTTTGGGGTGAGCGATTTTCTGGAAAATGTACATTTTGTATCCTGGAAGATTTTAAACTTAATAGTAATATTGGTATTTAACCAACTTTAAATTTTTGAATTATGCTTATTGAACACAGGAACACACACGTGGAACTCAAGTCCTTTTCATTCAGCGAACCTTGAAACGAATATTTCCAGTAAAACCTCGGTATCAACATTTAACACAATACCTCCTCTTCCTGCTGTGTACGTCACACAAGAAAAAAACCATAAAGAAATAAAGCAGCAGCTTTTTAGTGTGCAACTACTCGTAGACGCAGTTGTAGTAGTAATAGCAGTAGTTGTGGTGGTAGTAGAAGTGGTAGTGGTGGTGGCAGTAGTAGAAGTGGTAGTGGAGGTGGTAGTAGAAGTGGTAGTGGAGGTGGTAGTAGAAGTGGTAGTAGAAGTGGTAGTGGTGATGGTGGTGGTGGTAGTAGTAGTAGTAGTAGTACCATAATAGTAATGGTAAATGTGGTGGTGTGGTGGTAGTAGAAGAGGTAGTGGAGGTGGTAGTAGAAGAGGTAGTGGAGGTGGTAGTAGAAGAGGTAGTGGAGGTGGTAGTAGAAGTGGTAGTGGAGGTGGTAGTAGAATTGGTGGTGGTGGTGGTGGTGGTGGTGGTGGTAGTGTAGTACCATTATAATAATGGTAATTGTGGTGGTGTGGTGGTAGTACATGTGAGAACTGCAGACTTCTAAAAGGCTCTTGTACTTGGACCTAAAGATCACTTGTGCTACTCCATCTTCTTGGTGTATAATGGACCGAACACTGGAAGAATACCCGGGCAAGCCCCATGCTTGATGGTGGGATTAAACCCAGGTTACCTTTCGTGGACGGGAACCAGAGCTTCCACGCTCTAGCCCATTGCCACATAGCAGGAACTTGATAACACTAAAACCCATGTTATTAATATTGTACATTTTTGGCAATTTTTCACAGATGGTCACCGTTAGTTAGAGATAATTCATTGTCTTTCTTTTCTGCAGTTCAACTGATATATTTATTTTAATTGCAGCAATTTACATCTCCTCATGAGGGAAAATAAGTTTTCCTACATTCAGGTGGAAGCCATTGCTATTGTACTAAGCCATCGATATTTCTTGGAGAAATAAATAAACGAAAATATTGCACAGAAGGCATGTAAAACTATGGCAGCCTGTTTCTATCAGAAATCACTGGTTACAGTGTACTCGGTTATTTGCTGTAGGTTGGGTGGCCTACCTGTGCAGGCAATTAGTCGAGAAGAGCTTCTGAACTGCCTCTGCTTCAGCAACACTGCTTCCTGGCGGGAATGAGCTTAAGTTCGGCAACTGTATAACTCGCACAACATTATTGCCATGAGTTCTTCACTCGCCTTAGAAAACTGAGAAAACTGATTGATATATTTAAATGTTTGGAGCGCGTCAATGTAATAGACGACAAACATGCGTACATATAAATAATTGCTTCCTGTTAGACAGGAAGACCTATTTTTATCCACAAGCCAAAATTTCAATAAAGAAATTTCACAAAAAGTGCGCATTTCGAGACCCCGTGACTCAAAAACCCCATGTGTATATGCAGCATAATTCGAAAACAAAAGTTAGGTTAAATTCAGCTTCTTCCAAGATACGATGCGAGACCTTTTCCCCTTTTCTTGTTTTTTTTAATCCCTCTCCAAAATTACGTCTTAACAAAAGTGTTTTCAAAATATTTATATTCTTATAGGAATGCTTTAGCTATTTTGATTAAATTACCGTATTTTATTCAATATATTTTCATCACAAATGAAATGCGAATAGTTTCAGAAGTTCTCTTCATTTTGAATGACTTTTTCCTGACTTTTAAATTATAAGAGACAACAAATATCTTATTGCTTATTAAACTCACAATAGTTTATGCCAAATTATTTATTTGGGTTAAGCATTCTTGAGATATTCCTTCTTATTGACTTGAATCTTTAAATAGTTCTAATTTTCTCAAGTAAGTAGTCTAGTAATTAGCTTTTTTAACTGCTGTCCACGTATAAGCGACCAAATCTTAGAATATCTGACTATCGCTTAAAGCCTACCATTTGTACAATATACCTATTTCAGCTAATATGTAGTAGTTATAAAAATAAGATTTCGTAAAAATAGTTCGTAAAAGAATATTTGGATACAATAATATGACTATAACACATCAGAATTTTTATAAACCTTATCTAATCATGGTAGCCTTTTCCTTTGCAAGTCCTCGAAATGTTAAAACTCATTTTCTGGTATAACTGTGTGCATCGTTACCAAGAATGATTTCCAACTCAATTTGTCTATAAGGTAACAATCACTCGATGACTGCCGAGGTCGCACTGCTTCCGTTATTCACGAAAGTTACTTCGAGTCGGGTTTCTTTTTTGCCTATAACATTACAATCGCGTGACAGCTAACGAGGTCGTCTTTCCTGGGCCAGTCATGATACTGCCTTTGATTCTTGCTCCTTTGTGCTTCTGAGATAATCATGTGGACTACCGAGGTCGTTTTGTTCAGCTACCTCTTTGCTAAATTGCGCTTCTATCCTTTTAACATTACATCTGTAACATGGATTTTCCAGGTTATCCTCATCATACGATTCGAATTTCATTTGGAAATAAGTAATGTGTGCCAGCAGTAATTATACTTATTGAAATTCAAGTATTCTTTAGAATGCACTGCATGAGTTATAGGATAATAAATGGCTAAACTTAATCTAAATCTAAAATAACTCCATTTATATGGCAGATGAGTCAATAAAAACTGACAAAATAAGAGAGAAAACCATGAATTCTGTTCCAAAGAAGCGTTTAATACACAATGCAATACCTATTTCCTAGTTTACGAGGGTAAGGCTTGGTGTAGAAAGCTTCATGCGATTGACATAAAATGTTTAGGTATCGTTAAGTCATAAATTACAAAGCACTGCGAAGAAGTTTGTGTGAAACTAATAGGATAGATTCCCAGATGAGCAATAATGGGATCCAGTCTGCTGTTACTTGACCATCATTGTTGTTTGACTTTCCTAGCGCCAGTGTTGTATACTGTCACTCTCGGTTGCTGCAAACGTTCCTCTGCCTCTACTCAATTCCATTTTAGAGACGATACAATAATGTTACAAGATCTCCGTTTGATACATATAATTTCCAGCGCATGTAAAAGGTTTAATATCAATGGGATGTTATAAGAAATCTAATCTACTGAGGGTTATAATGTTTGAAGTTCTGGTATGAGTGGCTAGTGATGAAGGGTATAACTTTAGTGCTGTCTACTAGTATATTGGTTATTGTTACAAATGCACCAATTGTAGAAGAAAGAAAAGTTTGAAACTATGAGACAATATGGGGTATTCTATTACTTATGCACTTAAGCTTGTATACGTCATTCTGTTTTTTTACGTTAGTATAACAGAAATAATACTTACCAAAAATAAATTATTATTTCCGTAAAACGCACTAAAACTCATGTTATGTAACTGTAATTGGAATCCCTATCTTGTTAACTAAAATTTCAAAAGATCTACTTGCACACTATATAAGGATTTACTCTTTATATTTGATTAACAAGTATGCACGAGGTTTGCCGTAATGTTCTGCTTGAACGCACTTTCGCACACCTGCGAAGCTGTTGGACAGAAAAATGGAGTGAAGTGCGGGAGAGTTAATTGTGATATACGTAACCTTGGAAATAGGAGGTGAGGAGGAGGAGAAAGCATGTAGTAATTAACGATACACGATAAACACACCGGATACAGAAAACTTTATTAACCTACCAGCAGAAATACCAGACGTCGCTCTGGGCTTGGCAGTACTGGTAAATTATTAATATTCCAAATGTTTGCTTATTTGCACTGAAATGAAATAGAGAAATTACAATATTGCTGATATTTTCATGACCTAATAACGGATGCCAGTCACGGCAGCCATTATAGACCAGACCCACAGGGAAGCGTAGCTAATATTGAACTGCTTGTGAGGGGCAGGATAATTTTTAAAAGGAAGAACCATTAAAAGAAAGAGCCTAGATCATAATAGTTAGAAATTTATTCTATAACTTTATTTAAACATGTTCATACCTTTTGGTAGTGATCCGGGGGCAGGAGGGGATAGTCGTTATGTTTCATTTACATCACTGACGCAACCAAAAGTGATCTAACAACGGATAGAGACTGAAGCCATGTGGCCGTGTCTTATATGCGTTATGTGACGTCATCACCACGCGAGTCACATGCGCCACAATATGTTCAATTATTTTAATCTGTTAACCTCACTTTCGTTGTTCTAAATATCCCATTCGTAATGAAATTCCACCAAATTTCCAAATATTCATCACTTTTTAATCCTATACCTTGTTGGTGCACTTTCCGCATTGTAAACCCTAAAAGATTTAAGAGAGAAACATTTGTTGTTGCTTCTCATTGATCACTTTAGCCCCTCTGTACTGTAAGGGGTGGTTTTTATAGAACCGCGGTAGTTTAACCCTTTTGCTAAAGCACACATGTCGAATTTACCATTCGTATTAAAAATTCTCTCAAGTATCACTCATTGAAATGCTCTGAATCCTATCTTCCGTTGTAGGTGTTTTATTGCAATTGTCTGTTTATTTAAATAACAAACCCGTTCATGTTAAGAATCTTCAAAGTTCAAACTGAATACCTTGTACCCCTCTTTAGAGGTATTTTCTTTTACCCTTTTATGTAATATTACTCTAGTCTTAAGGAGTTTACTTGACTAATTTGGTCGAAATCAGTGTAAAGAAAATACACACACACACACACACACACACACACACACACACACACACACACACACACACACACACAACTGCCATTACGTTCATTCAAACTTTATATTATGTTGTATTGTGAGCGGAAATGGAATGTTTCGACTGTTTTTGTACAATATACATATACTGGCCACACCAGAAATGTATCATTCCAAAACAAGTTGGATGTAAGCAGTATATTCTACATCTTAGGTACGTATAGGTCATGTACTGTCTACCCACCACAAGAAAGTAAGCGAGGCCTGAAGAGGAAGAGGGGCATGAACTGCTTATTTGCTCTGGTAGTGGATCTGTTTACTGTAAAATGAGTATATGAGAGTGCATATGAGTCACTCATGCTACTAGATCTAATGTTTGTTTTATTAACCGAAGTGATAGTATTATGCATGGGTGAGTTAAGTGACAACGCTGTATGCTTTAGATAAAGTACATCTAAAGATGAAGAATGTCCTTACATCCGGACGGAGCATAAACATCATGTGGACAGCAAAAGTGATTACGTTTTACATTCCTCTGCCTTGCCTTCTGTATTGTGTGGACAGTACAGATGCTCCCATTACAGCAAAGGATATGCAACCGTAAAGCATATGGAGCGAATGTTTCCAAAGGCTTTACGTCCAAGGCGAAAAGGTAACACTATTTTTAGCACTATGGTTCAATATTTCACCTATAAATTATTAATTGAACATATTTGTTCGCGAAACCTTGACGCAATAACGTACTTCGTTTCAGTTTAAAAAAAATATGTTCAGGGTCTCCTTTCCTTTTTGGGTATACAAATCAAAGGGACGGTAATGATGAATCAGTGTTACATTGCTATTATTTGAATTAGGAAGCTACAGGTTATATGTTACACCATAAGCAAAACTTCCATGAAACAATTGGCAACCTTGGGAATTTTTGCAAAAGTAAATATAATACAGAAGTGTGTATAAAGAAGACGCACTTTGTAGGCTAATATTTTCCTCAGACAATAAAGCGAAGAAGGTGCATAGCAAACGGGAGGAATCTCTTCCACGAAATATATGCAGGCCAGTGACCTTGCCTAAAGTACTGTAGTCTAAGAGTACACCCTTCAGTCCAATAAAAGTCTACGGGATGTAGTGGTCCAGGTACCGTTTTCTATAACTTTGATTTCGGTTCGGTTCAGCTATGGAAATGTTTCGTTAATCGAAATCATTCCCTTGTTACTTAGATATAGAAGACATACTCGTTCATAGCAGCTATTACGTTAACAGAAGAAATACTATTTAAACATCTGCATTGATGGCAAGGTGGATAACACATTTTTCTGATCTTGCGTTCTATATTGGAAATACTCCTTCAAATTTGTTTTAATTAAAACGACAAGTAATACTTTAGCTACAAGTTTTCACTTTTTCCATCAATTTACGTTCTCCAACGTCAATTCATATCATATCGAAATGAGTTATGTGAATGAAAATAATCTGCGATCAGCACATCGTGTGGATAAAATTTTAATTATAATTGTCTTGCAGATAATGCAAAGGCTTAACAGAGCATACTTGTGACCACAGAAATGAATACATAAAAATACATCTGCAATACATAGGGTAAAATAAACTGGTCACGATAACATTCACTGCTAGTGATTACTTTTCAACCTTTAGAATACTTCGGTGCAATCGTAAATATTTTCCCAGAAATAAAGGGATTCTTACAAAGACATAGGGCTGCCGAAAACTGCATGAACAGAAGTATTGACTGTTTAAGGCATTCCAAAATGTGTTTAATGTTTAATTTCCTGAATTAACATTTTGAGCCAAGAGGATGTTCCGGAAAGAACTAATCAACAGTTATTCCATTTTCTATACTATAAACATACAACGTTCAAAATGTTCAAGATTTCTTTGTAAATTCTGTGTTTATTTTACACTCATTTTAAATATATTTTCACTAATCTTCAAGTTCTGAATGGAACGTTAGGGTTACTTCTGGAATGAATGCACTTAAGATAAATGTCACTCCAAGAGACCCAAAATGTAGGTTTGTTTTGAAGGAAGTAATTGTTCTCTTTTAAGTCCTTTTGTTGTACCCAACTAGCATTTCTCAGGTACTTTCAATGTTTCTTTGAGGAGGAATTAATTATAATTAATCATAAAGATGGTGGAATTAATAAAGTCAAAAACTACTCAAAGTCATCTTTTTCAGCTTGATTACTTGCAACTATAGCTACACCAAACATTTGTTGTTAAGATCACATTGGATATTTATAGGTTTATTAATTTTGAAAATTAATTTACATTAGATTGGTATTTACCATTGTTTACAAAAGCTATTTCCCCTTTCATTAAAAATAAAATGGGGAACTAAACGAAATTCTGTGCAGGGGATTAATAAGCCTTCGTCGATTCATGAGCCTTCACTGCAATTTTCCGACATTTGCACTTTGGATGCTCGATCTATCACCTAAGGATTGCAGCCAAAAGGATAGGGAGGTACACAGATAGGAAGCCATGGGTGCAAAAGAGAGAGATGAATCGTTCGTTCTCTTTCTACAGCCTATGCGCAAAATCTTTAGCTTATGTAAAAATGCCGGTGAGGTATTAAAAAGTAAATTGTGCACCTTTCACCATTTCTTCAGTAGAGGAACTTAGACAAGTAAGCTGTCTTCTAATGTAGGATACAATTTTCGACTACTTCTGTCTTAAGCGCGAAATCTGGTATTCCAATTTAGTGCAGTACTATGCGCGCGAAACTTTTTTAATGCATTCAGGGATATCCAAACTTGCAGGTATTTATGGTGAAATGTCGATTTTTGTAATGCACTGTCAAATGAAATATCATTGACTACAACTGAAGACGAGATGGCTGCTTTCCTAAAAGAGCTATATTTTAAACGTTACGTTAGGTGTTAAATGTTAACAAATAAAATGGTAAAATTCAAGGTTGTTTATAATTCAAACGTTTATCTTGCCTGTGTACATAACAGTAGTTAGGGAATTAAATACACATTTTCAACATCTATGGAGTGCAGGAATTTCAACTTCCCATGAATGAAGTACGTGGATAAATAAAGTTGTTTAAAAATGTGTGGTTATTAGTTTATTAGAATAGAACTTACATAAGAATAACAATGGTAAGCCACAATAGACTCACCTTTTTATTAAAGCCTGCTTTAATTTCTTATTTATCACAGTCAAATACTGATTGGGTAGACATAATCTTTTATGTATGCCTAAATTATGAATCACCTACCGGAGAAGTTTGAATAGTAATTCAATATCAGTAGTAAATGTTTATAAAATTGTTCAAAAGGGAAGTCATGGTCACTCCATGGGTTAGTGCTACTTTGTACACTGTGGCCTAGTGTCGCATTATGCGAAAAGTCATTCTGTATCTCTGCAATAGAGAATAAACTCATAACAGTAACCTGTAGCATTGAACCTCCCCGCCAGCCAGTCATGCTAGCCTTTCTTACATATCCCATTGAATGTCGAACTATGTCCGCGGGAGATTACTAATATTGTATTCAGTTTATTTAAATTAATGCCCACATAGTTTTACGATAGTTTTCACATTCTGTGCTGATTTATATAAGTAGTACAAATTCAAGTACTTTACAAGGAAAATTACGCAAAACTGTGGTCAAACTGTGATTCAGACCAGATATACATTAGGTTCATATTTAGAGAAGTAATGATTCGTGGAAATATTAGACGAATAGCATTTGTAGGGTTTGGGGGAGGGAGAACATAAAAGCTGCTTACTTTATTTGTCGGAGGTTGTTCAGACTGGCCCTGACCATCAAACAAAACGTGTTTGTGTTACACCCTGCCGACAGCGTGGCCTGGGCTGGGCAGCAGAACTCGTGAGATTGTAATACAACACCGTGTGCGTGCTGGTTGTTGGTTCATCACGACTTGAAGCGAGCCGACACGACTGACGGTTTCTGCGATACTTTATTTCTCACTGTAGCCATCACTCCAACTGAGTGAATGTGTCTGGAGTGAAAGGCTAGGCGCCGTACGTTCATTGTCTGAATCTCGCTATTATTGGCCGTTCAGACAGGTGACAGTACAACCACGGCTACCAAAGTTGGAGTGAATATATCTGACGAGATGTAAAGGCCGCCCGCGAATAACAGTGCTCCATAGACATACCACTGCTCGGTGAAATCTTCCATTTAAAATAGACTACGTCACGTTATATTATAACTGGCGTTACTAAATACCGTCATTTATGACATTGTACTGAAGCAGATCCCAGTTAAAATACTTTTTTATGACCTTGTTAGTTTTATTAATTTAAAATTATATGAACGCATAATGTTATTACATTTTCCCCCCTCTTAGTATACATTACAGCTTCTTGGATCACCGATCCCAGGCGACCGCAAAGTGAGATTTTTGGTGGACAACACGGCGGTGGGGCGGGTTTTCTCCGGGACCTCCGGTTTCTCCCGCCATCTCATTCCACCGGTGCTCCATCTTCATCTCACGTATCATCAGTGTCACCGCCTGCGGTGCCGTATGTAGTAAAAGCGGGCGTTAAACACTACACATTTCATTTATTTCTTGGAGCACGACAATGTTAACCCACAAAATACACAAAATAAGTTTTGTTTTTAAAAATAAGCTATTGTAAATGCCAAACAACAGCTATAAAGATATTCCTTACATATTAAAATTCAAATTTAGAAAGTTTTGCCTATCATATCTGATGTAAAAGGAATTGTAGCAAACCCTACTTATTTTTCAGATTCTGAGTAATTGTAGTCTAAAGAGTTACCATTATTTTGGTCCAATGGACTGATTTTATACCCTCGTTCTATAAATCACAATACATCAAATGTTTCCGTAAATAACAAAACTTTGGAGCAAAAGAAATGATTTGTTGTATTTGTTCCTTAAAACCACAAAAATACTCGTACATTACATTACGTTCAGTACAATGCAGGACTGCATCCTGCATATATAGGCTACACCACGAAGGGGATATCTCACGCACTGCAGCCTAGATATATCTGTTGGGGCTACCATCCCTTAAACTGAAAGAGCCACAAGAAGCTACAGACCGCGAGTAGAGAGTCCACGGGGATACCCTAGCTGTGTTAAGGACTCCCTACACATCCTAACAATTGCAGGCTCGAAGACCCGTCCCACTGCTGGACAGTGAATGAGCCGTCGATTAAACATATCTTTAATGTATAAGGGGAGCATGCTGTCCTGTGTGCAAGCATAAGCACCATCTGTCCGACTCCATCATGTATCACGAAACCTTAGATCAAACCCAGAACCTTCCGAATAGAAGTCTCATATTTTACTGTGGAGCCATATAAGTTATACTGCATATATAGAGTAGGTAAGTATTGCATTCTTTTGTGAATTACTTTCTGAATTACATCACAAAATATTACAAAACTTAACCTGCGGTAAAAACAAAAAGTTATATCAATAAGGCCCTTTGTGTGGTCTTTTGTATCCCAAGTGCTTAGAATTCGTAAACGTATTTTCTAAAGTGCATACTAAGCAAACAAGTAAAGCTATATATTGTTACAAACATTAACATTATTCATGAAACATTTTTATACCAGGTGGTCTTTAGCGTAAACAGATATTCCTTCGTGCGTTAAACAGTTTCAGAAAGCCACGGGGAAATTTCAACTAAACCTACGGCAGTGGAAGGGGCGGCTTCTGGGGTAGTGCCGCTGTGCCATGGCACCATCTGTATAAAAATGAAAGAAAGAGAAGTGTATAGGAATTGCGCAAAAAAAATATTGTTTCTGAATGTCTACTCCCTCGTGAGATTAGGCGCGTTAAAACCAAGCGCTCTGACCTGATTGTTTTCCGCGGCTTGGCGCCGATTCCAGAACGGCACCATTTACGCTCATAAGCGCCTGTGTTAAGGGCTAGGATGTCTGCTTATACACAGCTTCTTATGGGAGAAGGTAGTGCCGAGATTTCTCTGGCGCATAACTTACGCTTTATCCGCTAGATTGCAGTAAAGCACGGGACTTAAGATAACTGACTCTCTGTCGCGAAATCGTACACGAACGCTTCGTATCACATTCTCCATGAATTGCATAACCAAACTTTTACTGTACTCGTTACACCTGTGCGTAACAAGAGTACGGATGTAATAACTATCTATCTCCGTTTCCCTGTACGTTCTATTTGGTGCAGTATATTGTAAAATAGGATGGATTATTGATAAGATTACCTAAATTGTTCGAAATTGGTATACATATTTTAACAACCCTTATTCATTCATTCGTTCATTTATTATGGCACCGCCAATACAATGCCTCACCGGCCGCCCCTGGGCAGTGGTGTAGCGAACTTCCCTCTCCTCGATTTGATTTTCAGCGAAGCAGTGAAAGAAGCACTTCCCAGGACTAAACTAGCAAGTGTCCTCCATGACATGATAAAAGAACAGTGTAAGCAGCGAAAAGATATTAGAATGCATCAACTTTAGTTACAGATCCTTAATTTTCGAGGAAATAAACTCATACCTCTTCACGTTGTTATTGCCTAACTTTATGGACTATACCTACATTCTAAAGCGATGTAATAGAACCCATGCCTACACGACACGGAATGTTTTATTGCTAGGTATATGTTTGTTTTTTATTACTGTTATTGTTTTTGTTGTAGGTTATTGTTGTTTGTGATGATGATGATAATAATAATAATAATAATAATAATAATAATAATAATAATAATAATAATAATAATAATAATAATAATAATAATAATAATAATAATAATAATAATAATAATAATAATAATAATAATAATAATAATAATAATAATAATGATAATAATAATAATAATGATAATAATGATAATAATGATAATAATGATAATAATGATAATAATGATAATAATGATAATAATGATAATAATGATAATAATAATAACAATAATAACAATAATAACAACAACAATAATAACAATAATAACAACAACAATAATAACAATAATAACAACAATAATAATAATTAATAATAACAATAATAATAATTAATAATAACAATAATAATAATTAATAATAACAATAATAATAATTAATAATAACAATAATAATAACAACAACAATAATAATAACAACAACAATAATAATAACAACAACAATAATAATAACAACAACAATAATAATAACAACATCAATAATAATAACAACATCAATAATAATAACAACATCAATAATAATAACAACATCAATAATAATAACAACATCAATAATAATAACAACAACAATAATAATAACAACATCAATAATAATAACAACAACAACAACAACAACAACAACAACAACAACAACAACAACAACAACAACAACAACAACAACAACAACAATAATAATAATAATAATAATAATAATAATAATAATAATAATAATAATAATAATAATAATAATAATAATAATAATAATAATAATAATAATGATAATTCGTTACATTCATTATGAATTATAAATCGGTTGACTATTTGATAGCTGTTTTAACTCACCTAGCTGTGGTTGGTGTAGGAGCGGTTACGGCGAAGGTTTCTAATGAATGTGTTCTGAGTTTTTTTTGTTGTTGTTGTAATTTACGTCCTCCAATGTTAAGTCATATCGATCGATAAGTGAGATGGGTGATATGATGCTCAAATAAATCCGGGGTCCATGGAGCTTAGAGTTACCTGACATTCATCTATCATGATAAGGGAAACCTCCGGAAATAAAATTTTCCAGGTAACTCACCCTAACCGATATTCGAACTCGGGACCTCTTGAACGTGAGGTAGACACGCTACCATCTACGCTACTGAGGCGGGCAGTTCCTATGGTTATACCTGTAGTGCATACCACTGACTATCTGTCGTTATTTATAAGTGTTTTGAGAAAGATTGCCATTGATATAGACAAATACGTTTCCAGAATGTTTATTTTGGTATAAAAATTGCTGGTTCTCTCCTACCAGGATGATATTGAAAAACGTAAGGTACCAAACTGTATTTGAATTTTCATTATATAACAAAAGCATTTGCACAGCTCATCAGTACCAAACTGAATTCTACTGAAGTATTTTCATTAGTTCACCTGCGAGACATCACAACCTATTTTGAGGAACACAGACCACTACAATGAGCAGTGGACTAAGATTTTATATGATTTATTATTTCCATACGTAACTTCGGTCGAAAAGTTTTAGACCTCTACCTCTCAGATTAAACCGAAATTTCAGATTCATTGTAATCACAGTGATTTAAACAACAATGCGATTATTTAAAAGGACTACGCAAATGTCAGACCGATAACTCTTTTTGCGATTGATTTTATTTCAACAGTATTGAAACGTATTCCTTGAATACTTTAAGGGCACGAAACGATGTATGTCGTAACCTAAATTTACTTAAATGTTTTTCAGCATTATCTACATAATAAATTTTGAGCTTTGGTGTTAAAATACTCATACAATTATTTGTTTTAAATTTTATATTCACATTTGTCTGATAAAAAAAGCTTACATTTGTAGTCAGGATGTTCAGCAACTACAATAATTGTTTTCATAAACATACGTTCAATAGTATTGAAGGAAAGTGCACTATGTTTAACTGTGTACATACCCTTACATATTATCTTTAAGAGAAAAATCTCTATCTTTTTATTATGCAAAACAAAAACTCATTATTTTAGTTAAAATCACTACGTTCGTACCCTTAAGCAGCCACAGCTTCAATACTTGTATATTGTATGTATTTCAACACTTAGTATACTTCATAAGAGTCTATAATATGCAAACAACCTTACCAGCGCACGTGTTTGTAACTTAAAGAGGTGCACGCCGATTCGGCAGCAGCCTATTTAACGGCCTTATATAGGTAATTTCATGCAATCAAGAGAAATCACTAAATGTCGATAAGGCTTAAAAAGAATGACGAACGTATTGAAAACAATTTGATAGATTAACTGATGAATGGTTGTTTTAAAGACATTACAGCTGTTTAGTTCATATCCCTTTAAGTTATACAAGATGTACGTAATTCCTTCCGATTAAAGAAAACTTTACAAGATATTCAATATGTGCATTTTATCTTACATGTCACATTTCAATAAATGTAGTATTACAGTTAATTTTGATAAAATCGAAAGTTACGAAAACTCTTGCATGTAAAAGGTAGATTGGAATTTTCCTGCAAATCTCAAAGTCTCGTCTTTCAAAGATGTTAAAATGAACTACTAGGTTTGGTATAGATGTTTCGTTTTTCATTTCTGTTCTCATAGTTTCAAAGCGTTCCTTGTTTAACTTTCAGGGCTTTCCAAACATGAATGTCTTGTAAGATCTCGTATCGAAAGTTTGGGTGGATAGGAAACAGTAGGGAATGTTAAAAGGTGAAGACCAGAGAAGTGGTTTCTAGAATTTTCTTCTTTCAACCTGTCTTTAACATCTCTGTGTTCTCTCAACAGACCATCGCTGTCTGCTACAAGAATATTCCGGATGTGCCTCACGCACTGCACTCCATTTTGGGTGATCTCTTTTTTCTCCAGCTTCTGGAATTTAATGGTCTCTCATGGCGCCTTATTAGGTGCACCAAACGCAACGCATCGCAAAAACTGTTTGCTTTCAGCAATTGCTGCATTCGCCAACTTACAAGGTACATGGTGTGCAAGAACAAACTCTCTGATTTTATCTTATTCTTTCAGCGGTGCCTAAATTGGGAAAAGTTCCAAATTTTTACTTCTATAGCTTTTTGTGTAGTCATATAAATTGAAATATCTTCTTTAATTTGTCGTATTTAATCGTTATAGTCACAACTTACTATTTATATGAATGAAAAGAGACAAAAACCGGAGGAAAGAAAATTGGGAACACCAGCGAAACAGTATTTCAGGGCAAAAGGTAGCACTACAATTGTTGAATGGGAAGGGGAAACAACATTTTTTTTTTTTTTTTACTTTCTCTATTCACTCTACATAAACTGTTTTTGAAAATGCTTATTTCTTTATTTACTTCATTTTAAACTAGATAAACAGTTGCAGGAATAGTTTTATTACTCATAATCTTGTATAATCAATGGCAATAACGGAATAGAGTAGACTTAAGTGATTTAAGTCTTAAGACCTGGTTGCTCCGTGATGGTTTTAAATTCCATTCTGTTTGCATGAGATAGAAAACAGACTTTCTGTTTGATAAGTATAGAGTTTGAACACTTACATCAGTAACAGATTATCTCGATATTGTTAGCTCTCTCCCCTCGCAAATACAAATATGTACAGGGTATCTCACCTAACATAGCGACCTCAAACATCTCCGAAATGAAACAAAACATGAAAATTCCAATTGGCCAGGAATGTACCTATGTCAGGGGCACACAATGAGAAGGTGTACACAATCCATAAAGGTAAACAAATAACACTTCCAACACAGTTGCGTTTTTCTTTTATATTCATTTCGGAGATATTTGAGGTCGCAGAGTTAGGTGGGACACCCTGTATATTATGTTTTAACGATATCCACATATTTGTGTTAGAAATAATTTATTCTTATGCTTTACCAGTAGTACAAAGTAATACAGAATGAAGGGATATTTAAGATTATTTCCAGAAAATTCAATAAACACATTTCATTATTCAAATATAGTTACTATAAGGTACTTTAATCAAAATCGGTAGAGGTGTTGCTAGGTAAATAACTTTTAAGCGTTCCATATAAACTGTAGTTCCTCTTTATTTTAAAAAGGCACCTTGGTATTGCAGTACAGAAAGATTCTGAACTAAAGTAACAACTTTTCGCTTTTGATTTATGCAGTTCTCAGGCAAGACAGCCAAACAGACAAGCATGCAGGCAATTTTTATAATTTCTAATTTTTATTGAGAAAGTGTGGCAAGATGTATTTATAGTGAAATCTCAGATAAAAATGAATGGGTGGAATGCAATAACTTCCTTATAGAAAGTCCTGCGCCGTGGCGTAGTGGTCTGGATTGTCGTACTGTAATTTGCGCCTAGGAATGCGAACATTTGGACACCATCCTTGGGGACACCATCCTAGCATCGCGAGGAATTTGAGGAGGTGCTACAGGTAGCAAATCCTGACCAAAAACGTCAACTTTCCGGTTGGGTTTGCCGAGATGCTGACCACATCTAGTTCAATATCGGTTAGATGATGGTTCATATCTGCCTTGCTTATTTGGGCTTGAGGTCGGCAGTAAGATTGGCAAGCTCTGGCCCGATTGGGGCTGTTACGTTTTGGATTAGTATTACTTAATAGGGAAAATAAAAGCGAAAATTGATGGTAATAGCGCTATCTATGTACAATTAACGAAAAGACATAGATTGGGCAGAACCCTTAATGCCTTCTGCCAGGTACATTTAAAAGCAGAAGTACAGTAGGCCTCTGTGGACACGTGAGGAGCAAAATGATGATACAGGGATGAGATGGAACGGTATTTGTGCACCACATAGCCTTGCTACGGTGTATCTACGAAGAGATTTGTCACGACCTGAACACCAATTTAATATCATCTACAATAAATAGAACACTGTGCTGTCGTCGCCAGAAGCGCAACATAAAAAAAACACGTGCCTTAACTTTGAGGAAAATCGCGTATGTTCATAACTGAAATAGGAGCTAAATGTTTCCTGGAAACATACAATACTATAGGTTTCTTTGTATCCTGAAGTTAGAGATGTGAGCTACAGAAATGTCAGTAACGTATCGCCACCTCACTGGCTTAAAGCTCGAGAGAGTTTAGAGTAAGTTCGTTATTATTAGATCTATGCAACGGTTAGGAGAAATTTATTGACTGCTTAGGGATGGGCCCCATGTTACAACAAAACAATAAGGGTAGCTTATAGATAATCTAATCTTACAACCATACTAAAGGTATACTCTCTTATGACATTCTCTTTTTCTCTTTTGTTGTCTATTTCGTGCGCTGGGGTTGGTCGAACTGTCCGGCTAATAGAACAGAAACTCTTCGAAGGGTAGGCAAAACGAGGAACAAAACAAAGTAATGTGTTAAATCTCTTGTCAGCCTCTAGTGGTAAGTCTGACGTAATTGGATACTACAGCTATAGTGACATACGAATATGCGTTAACGAAATACCTGACAGAGTAAAACATTGCGTTTTTCAGTTTTTATCTATAGAGCCAAAATATAGATCACATCTTGTTACTACGATCACAAAAAAAAGTTAGAATGCAATTTAATATATTCTAACTTCGAAAATTGTGGAGAAAATAACTTTTAATTTTAAGAAATATAAAATATGTTCCCTACGGCCAGAATGCGGCGGGTTCAATTTCACCCTTGTGGGGTGCGTATTTAAAGCCTTGGATAAAGGATCAGTACCCATGCATGTCCGCAACCTAAGGAAGTTGAGGAGCTGCAATAGGTAGCGAATGCCAGTCAAGAAAGCCAAATTTCCGGCTGAGAGCGGAGATACTGACATCTGCTTCTCGTATTGCATATGTGGATGTAGGGACGGCAATCGGATTGGCAGGCTCAGGTTCGCTTGCTGGCTGTTACGTCGTGAGTTATTATTACTGTGAGTTACGTGTTCTGACGTTTTACTAATTGTTTCTTAAATTTAGGAAATGTATCTCCGAATATCTGCTATAAAAATGACAACTATATAGAAGTACATACAGGAAAATTAGTATATGGTGTAATGCTAACAAATTAAGCATAAACGAAAGCAAAACTAGAAATATCCACTTTAAGTCGTGCTCCTAAGGTAGTTATAGGAGATTTTTGTATATTTATTTTGATAAAGATTTAAGCTGGGTATCTCACATAAATTATATTTCTAATAAAATAAAAAAGAACTTTTCATGTTATCAATTCTTCGGCAAAGTATTAAAACACGTATTTTTTGAACATAGGTATAGTCATTTCAATTATGAGCAACCATGCCTACTCAAGTAAGTTACTTATCTTAAAAATGAGGACTGTGAAAATTATCTGTTGAGATCGTCTACTACGCATTTAAAACAGCCTTTTATTGAATTGGTACTACTTACAGTTATTTGTATATGTATTCTGAATTTCCATATTTTCACGCAGTTGAAGTGGATGAGTTTGCATACACACTGTATTTCTGTTCACAATTAACCTACCCACCTCGGTAGCATAGGTGGTAGTGTGTTTTCCTAGCGTTCAAGAGTTGGAATCTCGATCAGGGTCCTGCTAACTCTGGATGAGCTTTTTTCAACTTTTCCGTTATCCTGAAAGATGAATGTACGGTAACTCTAAGCTACATGAACTCTGGGCTCATTTGAGCATCATTTAACCCATCCTATTCACGTCCGATATGACTTAACGATGGAGGACATAAATTTAAGAGAACAATATCCTATTGAGATTTTAAATAATTTATACCTAAGGAGGTGTAAGTTTACCAAAGTAAAATCAGTTATGAAACTTTATCATTAAAATTATTCAATAACTTACCTGATTACTTGGCACACTCCACTACTGGTTATATCGTAACGAAGATAAGCGTTTTAAATCTTAATCCTCTCTATTATAAGATAAAAAGTTAGATATATTGATATATAAGTTAGATATATTGATATATTTATTGAGACGTTACGGACGTCCACGGGACTGTGTGATCTATCAGCCTCTAAGCTTCCTTTGCTGCATCCTTCCTTCGCAGAGGTGTTTTTAATCCACAATAGACGTACGTAGGTCGCGGTGGGCAAGATGTTTCCCTTCGGTGTATATCTGTACCTGTACTTATATGAATGCTGGAGAAGGAAAGTTTTTAATAGCGGAATTCCATCCTAAACTGTCATTAGTACGAGATCTGGAAACTGCGGTCATGGTTAGGAGCCCTGTCACTGTAGGAATTTTGTGCAAAGAATTGCTGGGAAACTAGGGTTTATTTATCGTTGGGGTATCGTAGATATTTTACACATAGCAACGCGATCACGGGTGGTTTCATTTTTTTGGGTGCGGGGGTTAGTTCCAGGCTGGTGTTGAAATTCAAATAAGAATCAATACGTTTATCTGTGGTAAATATTGTTAGAGTAAGTGCATAAGACACACAGAAAAGTACCTGTTCCGTGCATCTGCTACATTATATTCCCAACCTGCAGGACAACCTGCTCATTTTTCTTTCATTCTCTTTATTTATTTTCTTTTTTTTTAATGTACGTCCTCCAAAGTTAAGTCATATCGGACAATGAATGAAACAGATGAAATTACGCTCAAACGAGTCCAGGGTCTATAGAGCTTAGAGCTTCCTGACTTTCCTCTTTCAGGATAAGGGAAACCTCCGGAGAAAACCTTGTCCAGGTAACTCACCCTGACCGAGATTTGAACTCAGCACCTCTTTAACGTGAGGCAGACATGCTACCATCTACGCTCGCGAGGAGGGCTGCAGGAAAATCGCTCACAGTTCAGCATTACTTGTGTTGCAATCAATAAGACTTAGCTATTGATACGATGTAAATTACAATCTTTCTACACTATAATTGGCTGTCAGGCTCTTCTGTCACTACTGTGCAGTCACATACGTACCAAGTTAAATGACACCGAGATAAAATGACGTCACCGAAATCCACGTCCATCGAATATACGCCATCTAGACTGCAGCTGCCCGCCTCGGTTGCGTGGTGGTAGCATGTCTGTCTCACGTTCAAGAGGTCCCGAGTTCGAGTCTCGGTCAGGGTGATTTACCTGGATAAGGTTTTTTCCGGGTTTTTCCCTTATCCTGAAAGACGAATGTAGGGTAACTCTAAGCCCTATGAACCCTGGGCTCATTTGAGCATCATTTCACCTATTCCATTCATCGTCCGATATGACTTAACGTTGGAGGACGTAATTTACAAGGGGAGAGAGAGAGAGAGAGAGAGAGAGAGAGAGAGAGAGAGAGAGAGAGAGAGAGAGAGAGAGAGAGAGAGAGAGAGAGAGAGAGAGAGAGAGAGAGAGAGAGAGAGAGAGAGAGAGAGAGAGAGAGAGAGAGAGAGAGAGAGAGAGAGAGAGAGAGAGAGAGAGAGAGAGAGAGAGAGAGAGAGAGAGAGAGAGAGAGAGAGAGAGAGAGAGAGAGAGAGAGAGAGAGAGAGACTGGAGCTCCTTAAGCGCAAGAAGCGACAGTAGAACTTATGGTGCATCGCACAATCGTCCGCCCTTGACTGACAATCTGAGACCATATCATAGCCGTACGTTATATTTGAGAAGCTATGAAAATGAATAGTTAATGTATCGTTACAGAAAACTTTGAAGGAACAAGATATATATTGTTTGTGTAAATACTCTTTGTATATTAGAAGTGAAATCAGAATTTGTTTTTTATGTTAAAATCGAATCGAGAAGAAATAATGTGTAAGACAAGATTTGGTCAGAAGTGATGTAAATTGGTCAAATTGTATTGTTAAAATCCTAAGAAGAAAACTTCGGGGCAGTATGAGGAACATACATTTTGGAATTAAAAGCCATTGGAACCACCGGAAATACACGCAGAAAGGCTACAACTAATAGGTATATGGTATCGTAGTTAAAGTGACGCATTGTATTGTAATACAGGTAGAACATAAAGTGACTGATCATATGGAAATAGCGACAATTGTTTAAGTTAAAGTCAAATTAACTCTTCTAAGGCAATGTGAACAACAGAAGTGTTGAAGTGTTACGCTTATGATAACAATACCGGTAGTAAGCAAAATAAGCATTCTTATAAGACAAAAGGTACCTTCAAATAATGAAGCAAGTGGGCAATAATCACCAAAGTATTCGATAGAATTATATACTTAAAGTGTAAAGTTCTAAAGGTTAACATAAATGTTGATCGATACCGGTAGCTAAATATTGGAACTAAATTAAAATCTCTTCCATATAATTCTATCCTTACTTTTGAATCCAAACTCCAGTTTATTTATTCGTGTAACCAATTGGAATTACAGCGCCTCGTTTGTTACTGTCCCCAACTAATAATCTACACTTTAGTTTTGAAGCAGTAGCTCGATAAAGATATTTTGTTGATGTTATATGCTTATTTTTATGTATTTATAATTAAATTTCAATATATATTAGATATTTAAAATTATTGTTAAGTATTGGTAAAGCAAACGGGAAGGTGTCGCTGCTTTTATCGGCCGTCCATTACCAATAACCTCTTATAAGGTTTATAATTTCTATCATACCGCAGAAGAGAGCTGGAGACTTAACTGACAAGAGGCCACCTTCAAACTTATGTCGCAGAATAATATTGCTAATTTTGTAGTGAAAGTGCAGCGAAATAAAAATGCCAGTATATCAGCTATATGCAGTGGTGAGCCTATTCGCAGGAAAACAAAATGTTTTAATTTGTAATGCTGAGTTGGATCGGTCTGCAGCTCGACGATCAGCTGCCTTACATAGAGATAATATATACATTTTATCAAAGCACTGAAGCTATAAGTGTAGCGCAAGTTATTAGAAACAACTTACAAACAAACTAACAAGTAGGGAAGAGGAAATCGGCCGCAGCTATGTCATAATTTGTTTTCCAGTGATGAGTACCAAGAAAATGCCTTCCTTTACGAAACAAATAAGGTTTATTTTGTAAGACTTTTAAATTCTTTTAATACTTTTTAAGCTCTGATATATTCAAGGAAATTGGATGTTATTAGTGCATTATTCTAATTTGTAAATACCGCCTACGGTGCCGTATGTAGTAAAAGCGGGCGTTAATCACTACACATTTCATTTTTAGTTTGTAAATATTTTTAATGTCAATCTTGAGCCTAAGGAAAAGAAAGTCGTGACACGGATATTTTAGTTTTCAATTTCTCTTGACTAAAATTTTCCTGCTAATATGTAAAATCAATGCAATATCGGCACTCCCAAGAGACAACGGGATCGCCTTAAATCCTTATACAAGGCTTGTTCAAATTTATCCTGGTAGCATTCAGTATGTTGGATATGTGTTGTTCTTCAGTTTACTATATGCATTCGTTTTTAGCTTGACCTCTACCATAGAAACTTCAGTATTTCATCACGATATACTATAAGCAGAGTTTGAAATATCTTACTGTGCTCTATCATCCCCCTTTTGAGCTGCTTTCCTTGCAGCTAGTTATTCCCAATTACATTACTGTTTAATAATACCCTTAACTATGCACTGAAACATATACGTGATGTAGAGCACGCTACATTTACTATATCTTTAATGCCTTAAATGACAAAGCTTCTCATTCCATTTGACCTTTTAATAATTTCTGAGAGAGTCTTTGTTATAGGATGATTGTGTTTATGGTCAGTTAATTTGAGTGCCTCCATAAACCTTCATAAGCACAACCACGTTCAACAACCTACTTAAGAAGTAAGACATTTTTTTCATGTCTCAAAACCGCTACATCCAGGCAGCTGTGACCTGAAATCATTCTAAGCAGTGATGCGCTTGGTTAAAGCTAGAATAAATTAGAAAATTGTGGCGTTCTCTGTTTAATGTACGGAATAAAACATGCTCCTTGAAGTAAAGAAAGACAAGTAGAAGCAGCCGAAATGACATATTTGCAACAAGTGGCATGCAATATAAACTGCACAAAAAGGTGCAGATACTCGTATATGGAAAGAATTGAAGGTGAAGAATTTCATTGAAGAATTAAGGCAAGAGAATACTGACTGGATCATAATGTACAGAGATGGCTACCAGGAAATATATCTCTTTCTATGCTAATGTACCAACCAAACATGATCCTGGAAGGCTGCGACAAAACAAAGAAACTTTGAGGAAGGAGCGAGCTAAAAAGCCCGATCTTTGCTGCTGATGTTTAGATTCACGCAGTGAGGTCGTACCCGTCTGCATCCCTCATTCACGTTTAATCAGACCGTGTTCTCTTGAACTGCTGTGTTTACTGTGTTCACATTTTTATGTTGTTGAGTGTAGATAATTTGAAGAGGACTGCTTAAGAATTGATTCGGTTGGTCGTCTAATGTACACATACTAACTGCACTCTCTGTGGTTCTGGAAAATTGGGCAGAAAAGTGTCTTAGGCTTGTGCTTTTATAGTTTATTTAATACTCCCTGTGCAGCACAATGAACCACTGAATACGGAAACTCAACTTATACTTAGCAAATTTGTGTTATAATGTTGTTGTAACAATAACTGAATGTAATTTCTTTCAATTCTATATAGGCATTTTATGTCATTGTTATTTTATAACTTTGGAAAGTAAATTGATAAAATACAAACGTTTTCCATAATCGGATGGAATATATTTAGTAGATTTGTTTACGATTAATACAAACTTTCCCACTATCCTCAAGCACCAAAACGATTCCTGCCTCAAGTCACAAATGCGACTTTCTGTGGACCAAATCAGTTGTTTATTAATGGCTAAAATTTTACTGACCTCATGTTTTCCATTGACCATTTAAACCATTTGAAAGTTTCTACTGTACAGCATTGTATTTTTCGTTTGCTTACTATTATAGCATGGGAATAAAATCATTAGAGGACTACTGCTTCTTATACAAGTTGGCTATCATTGATTACAGTCAAGAACTTTTGTTCTACCACAATATTGCCCTAATCTGTTTTTCTACATTAGCTAATGTGGACAAATATTGCTGATGTGTCTTATGTACTCTTAATGATGTTAATAAGGTAAACAAGAAAAACACTTCAAAAGTGGAAAATTAAGAAAGAAGGAATGAAAAGGAAAAGAAAAGAAAAGCGGACATACCAGATTGAGGAAGGGTTTCTAATTCTATCCAGAAGAAGTGTGGAATATACGCAAAGTTCTATCATTAGGAAGAACCTAGTTCTTGATATGTGACACAAGAAGGTGCAAACAGTTGTCATCTTTCACTGTGTCTACTTCTCTAAGCTAAGTGTAGTCTTCCATGCGGCCAGTATCATATTAGAGGAGGCAATGTTTGGAACCGAATAGAAATAAATGTAAGTTAGTTCCTTTTCTCACTAAGGATAGTTGTGATCTACTTTATTACGCAACTGTCATCGTTAGTTACTTTCTTCGCCAATCAATGGGGTGCTTAGTGATATGCGGCATTCAAACAGATCTTCCTGATATTTTTTGTGCCTATTGTCTAATAAATATAATTGTATGCTGTACCAACTACTGGTAATTAGGAAATAATTATTCTGAAATAATACGAAGGTATACTGCGGATAAAAATCTTCATTTTTAAAACCTGATTCAAGGGACGCACGTAGTATTCTGAGCAGCATAAATAAAAAACAAACTCATTTAAATATCAACCTTAGCATTTAAATTGATCATGTAAACACACGAAGTTTATTAAAAACGTCTCCCAATCCAAACTACGCTAAATGGAACCTTTTCAAAATATTTCAATTTTTCAAAAATATCTCGATTTCGATTAAAATGCCACGTGTTAAACATATTTTCATGAAAAATAAAATATTTATGTTGATTTTTCTGGAAACACGCTCTGAATTATTTTTTCCCTATACTACTTGACAATCACTGTTAATCCGTAAGAGGTGAACTAAATTTTTCTACACAGACATATAGAACTCAATAATTCAAACAATTTATGTAAAACACAGAAATGTTGTGGGGTTTTTCACACAGCCACTAGCTCTATCACTCCAGCCTCTGCATTCCCTTTTTCCCATTACATCTTCAAAAATGTGTGGTAAAATTGTTTCTTCAAATGTTTATCTCGATTAAACTGAATCGGGTAGAAAGATAAGCTTTCGAAAGTATAGTCTTTTGAAAAATAGAAAAAGTCATCTTATTTGTAAGGAATTGTCAAAGTATTTAACGTGAGGTATATTTCATACAAATATGACTAGCTGGCATGCTTAATTTATAAGAATGCCCACTCAAGCTTGTCGATGTTCACCAGCCTGAGTGAGTATTTTTATAAATTAAGCATGCCAGCTAGCCATATTCATAAGAAAGTCATTTTAATTTAACACATTGTTTCTGTTCTGTTTTTGTCATTAGCATATTGTCATATTAAACTAAAAAGAAGGGAATTTTAACTTCAGTTTTAAAGCAGTGCTTTTTTCAGAATTAGCAATATTAAATGCAAATGCAGCTACTGTTTATGGGCTGGATAACCGAATTGAGAAATTGGCCGCTGACATGCAAATTTCTCTCCCTATCATTATTTTGTAGGTTTAAGACAAATATTTTATGTAAATTTATACAATCCAAAGCTTGTAACGGACCACTACACTTTCTGCTCATTTAATCAAGAACACTTGCCTTTTTGAAATGGGCGTAATTTAATTCCTTCTACCTTAGTAAAGGATAGAGGGAAAGTAATGGTACTTTTGTACACCCTGTATAAAATAAGAACAAACGCCTTGTGCAAGTTTTAGTGGCCTACTACATTGTATATAATAATTAGATACACTAATTAGATTGATACACAGATAGAAACTTATAACTTTATTTTCCATGTGCAGCGAAGCAAAGCGAAGAAAAGCTGAAGAAGCGTGGGCGATGCTTGTCAGAGACCCAGCATACGGCCTGGATCTAGACAAGCTATCAAGATAAGACTGAAGTGACAAGCCGATACAAAGAAGGGGAGAGTTCCAGAACCAGCTGTCAAGATGAGCTGATAAGGCGGAGCCGTCAGACAAATTCGACCGGCGGGATACAAAATCTGGTTCGCGAAATGACAGAGCAGTACAGTCCAGTTCCAAACCCTACACACAATTCGCAACACGTTTCGATGGAGATCACTGAACTACTGTTTTCGCATATGAATACAGGTTTGCTTCTTATTGCGCGGTTGCTTATTAGAGGCAACTGGCATACAAAAATGCTTGATTTAATAAGTCAAAATACATACTACACAGTATAATGAAATATTTTTATTATTTTATGGTAAATTACAATTAAAAATGATTTCCCAAATAAGCCACAAGGTAGATCAATAGACTTAACTTCCAAAGAAGTTCTCAACTAACGATTTAAAGTGACAAATAGTTTGCACAAATAATTATAACGTACATTTATCTGGATCAATAATATAATGATAATTAAATATCCTTGGGCATACTGAAATATTCATTAAACGGTCAGCATTACACTCGCACTTTAGCACAACAGCGTGCTAGGGAATATCCGCATTAATAAATTTGTGTACTTTATACTGAAGCACGAGGTTACACTCGCAACGCCTAACGTTTAACGTAGCATATATAGCCATGAATCAAAATATACAAAATCTTTTAAAATGGCCTTAGTTCAAAATTTATTTAACTTAACCTGCATAGCCAAGAGTTAAAACATCAAGAATATTCTAGAACAATAAAATTCCAATTCGTTGAAGTTAGTATTCTTTACTTAACGATGCGAAACATATTTGAAGCAGAAATGTTGAACATCAATGAAGTCTCTGCAGATTTGAAGTTCTCTGCAGACGTTACTCCCGCATATCTGCTCAAGCTGTAAGAAATCTATCTTAGAGTATACATGGGTGTGCATTTTTCAATGAAAGAACAACACTTGTTCTGACTACGAAACCTTTAGTAAACCGTCTACACTTTAGCGGAAAATTGTCAATAGATAGAAACTCGACATAAACATCCGATATTAAAGTATTTGATTAATGTAATAATAATTTATATCAAAATATTGTATGGCAATATTTTGAACCAAGATCTGAGTCCCCTGCCAGGCGACAGCACGGATTGTGTCATTTAAGTAGTAATTATCCGAATTCTGGGCGGAACTTCCATCTTTACTTATAGCGATCAGACCAGATGTATCATAAATTATATCAAAAATAAGCAATTAAGTTTAAAATTCTCCTAATAACATATTTTTGTAATTACTGTAAGACTCCCAATTTCTAATTCTATGTTGCTACATCATTTCTACTTCTTTGATATCTGCTATATTTCAACTCAGAGTCCATCTATAAATTTCTAAGATATTGTACTTCAGACTCCTAGAATCCCAAGCTACTCTGCTGCACCTAATACGACAATCCTACATACCAAGATTTCTTCACTAGAACAATCATCTAAGCTAATTCTGCGAATTGAACTGAAAATCCAGCGGTCCCAAACTATCTGCACTCTATGTCTTTTTACCCGTAGCCAAGATAGACCTTTGGTGAATTGCCAAACCCAAAACCTTAAACTTAATGAAGTATTCATATTCAGAACGATTCTGTTATTCTTTTTACTTTATTAATTATTTATATATTAGTCAGTTATAACTGTTTCTTCATTAATTAGTTGTATTTTAGACTATAATTTTTTTATCGACCCGCAATTTCTGTATCACCATTTCCCTGAAAATTTTCTCCGAAGACTCCCAAAATTAAAATGAATATCTAATTCTTAACTTGTGTTCTATAACAAAGTATTAAAATAATTTATATGGCGAATGCCAAAGATGAAGTGATAAGTAATGACTAATGATCAAAAGTGGAGTTACTTCCCTATAAACCATTACAAACCATTACATGCCATTTCAAAGAACCCAAGTTGAAATAGTCAACACAGGTGAGATGCGTGGAGAGCAAGTCTTTCCTTGCGAGGCAGCTAAACTAGTAGCTAATCTCAGTAAGGGGCAGAGACGCCAACTACCAAACAAAAGAACAGACAGCGCTCACGTCCTTCCCACAGCCTTACCTAAACACGGATAACTGAAAAATTTGCACAAAACTTTCCACGCCAACTAGCACTGCGTTATAGAGTTCATTTACATTCACTTAGGCCCTGTCAACTTAAGCGATATTTCCGTCCTTCTATGCCGTGACTGACCAGTCCTTTAAGACATACAGAATTTCACTGGCGTACTTACATGAACAATCTTTTGTATAGGCTTGCAATGATTCTTGAACACTGAAATGTTTAAATGAAAGCTTTGATGCGAGTCTCTTATCTATTTTCCTTGGCCTTCAAAGGCAGTGATAATCTCATTGAGATGACTTCACCCTCTCAAAGTGTCACTGGATTGTTTGTTTCACGCGTCGCTACTCAGGGAAGTCGTACAATCTCTAGCAAATTAAATACTATAAAGGTTTTTCACTTACACACAAGTTAACACTGAGATAAACAATTTTACCTTTAATCATATTTTAATTCTTGTACACCTGACATGTCTTCGTCTGATGAGTCATTATTACTGTCATTCTCGTCGCTGTTTTCATCCCATTGTCTTTAATTATAATTCTTTCAATTGTTGTTTCTTCCGTTAGTACAATGTTTTCCCTAATACTCCTGTTTTATTTAATGGACATGATGTTATACATTTCCCCATTCCATTTGTCAGTTTGCTCAAATCATTGGCGGCACAACATCTAGTCTTTCATTTTAAAGGTTAGAATTCCGCAAGCAATCCATTGTTTGGCATTTGTCCATATTAATTTTATAGGAATCAAATCCGGACGTAGCGGGGGAAGCCTTAAGGATGCATCGTTATTTTCTGACAATATTTGGTCAGTCAAAAAGTTCTTCTGAGTAGGCTTATTGGCTAGAATTGAATCATACAATTTTTAATGCTATTTTCAACAAAAGGGATACTGTGAGTTTGTAACCAAGAAAACATATATTCTTAAAGAACTTGACGCTGGAGGTTCGCCTATTGGTGTATTACAGTAAGATGCAGTGATAAGTTCGCTGAGTATAGGAGTTGGAAGAAGTCAGAAGAGAGAAGGGTGGACTTCAGCTCGCTGACTGTTCTATGGGTGAAGGCAGCGTTCTAGAACCATTGCGCGACTTACAGTGTGCACCAGCATAGAGGCCGAGAGTTTTGACGGATTTGCTCATCGATAGAAGGGTTCGCCATTTGGAACGTGAATCGGAGTTTGAAGAAAGGTAAGATATCGTTAACATATCATTAGTCATTTTATAACAAGGAGTACTGCCCAAACATGCGAAAAAGACCCTATTTATTTAAAAATGACGGATACCTTTCTGTTCTTTTATACCAGGTGAGTCAGCCTCGAGTTTTATGCAATCCGCATTTTATACTCCAATTTGAAAACACCGATCCCATTACTACGTTCTTCCCGCGTATTTAATATGGATGTTAAATACTCGATGAAATTAGTACTAATATAAATGTTATCGCATTGTCGTAATATCAATTAGTGATTAGACAACTGACGTTTGCACGTCTGCAAATGTTCACTGGAACCAGAGAATACTATATGTTAAAAGGAATGTTTATATGACGCATTACTAGGTAGTACAGTTAGAACAAGCGCGAAACTGCGATGTCATCTGTCTGCCGTGAAGGTGGTTCTAATCCCCTGCATAGACATACTATTTTTTTACCATATAGTACTCACAATTTACAATTATTATGCTGAAATATTGTTATATGTACATTTTTAATTGTTTTGTTTACATTTTATGGAATTGTTTGATGCTTTTTATTGGTGAACTACAAATAGGTAGTTGTTTAAACACACCTATAGGTAGGTGCAATTGAAATAAGAATCATTTATACACATTTGAAGACAGAAAACAAGGAAATTACAGTATCAGAGCTTAAAGCGGAATTTTGCAGACATAGAATTATTGTGCTATTAAAAATGCCGTTTCAAATTGCTATGTTTTGTGGCACTGCAATGACCCTTTTTCTATTCCTGGAACAGTCCTCTAGCGAAGCAAGTGTTCGAACTGATGACCTTCTTGGGTAATACACGTCCACAGGGATTTTATAATTAACTTATTGTGAATTCGTTTTCCAAAGTTTGATGAACATAAAAAATAATTAGAATGCTGGGACTTTAACCTGACACAAGAGAAGTCATAATCCTATTCAGATATTTCGGGACTTGACTGAAAGCACGTTCTGCGCTATGCCTGGTGCTATCCCATTATCACCTTGTGAGTTTTCGTGATTGATTTAGCCTTTTAGACGATTTTAATCATTTGCTGGGCGTTTTAATATTATTACTCAAATGGCAAAAGCTCTTATACATATTAATTGAGATTCACGAGACGTAGTTTATGCAAAAATGTAAATAAACTGTTGTTTAATAATATGACCGCTTTGACTGTATGGGTCCATGATGGATGAGACGTGTCCCTAATTTTTTCCTAATTTTTGGGAACCAGCCTGCTTAAGTACAGGAATCCACCATTTTATTTTTAACTTCGAAGTTAGTGTACTCACATGATAGGTCCATGTTTACCGAGGCCTTTACTGAATTACTTTGCCATGTAGACTCTAGTAACAAATTTGTAAAATCGTCTGGAAACCGGAATTCGCTCTCAGTAAAGAAGTCGTATGGTTTTGAGGTGTACTTTAGCGAGCAGTACGTTTTGTCCCTTAAACCGCTATCCTCTAAATTTCACGCGTTCCTCTCTCTAAGAACGTCAAGCAGTACAGTTAAGTAAGCGTTTGATGGGTGACCTACCCTACAAAAAATATGGCGTGGCTGACTCATCTGGTATGTGTGGGTCAAATATGCTTGACCAAACAATACAGATATTCGTACATTCTGTTTTTAACTCTCTAACTCGAGAAGAAGTTGATAATGTTTAGGATCACATCAAAATCAATCTTAAAATGAGATGCTTAAATAAATACAAACTAATATAACAGCTGTGTATAATAGTTTGTAAATCAGAAAAAGGTATAAAGTAGGTAATTTTTCCTAGCCCCATACCATCGTGAAAATGAATTGACAACTTTTAGTAAGCAATACTTATAATTATGGAAACGAAAATCAGAAAAACAAGAGAATGCTGCTAGCAAACATTTGTCTCGGTATTAATAAATATTCTCTCACCTGCGCTTATAACAAAACTAAGATTGTATACATGCTAGAACAACTGTTGGAATTGGTCACAACATTTGATGTAGTTGTAATCACACTTCGCTGCTTTAAAACTTTCAACTTTTTACATGTAAAGTAAAATGGTTTGGGCCGGGGAAATGCTCTTAAAAGCGAGTTAATATTGCTTTTCTCCTGCAGTACCGAGCTATGTTTAAAGTTTCAAGTCATTAGTTCATTGAGAAAATAGTTTTAAATCTATTGGAATCTCTGTACCGAACAGACAAGAAAAGCGACACAAATTTCACTGTTTTACGTTTAGAAACATTAATAGTTATGACACTACCGGTTAAGCGCTTTGAAGCAGTGACTTTTTACTTAAGTTCAAGAAAATAACATGGCAGCAGGGAATAACAGAATGCTCAAGGTTAGAAAAGTAGCTATTCGCTGAACAATGCAGGCCTAAAAAGTTAACATTGTCTGTTTCTCTTACAAAAGTAGTTGAATGTGATCACTTGAAGTCGTAGAAAAGATCATGACGCCAGGACCTTTAGGTTAGTTCTCGGCAATGTAAATGAAACTCTGCCCTTTACATTTTTACCTATATAATTAATCACTAGAGCGTTTCTGTTTTTGTTTTTTGTTTTATTTGGTTGCCTACTACTTTTGGGGTAACTCTCATGACCAAAGGCCGGAGGCGCTTTTTTCATTAATATCCTGCACATGGACTGTACTGTTAACATTCGCGCATGTAAATAACTATAAGTAGGCATAGACTGACCAAATGAAATGAAATGAGTAGTGTTTAACATACACTACCGCAGGCGGTGACACTAATGATACATGAATGAGATGAAGATGGAACACCAGGTGAATGCGATGGCGGGGGAAACCGGAGATCCCGGAGAATACCCACCCCAGCACCATGTTGTCCATCACAAATCTCACTTTGCGGTCGCCTACGATCGAACCCGGGCCGCCTTGGTGAGAGCCAAGCGGTGTAACCACTCAGCCACGGCGTGGACATAGTTTAACCACACACTCTGCATACACTTGCAAGGCTATGCTTCAGTATTTAGCAAGGTGCTACGTTACATTGTTTACGGCGGTTGCACATTTGTTGGCCAAGCAGTACATCCGACGTCATTCATATTGTGTTCAGCTCATTTGTATTGCATACGAGCGCACATCTCTCCGGCCTTTACTCATGACGTCATGGCATTTTAGCAATAGTCTGCAGGTATAAATGAGTTCCAGTTCCGCTATATGTTTTTTCATTGATGAAATATATTAAGTGCCACAATCGCTTGGAAAGAACTCGAGTTTGGTCTGCTGCATAGCCATATTGCGCCCAAGAAGTTAATTGCTTTGTGACTGTTACATACATTTAATAAGGGCCTCTGATATCTTAACCTAAAGACAGAAAAGCACTAGAAATAAATGTGGATACATGTCTCTAAGCACAACAGGGAACATGCAAGTAAAACTGAAACTTCTCTGGAAACCAAAACCATTTCCTTAGTGATGAAAACCTATACTTATAACAAGAAGAAAGGTATCACAACAAAATGTTCCTCAATTGTAAAATTAATTGCTACTCTTCAAGAGAATGAGAACTAAGGTCTTCTTCTTCTTCTTCTTCCTTTTCCTCTTCTCCACTGCATGGATTAGGCCATTCGTATATTTTCTGGGCTTTCATCACTTGGTTTACACTATGGTATTATCAATGGTATTCTTTCATTGTTCATTCTCATCCATTTCCATTTCTTTACAGTCTTCAATTCATTTACTTTATGTTTTTCCAGAATGTCTTCATTTCGAGATAGATCTCTTACGATAAAATTTTTGCTCTTCACAGAAATCTCATTTCGACTGCTCATAACTTACCTTTACTTTTCTCGTTCACATTCGAACTCACTATTAGGTAATGTTCATACAGACATTGTTTTATAAAATTTAATTATGTTTTCTTTATTTATTACATACGATTTTGTATATTTCCACATACTTGAAATACTCGAATATTTTATTCGTTCATTTAACTTCAAAATGAACAGGAATTAATTTTAAATGACAGATTTTGAGTGCAGACGAACAAGATTTGACATTAAAGGACCTTCTGTAGCCTGACGAACTATATTTTGGAAATTAATTCGTCTATACTTCCTTTAAGTCTGCATATTTCTGGCACTACTCACTGTACTCCCACCACCACTGGAAATAATGATGCTGACGGTAACATAATGTTTTAATCAAGTGTTTTTATGAGCGATTTGGAATTTCTTACAAAATCCTTTGAGACACTCCCGATGGTAGTTATTAAAGACATTCCAAGTGGCTCCTACGAATGCAAAAAATGTTATGTAAACATCTGGTTGGGATTACCCGGTGGTTATTACCTCTCCTGTATAATTTGCATAGTAATCTAGAGCAGTAAAATTCCAAACTAGTCGAGCTAATATGATTACAGACGTAGAGAAGAAACAAGTACGAGCAAATTACTAAAATAAGTGCAACTAGGTAGGAGAATAAAGATCTCAATTAAAGCTCTGGTAATATTAAAGGGTAGTCTTTAATTTGCAACATCGGCAAAATTATTTCCTTCCTTACATGCATTTGTTTACGTACCTAAACACATTCCGCCACACCGCTCTACAAAGAAACCGGTAACACAGGTCATAAGAATCCGTTATTAGTGAAAGAATAGTACTAGTGCAAAGAGAGGATTACAATTTATCCGTTCATTATACACTTACAAACTATCTGAAAAGGATATTCCGCATGTTTGATCTAAGTACTTATTCTCGTGTTTCTCTTCCTTAACTCTATCAGTACCCAAAAAGCAATATTTGCCAAATAATTACACCATGCCCACCATGCCCACCATACCACTCCATTCGTGAGCTTCTAGATTCAATACCCACAGGTCGCCCAAGTTACTAAGGGTTTCTTTGTGGTTTACTCGGTTGGTGGTTCCTTTTCTATAACCAATTTTATACCTATAAATTATTTGTTTCATACATTTCACCTCATCTGTTTCAGGGAGCAGGCGAAGGCAATTGGTGTGTTGTAGCATGCTCTTTGTAAGATCTCTCTCTGCTGAAGCCCTCTTCGTTCCTCGGGATTTCCGGCTAAGCTATGGCTAGTATATTTATTTATTTATTTATTTATTTATTTATTTATTTATTTATTTATTTATTTATTTATTTATTTATTTATTTATTTATTTATTTATTTATTTATTTATTTATTTAGCATTTAATTTCTGTACAGAAATATTTGCTTTTTCAAGATACAGTATAAACAATACAAACTAGAAATTCAGAAAACACAGAATTAATTCTGCATGCAATAATCAGATTAAATTGTATCAATGTCAACAAATACAGAAGACTTACATGAATTGTCAACCATTAGTATCATAAAATTATTCTCATGTAATGATTTACTCTACTTAATCTGGTGTCTAAAAATATTCAAAGAACTCTTGAGTACTATAGAAGCACTGATTTATTAAAAATGATTTCACATCTCTTCTGAATCTTTTCTTATCATTGTTTTTGATTTTCTTTAGGATTAAGTTGTACATGTGAACCCCTTTATGAAGTACTGAGTTAAGTTTTTTATTTGATCTTGATCCCAGTATATGTAATTTAGTATTATTCCTAGTATAATGTTCATGAATAGTATTATTTGTTTGAAAATATTGTATGTTGTTGTTTATAAAGCATACGGTTTCTAAGATATACAGACATGGCAGAGTTAGTATATTATTTTCCGTAAAATATTTAATACAATGAGTCCCTTTACTTAGATTAAACATTCTTATTATTATTTTCTTTTGTGTTACAAATAAATCTTTTATTTCGGTAGCTGATCCCCAGATAAAGATACCATATGCAAGATAAGACTGCACATATGAATAGTAAATCAGCTTTAATGTTTGTGTGTTACAAATTTTCCTTAGCACTGATATTATGTAGTGGGCTTTATTAATTTTTGCAGTAATATACTGAATATGCGGCTTCCAGCTTAAAAATTTGTCAATAATTACCCCCAAAAATTTTGTTTCATTGGTATATTGTATTACCTCATTGCCAAAAGCGATTACAGGAGCTATATTGGCTTCATTTCTATTTGATAGTGAAATATGCATACTTTGTGTCTTTTTAATATTAAGTACTAATTTATTCTTAGTTAGCCAATGCATCATATTTGTCATCACAGTATTAGCATAATGTTGCAATTCAGAATTATTGCAACCTCTGATTATTATATTAGTGTCGTCAGCATATAGAATAGTTTCTGCATGGGGAATATTAAGTGCAAGGTCATTAATATATACTAGAAAAAGCAGTGGTCCCAGGATAGAACCCTGTGGAACCCCACATCTCACAATTTCAATATTGGAATTAATATTATGACCATTTAATTCATTATTAACTACAGTATACTGTCTTCTACCCTCAAGGTAGGATTCAAACCAATTATGAGATACCCCTCTTATACCATGGGCTTCAAGTTTGGATAATAGAATATTATGGTCAAACAAATCAAATGCCTTAGACAAATCCATAAAAATCCCAATAGTATAATTATTTGCCTCAATCCCCTCTAATGTTTGTTTCATAAAGGAGTATAGTGCATTAGAAATTGATTTATTTTTCCTAAATCCATTTTGTTTATCACTGAATACATATTTTTCAAGAAAAGGAGATATCCTGTTGAACATAACAGTTTCCAAGATTTTTGAAAACCCCGATTGAACTGAAATAGGTCTATAATTATCAACATTTTTTGTATCTCCCTTCTTAAATACTGGTACAACTTTTATTAATTTTAAGACATTAGGAAATTTGCCTGTCGATATAGAACAATTACATATATCCATTAATGGTGCTACTATATATTCTTTGCAAGATTTGATTATACACTCTGGTACGTCATCAAATCCAGCAGAGAATGTGTTCTTTTTTGAATGTATTATTTTAAGAATCTCCTCACAAGTTACTGGTTTGAGAAATACACTTTTATCGTTTCTGATTAATTTGATGGGAGTATTTGTTATATTGGGATGAGTCAAAGGTACTCTATCAGCAACACTAATAAAGTGTTTATTAAGGATATTTGATACCTCAGCAGGATTATCTAATTTTGTATTATCAACTATTAAAGTAATTTTGTTTCTAGTTCTGACCATATTGTTAGTGCTTTCATTTTTTACTATATTCCAGATAGTCTTATTTTTATTCGACGAATTTGAAATGCAAGTATCTATATATTGCTTTTTTGCAGCTTTTATTACCTTATTATATATTTGCTTATACTTCTTATGATATTCTATAAATGCTTCAGTTTTGTTTACTTTACTCAACTGATTTAGATAGCGTTTCCTTTTGCTAGAAATAATAATTCCCTTTGTTATCCATTTCTTCCTTTTACTATTTTGCCTCTGTTTAACAACTGTATAAGGAAAAGTTGTATTAAAATTATGCAAAAACGTCAGTAAAAATTTTTGCAATTTTTCATCTATTCTTTTTTCATTGTACACATCAGTCCAGTCTTCAAGGTTTAAGAGCGTATTGGAATATTCAATATTTGCAGTAGAAAATACCCTTTTATAACATGTTTGGGGAGTTATTTTAGCATTATTAGTCCTAAAATTTGTTAAATTAGATACAATAGCATTATGATCTGAGTAGCCAGTGTTAATATTCTCCAGCTTGACAGTAATGATAGATTTGTCTAGAATTATAACATCAATTGCCGTATTTGACTGGAAAGTTAATCTTGTGGGGTTACTAATTACATTTGACAGATTGAACAATGCTAGTAAGTTTTTTAATTTATGTACTGATGGGTTGTCTTTTAAGAAGTCAACATTAAAGTCTCCACATATAAAGATTTGTCTAGAGTGTTTTTGGAGTGTATTAATCAAACTCTCAAGTTTATCTAAGAAAGTAGCATAACATCCATTTGGAGAGCGATAGATACATACAATAAATAATTTTAGTTCCCGTATATCAATTATAGAGTGTTCAAATATCAGTTCTTCATTTAGCAAATATATACTTCAGGATGGGTATCATAATGGAATCTCTAAGAATGTGTCCTTGTTAGCACATATCGATCAGAATATGACAACTGTTCGGGTACCCCTGCCTCACTTCCTCTCGTCATATTACAAACACAAATGACTCACTATGACCCTGTGGTAATGTGCTCCAATTACAGGCACCCCATTGGAAGATAAAATCCTAATTCCTCCCACGTCGTCATGAAGTCACCCTCCTATCTTCACCAGCAATGAGGTGACCTACCCTCAAGGCCTGTTAGAAGTTGCGTCGATGCAAAGTATGTAGAGGGCTGCTCAGTAATGAATGATCACTTTCTTTTTGACAACGTGCCTTTACTCATCCTCATAATTTTGATGGTCCTTCTCAAATTAGTCTCCCCTGAATGAGATGCACTTGTTCCAGCGTTTCTGCCAGTCTTCAAAGACATGCTGGAAACCATTTTTTGAGAGATCCCTCAAAATCGGCTCCGCAGCCTTCACCACTGCTTCTGATTATGGATAATGCCTCCCACGAAGGCCTTTCTTCAAGTTAGGCAGTAGAAAAGAGTCACATGGGGCTAAATCCGGACTATAGGGAGGCAGAGGGATGCACTTCACGTTGATTTTTGCAAGATATTAAGCAACAACATTGGCAATATGCGGCCGCGCATTATCGTGATGCAGCATCCAGCCTCCTTCACGGAATTGTGGTCCTTTGCGTGTGATATGGACTTGAAATGTTTTCAGGACATTCCTGTAGTATTGTCCAGTTACTGATGTGTGTGCAGGTACAACATGCTGATAAATCATTCCATAAATATCAAAGAATGAGATGACCATAACTTTCCCAGCAGAAGCAACCACTTTTTTCGTTTTGGAGGTTTGGTGATGAAGTGGATTTCCACACTGAGCTTTGCTGTTTGTTCTCAGGATCAGAATGATGTAGCCAAGTTTCATGTGCAGTGATTATGTTTGAAGGAACTACGGATCTTCCTCTAACATCAACTTTAACTGAATGCAGACCTGCATGCGAAGGTCCTTTTGTTCGGGAATCAACAGTATTGGAACTCATCGCGCACAAACACGTCTCATGCGTAATGTTTCTATCACCAACGTGTGGGTGACACCCAATGAAATGTTCAGTACATCAGAAAGTGATGTTAGGGTAATTCGTCGATCCTCTCTCACAATGGCAGCAGCAGAATTGATGTTTTCTTCCGTAAGAACAGTAACCCGAGCACTGGATCCACCTTCATTTGAAATTGATTGTCTCCCCTCTTTAAACATTTTAAATCACCTTCGAGCTGTGCTGTAGGGAAGAGCAGACTCTCCATATGCCTCCTGTAACATTGTATAGGCCTCAACTGAAGATTTGTTGAGACGAAAGCAGAATTTCAAAGCCCCATATTGTTCCTCGCATGTTACTTCCATTGCAGCGGTTGGTGATACTGAACATATCTGAACTTTCCTTGTTCTCACAGGCGGAAACCAGGAGTACCAACAATGAAACTATTACGGCGTGTTTGTTTCATATTAAGCTAACAGAATACAATAAGATTGAATTTTAATGCGAAAAATTATGACCGTAAAAAATTGTGATCGCTCTTTATTGAACAGCCCTCGTATATCAGAATTATGAGATATGTATAGGTGATTGATACATTTCCTCCTTCAGTCTTTTTTATTTTTCAGGAGATTTAGCTCAATTTACTTCATACTTATGATTTACAACGACCTCACCTGCCTCTTAGACCATTCGGAAAAGTGTAAGCTGCTGAGCCATAAAGTTCAACGAATATTAAATGCAGCAACTACTTATATTATGACTACAGAAATACGCATAAATACGCCATTTCAGTAATATTATATATGTGTGTGCGTGTGTGTGTAGTTATTTTAGGTCCTCCAACGTTAAGTCATATCGGACGGTGAACGAAATGGGTGAATGATGCCCAAATGTGTCCAGGGTCCATGGAGCTACCCGACATTTGTCTTTAAGGATATGGAAAAAACCTGGAAAAACCCGTATCCAGATAACTCCTCCTTATCTATACGAACTCGGGACCTCTTGAACGTCAGACAGAAACGCTACCATCTGCGCTACCGAGGCGGGCTTTGCAGTAATAGAAGTCTCAGTTGCATTCACTCTACTTACTTCTACAAACTACTCCTAGAAAATCGTATTATTCTAGCTACTTAATCCAAACAAATTTTCTATTCACATTTGCAGATTTTGTTGGATAACCTGTGGCCATGAAATTGCTTTGAAATACCACCCTCTTTGCAGGACTATTTTAAATAAATAAAAGCTAAAAGAAGAAAAGAATTCTCGTTCAGAAAAATGTGTTTAAAAATGTACAACAGCAACAACAAATATCTCGGAAATGTTAAAAAATGAGATAAATTGTGTTTAATGAGATGATTTTGCTCGTTTGCTGTATACGGATTATAGAAGTTATTAAGAATGAAGAAGAGCTCAGAGCGTGTTCCTTGAAAATTCAGAATATCGATTGTATTTGGCATTAAAATATCTTAAACATATGACTCTTCAATCAAAATCGCTGGTAACTTTTCAAAACAAGTAACGAAAATGATCATAATTACGCCAGGTAGTCATGGAGTGACCTTTTTGAAAAATTTGTGTGACTCTTCTAGAACACTGAAGCTAATATATCTTGTTTAGTAATTGATGGGCTTTTCATTTTCGAGTTATACTGTTTACAGACAATAGTGCGTGCACACACGCACACAAACACACGCATATACACACAGGGGGAGAGAGATCTTGTTCATTTTAATTTATTTAGGGAGTCTTAAAGCACATATATCCGGTGAAATCTCGGTATAGAAAATTTTGGGTGGAATAAATACCTCCCTAATTACTACAGGTTTTAGAGAAAGTAAAAATGTGAAGATTTGAATGTTTCCAAGCTGGCACGTTGCCGTTATATACAAAATGATGCACCGTGACTGGTTAGTAAAAAAACAAATAAAAGAACATCACTTTAGGTGTCTGCTACGTGGAAGGAAAGCCGAACCTACTCATGAATGAAACAGACCTTACCAGTCCTTACATTATTCATCAGCCTTTCACACCCACTTACCCTACGCCACTGGCGCAACATCCGAGCAAACGTATGTAGTTGTTTTAAGATAGCGGTTCCCAACTGGATGCCAGATCAACAGCATCAGATGTGACAAAACAGTTAACTTTGGGTAGGTAAATAATTATCGCTGTATACTGTTTTAAAGGTTACATGGAACGGTTACTAATAACGATTACGTTATTTGTTTTAATGATTATCATTTTCGTAGTTACATACCGATTAGTTGTAAGGTAAGGTAAGTGCTATCCTTGCCCCAACAGGGACTCCGCCTTAGGGAAAGCTGAGATGAGAGGAGACAGAGGAGGCCGATCCAAGATCACAGCAAAGCAGAGGGCAGGTTTTCTAACAATTCCTGGTAGAAACTCCCCGGTGGCATCTAGTAAAACCGCCAACCTTCCCCTCTGGAGGTTCAGAAGTCGATACGCCCCGCCCGGGACGAGCTTTACAGAGAGCACCCTTTTCTCCTGCCATACAGCCGCGAGACATCTGTCGACTCTGGCAACAATGACCGAGCCTTGGAGAAGAAAGCTGAAGTGAACTGGAGGTAACAAAAGTTTGGGGGATGTCATGAACCAATTTGTCTAGCGATCTGGAGAAACCTAGGATCAGGAAGTGCGTAATGGAAATGGAACCCACAACCGCTTGAATACCGGCCAAGAACCCTACAGCCTGAGCCATTCCACTGGGCAATTGCTGTAAATACTGTCCAGCAACGTAAAGAAGCTCCCTGTAAGGAATGTGCCCCCTTCCACTGTGGGAAAAGGAAAGCGAATGTGTGTGAGAGAACGCCAGCTACACAAGGAGCGGAATACATGCCCCTATTCACTCAGTACACTAAAACCGAGAAGATTCATTCACAAAAGTAAAAGCCGTCAGAATGTTTTTTGAATAGTCTGTAACTGAACTGACATGGGGTGACATACGCTACTTTGGTAGGGTGTAGGAACCTTTTCCAACCCCCCTGTGTCCCATCCAATGGAGACTTTCTCTCGCGTGGTATACTATAGGTGCGTTTAAGTGTAAAAAGTGTCGATACAGATTTACTTTACACACACATGTTGTATTCCTCGGTCATGCCTTCTTCTTATTGGCTAAGTACGCTTCTCTTTGCACGTGCAGTTTGGAACAGCCCCGAGTAGTTAAAAATTCATTACATTCATGCAAATCGTGGTCGGAAGTAGTTATGCAGCTGTACATAAGAGTAATCAGCTTACATTTAGATGAAACAGGGCAATTCTGAATCTTGATTCACCAGTAACGTATCACTGCTTGAACTTAATGGCACACGCGTATTTTGTTACTAAACTTAATTGTCTATTCATACGTAACGTGTTAAAGTATCTAGTTTCCGATAAACGATACCATTCCATATGCGGTGATGTCACCCATTGTGGTTATCCACTGACTACTTTAGTAACAGTCTGCAGGTAACTATTGCTGCCTTTGTCACTTTAGTAACCCTTGCTGTGAAACTAGTTAGTTTGTATTCGTTTCCTTTTTAACCGTTAATGGCAGCTGGTTACACCTTGTCGCAATTAATTCTATAACAGTTACATTACGGTAAATATTACAACGTAACCGTTCGCTTTTTCTGCACATCCCTAATCAGAACAGACTTTGGTTTTTCTAGCAGTTCGTTTAGATTGCGTTTTAAAGTTAGTTGATCTTTATTGTAATCATCATTTAAATATAACTGCCTATTAACGTGAATTTCTAATACATAAAAGCTTCTGACTTATTCTATTCACTTTGCCTTTTTATATAGCTTTTGTAATCTATACATGTACACATTCGACTTAAACGTCTGCATATGATTGTAGGATACCCTGTACAAAAGAAATACAGGAATCCGAAGCAAGTCAGATGCTTAAAATGAGGTCGCTTTAACTGGTCTTGAAATTCTCCATTTTTCGGTTATACACCGAGAAGTAGCTAAATATGACAGCACTTCAAAAAATGACTTAAGGCAGGACTACACTGAAAATTCCAACTTCTATAGTAATAAACCTATCATTATAAACATTTAGTCACTTAATTAGAGTATCATTTTAAACGTGCATGCAAATTTTTATGCTGTTACAGCAAATATTTCATTAATTATTAATTAGTTTTTGTGAACATATAAAAATCACTCGCTGTATAAAATGTTTTATGCGTCAAAAAATTTGACCTTTTAAGTAGAATTTTTGTCTTCGGCTGGTACAAAGAATTTTAAAAGACCCACATTCTTATATTTTGGAATATTCTTGCAGCATTTATTCTACAATACTTTGCATGTGTTAGCTCTCAAAATGTTGAAAACATTAATTTTTTATTCCTTTACACCATATAATTTTCAAATCATGAGCATTAACATAAAGGGGGGATGTGAAGTTTCTTATTTACATATTATGGATATATCTTGTTAGTTTCACCAAGTTAAATGAAAAACTTAGACGCAAGAGGCATTTTGTTTTCTCAGAAAATAAATTTAAAGTAATGCTTGTTACTTTTAACGATTGTTAAAGGTCTCTTTAAACTGTCACATGATGGCCTAAAATACTGAAAATGAAAAAATACACACCCCAAGCTACCAAAAAATGCCAAAAAAGAAAATTCCATTATGTTCAACATTTTCGGCAAATTTTCAATTTAGGCCTTCTACACTGCACTTTTTATATGGCTTCTGTAACCTATGCATGTACAAATTCGAGTTAAACATTCTGCATGTCACTGTAAGGTCCCCTGTACAAAAGAGATACAGGAATCCGAAGCAAGTCAGAGCTTAAAATGAGGCCTTGAAATTCCTTGCATTTCCGGTATACTCCGAGAGTAAATATGACAGCACTTCAAAAATGACTTAAGGGTTGAAAACATGGGCCAATGTTTATACTTTACACCTCAAGGGAACTTCGTCATTAATACATTGGCGGGAACAAAATGCAGCAACCTTTAGGACTGTTCATTGAAACATAGGCATAGTATGTGGATATTGAAGAGTACTATTGAATGAAGTAATCATCTTTATTATTATGTGATGTATTACCTTTAAATTAACTCTCCATTAAAGTTAAGCAATCCTTGATATGTTGCATTTTCTCTGTTACTGTATTTCAGTGACTCATGACAATTTACTATTCTCATTTTTATTACAGATAAGAGAGTTTTAAATCCTTTGGGCATCTATATAACAAATATATTCTACAGTTAACTAAGAACATTCAAATAAACTGTATTAATGGCTGTTTTGGATTCAGCTTCGTGAGAGAAAATCAGTTATTTGTTTTACGAAGTTATTTACAACTTATTTTTTTTAATATTGTTCGAAGTATTATAATGTTTAAATTAAGTTTAAAAAGGAAACTTTTAACATAAATAAGGCGATTGTATAGGTGGCTACGAATGACGTAGTTATAAAAACGCTTGGTTTGTATGGAGAAGAAAATCAATAATTTTCATACAAAAACGCTTGGACTTCATAGAGGAAATACAAAAAAGATTGTTTGATCATTATAGAAAAAGGTCCCTTATAGTGTGAATACACTGGAGAAATTTATTTGTGTCATAGCGTTTTACTTCAAGTTAAACAAGAATTAAAATTGATATATTTAAAAAGAAATCAAGTAATTTATTTAATTTTATAAATCATTTCTGGAGCAGAGAGACATCTGTCCGAGACTGCGCCTTGGGAAAAGAATCATCAGCTTTCGGCTAGAAATTTATCTTTTAAATTAACTTAAAACCAGATTAAGAATTCATAAAACCTCTTCGCATATCATCATAACTGGATGAACCATATCAAAACTATGATTACATGACGATAGCGAAATCTCATCAAAACAAAATCTAGAACATTTTATATACACGGTATAGTGCTCGAAGAAGCGTTTGACCAAAATAAAAACGTACAAGGAGGAATATGTTAAGTGTTATAGAGAGCAGTAAGTCGTCACTACACTGTCTATGCACATTATGCAAATCTAGTGTTCCGCCTGTCGGCATTAGTCAGATTCCGTTACGCTTCTCGCCTTTTGCTGTAAGTTCTACCTTCCTTCATGCACCTTGAAAATACTCCACTGCATGTTCACTTCCTCTCCTTCTCCTTTATATACTGCCTTTAACTTCTGAAGTCACATTGACGACTTTTAGCATTGGCACTCTGCTTATCGGTATTGGTGTTCAGTTGTACTATTGTGTTGATCTTTGGTTTTATTTACCTGGCTTTCTGTATATAAATTATATTTACCACACTTGCTCATGCTTCTCTATTGCGTATCGGCAATGGCATTCAGTTTATCTCTCTGAAACTTCGGTCTGTGTGGACGTGTTTTTATGTGCTCGCAACCACAAAGTGATATTCAGTGCAATGTAGGAGTATTGCATTTGTAAAAATCTGCTGTGCCGCTAGTGTTGAAGTAGACAAAGTTCTAACATCGTGTGTCGATATCGTGTGCTATGCAGTGTTTTGTGTAACTTTCCCAAAAAATCACAGCATTTCTCGCTTCACACAGCAAAAGGGGCATGTGTGCTCTTTTTGTATGCATAAAAGTGCTTCGTTTTGATTGGCTTTCCCTGCGCTTTGATTTGTTGTTCCGTTGAGGCTCTCCATCCCTCAACATGGATACTAATACTGCCATGGATACTTCTTCCACACTTTCTACTTTCTACTCCTTCAGAAGATTTCCGGACGAAGGCGCTGTCCTATTACCTTGATGGTGGCGACATTAGTCTGTTTCTAGTTTCTCCTCTAGTCAAGCATCCTTCCACACCAGTAGAACCCAATCTACTAGCATGGATACAGATGGAGAAAACTGCTCGTCTCCAATACATCAAGGCAGTAGAAGACAAATTCCCGGAACTACTCGAGAAGGCTGCTGAAGGGAATAACGCCAAAACAGCTTCCTCTGAATTTAAGAAATTAGTTAGTCATCGCTCCCGTCTTGACGCTCTAAATATCTATTTAAGTAAACATGAGCAGTTAATTACAGATAGTGAATGGCACAGGTCACGCCCAAAAGGAAACACAATCAGCAGATTAAACGGGCCGGTGACCCTACCACCAGCACCTCAAATCGTTTTGATACCTTAGCGACTTCCTTTGACTCACCCTCCATCAAAACAATTCCACCGAAACGCCAGAAGAGTGAAACAGTCTCATCTCAAGAGTCCCTGGAAAGAGCTTCCGCTCTCCCTTCTGCAGAAACTCCTAGGATTGCCAAACCACCTCCCATCTTCCTGAGTAATCCAGATGATGGAAGGAAGCTACAAACATTTCCTGAGTCAGATTGATCCTACACACTCAAGAACATGCGGAACACCGTGGCCATACTTCCGATCGATCCGACTGCTCATCGGAAATTCGTCGATGGCTGGTTTTATTTACTTGGTTTTCTTTATATTGTAACTTTGTGGGTTCGTAGAATTAAAAGGCCGAGTTGCAGAAATTAAAAATCTCCTTTCCCTCCGTAGAAATACTCTTATAGGTTACAGCAGCATTACGTTACGTACACCATCAGTCTACCAAGGTCGATCACAATAACAAACAGTGACAGCAGATTACATCCTTAGCTCTCATTACAACAATACAGCTGTCTCTCATTTCACAACACTTTCACAACTACTACTCTGGCGTGTCACAATTCTTTTTATATGTCCATTCATAAGTCGAGAACATTCTCGCAAAAATAAGAAAACAACCATTTTCCGTCATCGAGATATCTCTAGAAATTTCCAAACATGAAACCCTACCTGTGGCGGCGAGTCCTTTATCTGAGATAACATTGCTTGCCGCCTCTGTGATCACTCGCCGCGTTATCGTTAACTGCTCATGCAAGCTCGTGAAACATTATCCGTCGTTTGTTATCGATTTGTGCCGAAACGTTTATGTCCAGCGTCACGACAATATAAATTATATTTACCACACTTACTCATGCTTCCGGACGCTAGGAGCGCCGGGAATAATCCTGCCTATAGACAAATTCCCTCCTACATCCGGATCCTAAGTGCCCTAACTATCGACGGGCCCTCAAACTCCATTAGAGACTTCTGGATTTGGGGCATATTTATCATTAGACTGCTGCATACTTACTTCTCTCGCAATTAACAGAACTTTGATGCTTGGTGAGAGGGAAAGGATTGATCTAGTACTTATTTATATTAGATAAAAGAAATCGTAGGTAATTCAAGTTTTAGGTTCGCTGATAAGAAAAATATGTGAGTACGCGTCTACCTCTCCACCGGATTAGTTTGAGTCTAAATGAAATCCCACTACTCAAAAATTAAAACTTTTATTTCAGTTCCGCACCCTCCAATAATAAGACGCGGATATTTTAAAGAACAATATCTAAAAGAAATTACCATTTGTTGGAAATTCCTCGTTATTTAACAATTATTTTATGATTAAAATACAACATATCTTAAATATTTTCAAGACCAGCCAATGTTCAAATGTGACAAAGAGTTTTATCTGTTTTAGTTAATTGATGGAAATTAATCATTTCTCCACACTAGCCGTATATAGGCTAAGATATTTGATGGATAGAGTCAACATGAAAAATTCAATGCCATGGCCGGGATTTGAACCACGGATCTCCTGGTTTCCGTCCAGTCGCTCTTAACCTTTGAGCTACCATGGCCAACGTGCCTTCCTGACATTAAATTCTCCAGTTGACTCGTATATTTCCCTGGTAGACCACTACGGGCTCTCGCATCCGAGATCCGAGATACGAATTTTTCATGTTGACTCTATCCATCAAATATCTTAGCCTATATACGGCTAGTGTGGAGAAATGATTAATTTCCATCAATTAACTAAAATAATAAGAGTTAAATGATGAAGGCTGGGACTTAAGTACTTACAATGGTAAGTCGCCACAAATGGTGTATCTCGGATGCAAGAGCCCGTAGTGGTCTACCAGGGAAATATACGAGTCAACTGGAGAATTTAATGTCAGGAAGGCACGTTGGCCATGGTAACTCAAAGGTTAAGAGCGACTGGACGGAAACCAGGAGATCCGTGGTTCAAATCCCGGCCATGGCATTGAATTTTTCATGTTGACTCTATCCATCAAATATCTTAGCCTATATACGGCTAGTGTGGAGAAATGATTAATTTCCATCAATTAACTAAAATAATAAGAGTTAAATGATGAAAACTGGGACTTAAGTATTTACAATAGTAAGTCGCCACAAATGGTGTATCTCGGATGCGAGAGCCCCTAGTGGCCTACTGGGGAAATATACGAGTCAACTGGAGAATTTAATGTCAGGAAGGCACGTTGGCCATGGTAGCTCAAAGGTTAAGAGCGACTGGACGGAAACCAGGAGATCCGTGGTTCAAATCCCGGCCATGGCATTGAATTTTTCATGTTGACTCTATCCATCAGTTTTATCTGTTGTTATTTTGAATGCTTAGAAAGTCATAACTTCTCACCACATTGAGAGAATATGCTAGCGACGACGATATAAGTACACTTATAGGAGGGAGTCTTTGTTTTGTTGACCACCTGTAACATTGTCAAGAGTAGTAAACAGAACCTACCTTTGGTGTAGGTAGTGGCGAGTCTGCTTCACGTTCAGAAGGTCCAAAGTTCGAATCATGGTCAGCGTGTGGATAAGGTTTTTTTTTTATTTTACCGGAGCTGTCCCTTATCCTGAATAATGAATGTTCGGTAACTCTAAGCTCTATGAACCTTGGGATCATCTGATCATCATTTCACCCATTTCGTTTATCGTCAGATATGTTCTTACCTGTTAAAGGACGTTGATTAATTTAAAAAAGGGACTAGGAAATAGACAAGTTAAGCGGGAAGCTACGAACTTACAGTTACACAGTGAAAACAGTACACATTTGTAGGTCTCAGTTCATGGCCAAATTATGGACTGCTGATGTTTTCTTTATCTGACCGTACTTCCGATGTCCCTCCCATTTATTTTATAACTGTTTAGTTCTACTTCCTACGGAATGTATTCTCATCGTGTCCGAGCAATACACACACCTGTTGATTGTACTGATGTCCCTATGGTGGGTTTCGTAAAAACTCGCTGGGGGGCACGAAATTACAATTCTGATTGCCAGGCCTATTTTAAAAATAGATATAATAATGAATACAACACTTCCGGACTATGCTTAGTCATAGAATATGTATAACATACGCGCGTCCACTACCTCCCGTTGTGCATAACCACCAGTTAACTTGCCTTTATGTTTAAACCTGTTTTCACCATTATTTTGCTACATATACCATTCTTCTTCTCGTGATTCCTCAACCGGTTAAGGTGTCCCTGTCACAGGAGTCTTAATGGAAGCGATTCGAATATCTATGATCGTTAGGACTGGAATTCCATTCATAGCAAGACGTGATTTCGAATAACAGTGACTACAAACTGTGTTTATGATTAAGGATGGGGGGGGGGGTGCACATAAAATAATCGGTGTGATGGCGCACAAAGGTGATAGAGTTACATTTGACTAATGTAGTATGGGTTTTACCTTTGGAAACAATTGCAACAATACTGAAACAAATAAATGCCAATGTAATATGAAAATAAGAGCAAGAAAAACACTTGCTGTACTCTAAAACTATTCACAGAAGTCTTTGTTGGCACATTGTAACATTATGCACCAAGGGACTAAGAAACGTGTAGTAAGGGCATGACAATGTGGCCAACTTTGCCGAATTTAAAGATGTGAAGTAATTTAGTTCGAGACTGCTACTTAACATCTCATTATTTCAGAATAAACAATAAACTCTCTAGAATCTAAACTTCAGAATATATCATTATCCGCAACTGATCTAACCATTGGCGAATCCAACCAGAAACCAGAGTTCTTCAACAATCGAAAAGTTGGTTTCGGTGCAATATAATCATGGGTGTAAGCAGATGTAGTCAAACCACGGAAAATCAGAGATTGTTATTGTCATATGATGAAGGCCTGGTTAATTTAGTTAATGGTTAAATAAAAAGTATTTATTCAATGTTTTAGTGGTGACTGATTATCTTCCGTTATTGAAGTACTCTCTTGGCTTTCTGAGTTTTTGTGAAACCTATTGTATAAGAGTAATGTAAATTTGGATTTCTTCTGCAGGTATGAGTGCGGCTATTTTACATTTATATAAGTATAAGCAAAATCAATGTCATGCAAAATACTGAGATGTATTATTTTAGTTATATTTTTACTGTTACTAGTATGTTTGATATATTAAGAAATGATATTAATTTGGTTTACTAGGGGATTATCTGTGATAAAGCTATAATGGAATGGGGAAGAGAAATTAATATTTTTCAACACAAAAAGTGTTCAAATACATACAAACTTTCATGTCGCCAACCCAACCAATTTTATTACCTGATACCACGTTGATATAATACACCAATTTGTGTTATACAAAAATACAGCACTGACTTTAAACAATATCGCATCACATGTCAGAGCCTCATGAAACGTTTACCATTTGCCGGTCGTCTGGCGCTGTAGTAATCCGGCGTATTCCATTCCAGGAAAGAAGAGATATGCGACAAATAGTATCGAAAACATACTAGGCAACGAAGGAACTGTTTGTCAAAACTGTTTTAATACATATAAGAATATATACATTTTTATGAATACATTTTTCTACTTTAAACAATACATTAACGAATTGAACTACAAGGAAAGGCTATGATTATTTCAGTAACCAAAGTTCAATTATTTTTCTTCTATACCCAAATGTATAGGTCTTATCTAAATTCCCTCATTATATTAGTTTCTCTTCCGTCTGGAGTCGACTATCTTGTATTGCTTTCGTTTGGAACTTTGGTGAAGGCGCTCCCCTCACTAGTGGGATGATGATGGCTGTTGAATTTGAAGGAAATACGGAGTTGTGACAGCGTGTGAGTTGTGGTGAGTGTTACACCTCTGTTAGAAATGTAAACTATGTAACAGACCTTTGGCGTTCTTTGTAGCTGCCCAATGTTTCTGAGTTATATTTCAGAGCTCTACTACTCTATAGTTTATTTCTATTTCAAAAAAAAAAAAAAAAAAAAAAAAAAAAAAAAAAGCGTTGTGGATGTGTTATGTCAAAGGAAACCTTTGTTCTCACATGTAAAATTTTTCAGTGACTACTGTTTATTAAAAATAACTGAACATTAATTTATATAATTGATATAATTTATTAATCATTTTTAGTTGCTTATTTGTGTTTCTTCCCCTTAAATTTAACATTCTGTTGTATACATAATGGGAAAGCCTATTATTTCACCTATTTATTTTTTACACCTCGTTATCCTTTTTCGTATTTTATCCCCTTTTCTTCACCTTATTTTTAATCTTTCTAACCCTATTTTTCCTAAATATTTCCCTGATTTCTCCAAATAGTAATTTGATGTTTAGTTAAATACCTTTTCAACTTATAGCTATATTCGAAAATCTTTGTTTCTCGATTGGGAATTAAATTCGTTCTCCCTTTTAAATATATTGCATTTCAGATTTAAATACTAATTATAACACAATTTATTACATTTAGTGCATCTCTATTCCCTTTTCCTGCCTCATAGATCACTTAAATTCATTCTGTCTTTCCCTTCCATGTATGAGCCATTCTAGACTCTTTTTACATTATACACTGTTTACTGTATAGTTATACGGGTCTCGCTCACTATTGTGTTTCAAATGGGAAGGTGTTTGTCCTTGAGTGCTACCAGGTGAGCAACCACTTGGAGTTCTGCGGTGCTGTCGTACTGCATTTCCCCTAAGTGGTCTGTGACGAGCGCCAACCTAATCAATCTGTATGAAATACTATTCGCGCTAAGACAAAAATTCACATTTTGCCGAAACTGATCCAGGAGGAAGGTAGAGAGTAATGTATCTAACATAACCATGAAAACCCCATATTTTTAGCTCAAATAGTTTTTCTAATACAAATAAATAAACCACTAATACCTGTATTATAACAATAAATCGCGACGTAAGCACTGTATGACTACCATTATTGGTTGGCATGTATGCGTGTACGTATATTTGTATTACTCAGAAAAGAAATGTAAATGTTTGACATGACGTGATAAAAAAATTACTTTGAATAATTCAATTCGAGCGAGAGGAAACAATAAATTTCCTGCTGCCCTGGCAGAACGTGTCTGGTCACATTATATCTTTGTTTATGAATGGTTCGTAATCTCTATTTACTTAAGAGAGTTCAAAGTGGGTGGTGTGTGTATGTATGTTGTTACATATACTTTTAATTACGCAGAACTGAAATTTAAACTACTGACATGACGGATAAAAGAATTACTGTCAATAAGTCAAGGTGACACATCCGAGACACTTCATTTCCTCTTAGCCTGTGGAATGCTGTGTGCTTATGTTTATGAATAAATGGTGGATAAGAAGTGTTTATTTACTGTGGAGAGTTCACATCAATATCTTTCAGTTGTTCTTTACACAACAGTAGAGTAAGAGTTAAATAGTGCAATGGCTTCTTGTGGTGAATTTAGTGGCGAGTCAAAAAGGCAGGTATTGCGAAGTCAGGCTCGAAGTATTATTTTTAAGGCGTACAGGTTCTTCAAAAAATTTTCGGAAACAGAAACTAAAAATGAGTTATTCCAAAGAGTACTTCCGTTTAAAAACACGGAAAAAGTGTATCAGCTGGATTAACTTGCAATTGAAACGGGACACGAGGTAATACGCCTCCCACCTTACCACTGCCAATATAATCCAATTGAGTTGGTGTGGGCTCAAATAAAAAGGGGGATTGCAAACAGAAATAATACTTTTAAACTGACGTACATTAAACGATTTGTTCAAGAAGAAATTGACAAGATAACACAATAGGACTGGGAAAAACTGCGTGAAGCATGCAGATTTTAAGAAAGAAATAGCACGTGACGAGATTTTGGAACCTATAATCATAATTTTGCAAGACTCAGACGATGAAGACAGTGACAATGACGAACTGTCTCTTAACGGAAGTGACATTGACAGCGATATGGATGAGCCACTTGCAGTTCCATTGGAATTCCAGGTAATTCATAAACTATAATTATAGTTATAGTGTTTTAAAGTATACATAATTTGCGAAAATGCTTTTTTCCAGTTTTGATTTTGCATAATTGAAAAAGTTTGCAAAATATAATTTGCTTAAACTTACGTCTGCGCCAAGCAGGCCTGCATGTTGTATGAGTGTGCGAGAGAGAGGGAAATATAGAAGGAGTGGGGTAACAAGCTGGCATCGCTGAGTGTGATACGGCATCTAATTAGCTGGGCTCCAGAACTCTTCCCATTTGAAACACATAAAAGTTCCTTTGGATAATAGTAGGCATGTAAAGCAATTCAGGCATATTATTCCAAACACCTCAAAATAAAGCACGTACTTATAGTGGATTTGTACTGTAACACACTAGCACATGAAATTTCCAACTTTTGTAAGCATTAAGATTTATTCACACTTTGAAATAGCTACTATACACACGGTAAATACAGTGAGGAATGGCTCACTTAAAGAGGATGAACATCTCAGGGTGGGCAAATGATCAAGTGACAGCAGCTACTGAAAAACATGATTCTGGCCACATGATGAAGAGAGTAGTTGAGGATTATCTCAACATGAACATGGTGAGGACAGAATATCTGATAGGTGGAGAAACGTTGGATGCTGAAACATTCGGGAAGGTTTGAAATATTAAGAAATCTTAAAATGAGCAGAAAACAAAAACTACTTGAAAAACATTTACAATAAAGTACAAGGGGATATAGGTACTCACATTTGAAAGGTCGGTTATGGATAATAAATTAAAGTTAACACAGGATTTTAGTTATAGTCCGGTAATGGAACCGTTATTATTCTATGGGTCTACCGGGGAAAGATTAGGCATTTCACATAGGAGAAATGACCTTTCCAAGGGAAAACATGTCTGATCTTTGAATTACATTTGTCAAACACAGACATTTTAAAACGAAGGGATGAGATTAACAAATGCTGGGAGGATAGAAGCTAGACACTGTGAAAAGGGTGAAATTTGAATTATAATGCAGGGAACAAAGGGAGAAGAGTAAAAACTGTAACACAATGGACAGCTGCAGGTTTCTGCTAAAGAAAATCTTACGTGTCATATTTACCTGGCTTTCTCTACAACTATACTTAAAAAACATATTGTTTTATCTCTCTCGTGTAATTGAAATTATACTTTAAATCGACGAAATATCTTAAATATACGGGAATCTCATAAAAATCATTGCATATACTTCTGAAAGAATCTTAATTTTCAAAAATATTTTCCATGTGAAGGTAGTTTTGTTTGGTGGAATTTTCTTGAAAATTTTGTGCATCTTCCAAAGATACCAAATTTCGTATATTACAGAGTTTCGTTTTTTATTATTCTCTTCACAAGAACACAATTTTTTCTAAATGTTCTGTTTTTGGAATTCAGAGGACTTACTACGTCGATGACGAATTTTTTTAACAATATTTAATTCTCTAATTATCTAGAATGTGTAGAGAAAATAAGAAATAAATACTTCAGCTATTAAATTTCTTACATAGCCTGACATTTATCATCGTCCCCTTTAATTTTAAGTACTATTTTGTATATAACAACTCGCCTGTAACCTAAACATATTTTGAATGCGTGCATTAAAATGCAAATATTGGAAATAAAGTAAGGAAGTTGACTATCGTCCACGACCTATACAGCTGAATGTACACCTAGTTAGTATTCAAGAGGTGTAGTGACTAGAAAGCGTTACACCGGAACAAGCCTAAGATGCGGCCAATAACTCGTTTCCAACCACAGCGATATCGCTTTACTCACACGCAGAGACTCATTAAAAAAATAACAGCATAGGTAATCCAAATGACCGGTTTGTGGCGAGGACATGGCAATATTTGTTTCTGAGATGCTCCAACAAGGTATTTTATTCATTCTATTTTCGTGAATGAAAGATTCTCGTTTCTCCTTCTGAATTCAATCTCATTCAACCGCTTTGTGGTGTAGCTGGTTAGGATCTGTTTGTTAGGCAATTACGAATGAGAAGAACGCAATTTAAAATGCTCAGGTTTCAAAATATTCAATTTCTAGCAGAAATTTCAGTTTCGTTCGTGTTCGCTTTGTAAGGGGTCAATGTCACATTGATGTTACTGATTGAGCTGGTCTTTTATATTGTTTTAATCAAAGTACAATTGAAAATAAACTACCCTGATATCGGCTTTCCCTCCCATAGGTATACATTTAAAAAGGAAAGCATTACTTACAAATTAGAATAATTCACCAATTACATTAAAGTCCTTTATCTCTGTTTAAAATGTATTAAGCAAAAGTTTATATCCCTTCAGATACTTTTCCCTTGAAGGTATTCAACACCGGAAAAAATTAATGGTATGAAAGGGAACAAAATGCAGCCCATTTTCTCTTCGCTACATGCAATTCTTGTTATAGCTTATTTTAGTACGGTCTTGATATTTTTAGTCTGGGTGCGGGGCAAACACTACTATCTCTTACCCTACCTGGTCAATGAGCGACAGAAACATGAAATCTTTACACTCTTAATCTTTTCCCTGTGAAAGGAGACACCCAGGCACGAGTATTGGCACCCAGGCAGTTCAGTTAGTGACATCATTGTAAGAATGGCACCTTGTTTGTTGCAGACATGCTTCTCTTGTTCTGACTCACACACTCTTCCCAACCTATACTTAAGGAAGTGTTGGGGTCGAATCTCAGCGCATCTTATATAATTTTCCTCTACTTCTACGCCGAATTGTACAAGACGAGAGAAATGGTGTTGACATTGAACTTTCTCGAAATTTGGATTGCATCAATTTTCATGAGCAGCTATGATTCTTACAAGTATAAGTGCATGGACGGAACGTAAGAATAAAGAAAACTGACGTAATAGAGATAATGAAAACCTATTACTCTGACCAAGCGCAGTCAATTGCTCAAAACTTCAACGCCCGTTCCTATTACTTTGTGAAACCGAGAGGGATGCCTCTGCGATAACATGTGATGTTGCCATTTTGGTGGACTAGGGTTTGATTTCGTTGGGCGCGAACTCTGATCTAGGGCTTTTTTGCGTTTTTCCCTGGTTAGTAGACGAATGCTATGATGTACTCTTAAGCGTAGAAAAATTGGGTACCCACCATTTCCTCTATATATTTTGGAGGCGAAGGATCAGGCATGCACTGCGAGTGGGGCATATGACAGTGGATGCTGTTTTGTAGAATTATTTGTACTGGCGTTCAACGGAACCGCAAGAGGAATCTCTCCATGGCGGGCGGCAGACCTAGATAGAGTCCCGTTGGTGCCAAGATGTTAGTATATCTGGAGACGTCTGTGTGGCCCCCTGTATCCTTCGCTTCACACTTTCCTCTAAAAGGTTTCCAGAAACATAACAGACGACTGTCACTTAAGTGCGAAAATCCTCTTCTGCTTCCCATCACTTTGGGAGAGACTCTTTTCAGTTCTTCAGAAGTCCTCTCAGCAAGTTAACAGAAACAAATCTGAGAGAAGTGTCCCTAGTTAGTGGTTAAAGTTGTTACTTATCACTGAGTCAGCTGTTTCAAATTTGCTCCCATGGATTATAATAGAGCTCATTGTTACAGAGTATTCAGTAAAAAAGCTCAATGCACTAAAAGTGCCAATATTACAATTCAACACTTACCTATTGATTTTTATCATCATTCTTTTTTACCTTAATATATCTGGTCCGTTAAATCCTACTATTTACAGTTTTATTTACGTTTGTTTCTAATATTTTTCATTTCCGACGTCAAAGTTGTCCTTATGCTACCAATAACTAGCTATTATTCGTTTTATATCAAATATACCTTTAATTCAAACCAAAATTTATGTTCCCTAAAGGCATAAATTAAAGTAAATCGGTTTAATACCTAATACCTATTTGACATTTATTTTATGCTAACATTCACTGAATATATTATTTACTTATTTTACAGAACTATAATGGTATCCACTATTTTCATTATTTTAACGGAGGCTTTATGTTGTCTGAATTAGGTACTAAAAACGTCACTTTAATTAATTAATACGTAAAAAGAATCGTCGAACTGCATCATAAGAATCAGGGTAGTAGAAATTCAGTACAGATCTAAAACAATGTTAGCGAAAAATAAGCTTTCGTGTTCCTTTTGTCAAGGTTTCATCCACTAAGTCACTTTTTTCAAACAAAAGGTTATGTTATTTTTACTTGTTCCATTTATATCCCGCCTTTAACTCCAATGGTTATATCGGCGGCCGTTCTCCTTTGAAACATATCGAAGGTTAACTCGTATTCGTTGGGTTTTTAGTCCTTAGATCATGCACACATTCTCACACATACTTCCAGACTCTGGGGAAGATGAGGAATTATCTTGGTCGGAGAAAAATCCCCAACCCCACCGCCGGGAATCGAACCCGGGACCCGCAGCACGGCAGGTAGGTGCTCTACAGACTGAGCTACGGCGTCAGCCATTATTTTCTTTAAACTTCGTTTAAAACTGTATTTTATACCATTAACAAAGGCCTGAAAAAAGCCTGGGATCTGCTTTGTGCAGTAAACAAGTTGAGATAAAGTATTACCTTAAGAAATGCGGCAAGTAGATAAAAGGGTGCATTCCATTTAAACGTATTTTTGAACTGCTAAATGTTAAAAATGAGCAGTAAACCACAAATAAATGAGCAGTGAGCCACTTAAAATAAACAAATTCCTCGGCTGACTAAAAACCGTCGCATTTCTCGTGTATGCTTACTGGAATACTTTTGGTGCTTATATACGTTTTCCGCACTTTAGGTGTTGTTTCACAACACAATTCCCTTTAAGATACCGTGAGATTTAGCACTGGAAAGAGATCTATCAACTTGTGATACTTCAAAACAGTTTGGACTTAGATACTCAATGAAACCAGGATTTTCCATTGAATTTTTAGTAGCACTTACGGTAGTCTACTTGGAATTCTTGGGAACTATCATCAATTTATTTCCCTCAAGTGAATCGAGATTTTGGAGTAAATGCATTGAAAAATGGAACGGTAGGTGGAACTTAAATGCTATAATTTTCTAGAAAATACTCTACAATTCCGATATTTTGGTGAAAAATACATACAATATTATTTAAAAATATTATAATATTATATTATTTTAAAAATATTATTCCTACGGTGCATTCTTCCAAATAAGACATATTATGGAAAAACTACAGATACATACATAAATATACAAATGTACATACTAAGATTTTAAGTGTCGTTTCGGACGTCAAAATATGCATATTCCGTCAAGAACTAGATGGATTATCACCATAGCTCCACTAAGTCACGTACATTTTATGAATAGTAAATTAACAGGATAAGTCAAGGATAAGAGAGCTAAAAGCGAGATTTTCTCTGCGAACAAAGTAAAATTACTTTGATCACACATGCCATTATTCATCAATATTTAGAAACACATAATTACTGATTAAGAACTTGATTCTTTTTATCTGCGATACTCAGAGCGCACATGTTTCGTTTTAGCATCAGTGCGGACAACATGACAGAAAAACGTTTGATGTGTGCACTGATATGATTTTCTCCACTCACTTTCGTACAAGCAATTCTTGAAAACGCTTATTTTTCTACATACTTTGGGTTAATCGAGATAAATATTTGTATAATGGTAGATAACATATTTTGTTTTAAGTACAATGGAAATAGGGGAATACAGCTGGCTTAATATTTTAACCGTTCGACGGTATGTGGTTGTATAGCCGGCAAAAAATTCTTATTTGAGAAACTTATAAGTATTTGAACATTCAAATAACAAAGAATATCTGGAAAATAATATTCCTTTAAAAATTTTATATATATGTTGTGTGCTTTAACGACCCCTAGGAAGACTTAGTCTATATCTTACGGTTTACCAATTATAAATAACATTCAATTCATTTGCGAAAAAAATATTCATGTAAAGTTAATTTAAGGGGAGAAATTTTGCAGAATATCTTCGTGTTATACGTCATACATAGGTAATTGAATTTTTTTGTAGTTGATGAGGATGTTGACTGTATACAAGGAACTTTTTTCTGAAATTCTTTTTAATTATTATATAAAGCTTTGATTAAAATAAAAAGTTCCAATAACCTTTTGGGTTAACAAAAATGTTGATTGTACAATGATTAAAATTTGAAACGGCAGTTATTTGGTCAGAGGAAGTATTTTGACTTTATTTGCCTAAAATGCTAATAGCTATTTTCACTATAATTTGTTTGCAAATTGGCTACTTGGCGCCACTTAACAGATCTATTCTTATATGCGGTTTTCTTGATCTTTTAGTGGCAATTCTTCTTACACTCTCCGCAATTTGTAAAATGTTCACTGAATCTTCAGATTCCATATTCAAATTATTCGCCCTTACATTAATACTACAAGCCCTTAGACAATAGTCGTTATATATGCCAGGAAATAGAAGTGGTAGCCCTCGAGGGTAATCATTAAGTGGCAAAATATTCAAATTTTTATTAATATCATATATCGTTAAACGTACTCCTTTTATGTTCGAGCATCTCAAACCACTTTTGTTATTTCTAATGAGCTTTGGAGAAATACAGGCAATTAACTATTCGTTAGCGTAAGAGTTCAATGACGTCAAACAAGCATGTTCCATGTCCTACTGACGTAGTTCCTGTGTGGCCCAACCCGTTCCGCGTATTAACCTCTTCATCAGATGAATAACAATGACGAAATACTGGCCGGAACACCAAACGTGATAAGATCCACGACATAACAAAAAGGACCAGCGCCTAACTTCAGTAACAACGAAACCATTTTTGGCATAAAATACACCAATTATTTAATTAGTTGTATTTGCTCCTACTCATTCCTTCATATATAGGATGATTTTTCTCAATTCATCTGTAATTTAAAGTTACATGTTATAAGCAGTAATAAATTTAATAATTAATAGTTTCTTTAGTGCGTATATACAGTAGGGAAACGTATTTCACCCAGAAATTCGATGTTAAAATTTCTCTGGAATCATTCCAGAAATACATCGAACCTTACCAAAATTTAAAGTGAACAGCAAAACGAATACTGGGTTAAATACCATGTATTTAGTTCAGCTTCTTGCAAGAGTATTACTCCAGAATTTTTAAGAAAATTCTCCTACCCGAAACTACCGAGCGAGATAGCTCAGGCGGTTTCATTGGTTGCCCGCATTCGGCAGTCTGGGTTCCATTCCCGTGGCCGGGAGTAACTCATGGGCTTTCTGGGGGTTTTCCCGGGTCGCTAGGCGAATACTGGGCAGTTTAATTACATCCCCGAATTTCCTGCCCCCCATTAATCTTCATTATTTCACATCATGTCTCAGTTGGTTCTCTTTTAGTGTAGAAACTGTCGGGGTAGTCTCGGTGCCGCATTGCACTATGACATGCTACTGGTAACACTTCCGCCTCCGCTAGGACGGTCTGCGGAGGAGCTAGTGGGCCGTCTCACGATCACGGTGGAAGGGATGCTGGCTGTGCTGGCCTGCTAAGGAGTTTCCAATTAGGCAATAATATGGACCCTGCCTTCTGCACTGTCGTGAATCCTCGGGTAGGTCATTCACTGTCTCCTCTCACCTCATCCTTCCTCCTTGGGATGCCACACTTGGAACAGAGGCATAATAGATGAGGCCTTATCATAGTGCCGAATCCCCTCCGTAAGAATTTATTCTCTGCTATTCATTTCCAAACTATCTCTTGCATGTAAAGATTTCGAAGTTTTTACAAAAACGCTCTAAATTTTTATTGAAGTCCCTTAAGTTTAATATATTTTCAATACATATGAAATATATGTAATTTGTATTTTCTTAAAATAGCCTTTCTCAACAAGTTCTTAATAATAGTAAAGGATTACAGATACACACGCACAAAAACGGCAGATCTTGTTAATATGCACATTTTCTTCCAGGATTGGCCACTTCGGAGATATTCCTTACTATAGGTTTCAAAATTACTCTTTCTCTCTCTTGGCATTCGAAAGATAACGCATGTTTAATCCAATCACATAGCGACAGGGTCTTAAAAGATTTTACTAACTCATAGGTAAGCATAGTGTATTCTGCTCATCGCATGTCACCTACAAGGAAAATGCATTACGATTTCTACGTATACCTATATGTCATAACATGAAATATGTCGCACAATAAGTCTTTGCAGGAAAGAAAAGGGCGAGAACCAAAGTCATAAGTAATAAACATTTACTTATTTAATTATTTAATTACTTATTTAATTATTTATTTATTTAACTATTAGTTATTTATTTACTTACTAATTTGTTTACCTACATATTTACTTATTTATTTACTTATGTATGTATGAATGTATGTATTTATTTATTTAAAGTTCAATACATGCGTCATTCAATACCTGATGATTCGGGCTTTAGTTTATTGTAACTTTATATTTTTCTTTTGAGTAGCTAATATCTGTGGCACAGAAATTCCAGCTTTAATTTTTCCTTAACTGGAACTATTCACTACCTTCTGAAGGTGTAAATGTGAGTTCATTTCATGATTAAAATTAAATTTTTAATGTGCAAACTATTTAACTGCTTCTTTTTGTGCTCACTGAACTTCAAAGATTATATTTTGAGCGAAATTCCGATATAACATTTTTGGAATTGAATAAAAGCTTCCTGTAACTTTGGTACAGGAGACAATAAAGACAAACCAGACTTTCAGCTTGTATATTGGGAGAAATATATTTTCTAATGGATTTTGTTCTACCAATATGCTATATAAATATTACTTTACAAAGCATGAACCATTGTTTATCCTATCCCGTTAGCCCATTCTCAGTGTCCTTTCAGGAAAACATTTCCTTTGCGGTTGGTGCAATGTCATTTGATATGGATTTTTCCCAGTGGTGTATTCTGTGCATTACGTTACATAAATACACCTATGAATACCTATACAAACATAGATACCTACCTACATACGTATATTACATATGAACTACCAAATATGCAGTAGGAGAACTATGCTTCACAGTCATTTCAACTCTTGTGCAATGTACTCTCCAAACGAGTTTAAATAAGTGGGAAACAGAATGGCACATGGCAACAAAGGCGGAATTTACAAAGACATTCTTCTTCAAGGTGAAGGACAAACTACAAATCTCCATTCTGGTAATGTCAGATTTTGCTGTTCTCAACTGTAACTAGAAAAGACCGGCAATGAGATCATATTTCCATCTGTTCTAGATCTTAAATAGTGCTGAGTCTTCTGTGGTAACAAAAATAGTAGTTAAGAATTTTTACAGATCGTGTATCCATATTCTAATTTAAACGAGGAATTGAATTGTGCCATACTCAAATTAAAACCTCCAGATATGTAAAATTAGAGGCGGATAATATCATGTTGTTCTGCGCCGTGGCTTAGTGGGCTAAGGCATCCTGCTTTGGTTCCCTGCCACGGAATGCGGCCCGGGTTCGATGCCACCTTGGGGGAGCAGATTTTAACTCCAGGGTATAGGACCGGTGCCCACTCAGCATCGTAAGGAAATTAAGGAGCTTGCGATAGGTAAGTGCCCGTGGTAAAAAAAAAGCCAACTTTCCGGCTGGGGGAAGCCGGGATGCTGACCACATCTCCTCTCCGTATCAGTTGGCTATCGCGCCATGGGTATGTATAATAGCATTTTCCTTTTGTTTTAGAAATATGAACGCCCATGCCTCTGAATAAATCAAACATATTTTTTCAAGGCACCTTCTAAGAAGATTTTGAAAAAGACTAGTAACATTCTGCAAACCTTACCTCAAACGTTTAGCAATAAAGGCCCATACTGGTATAGTTTTACTCATTTTAACAGACTATACAGAATTACATTGTTTTATCAACTTTATGGGTGGATTTGGAACTGATTTTGCTTTGAAGGGCTACCCTAAGTCGATTAATTAGTTTTGTGTTACACACCTTTGGCATTTAATAAGTATAATAATGGCCATTTCTTGCTTCACGCTAATGACCACATAATAATAAGGCAAAACACGAAGGATATTGTGTATGGGTTTCGAAATCTTTATTAGAATATAGTTTACATGGCTTGAAAGTTAATTTTATAAAGTCAGAATATATATTCAGATATTTAGTTGAAAATAAACAAACGTTAATGATTCAGATAATTGCTTTCATGGACAGTTCTGGAACTAAACAAAGGAAATTAGAGATAATAATTTAGGCAAACAAGATGTAGGATATTAATGAATTATAATGAAATAATTTCAGCGATTGTATGCGTGACTAATGTAAGCAAGTTGAGATAGGCAATGCATGGTCTGCGGCTAAACATAATGCAGATATTTGTGATAACCATGATTGACATCATGGGAGTCCTTCGACATGCCTCTTCATTTTCATATATTGTGCACTCAAACAGTATCATTTGCAAACGCATACCGGCGTTTTAGGAACTTATGGCCCTAACTTCCACATTTGAATCAACAGACCTTAAGTATCCTATCTCAAATTATCTGTTTAAGATGTTTCCACTTGCTGTGAAAATATTTTGGTGTAGTTTATTAACATTCTGTATTTAGGATAATGTCCTGTGGAAATGATAAATAACAAAAGCAACCAAATACACGTCTCTTGAAAACAGGATCGTGATTGTCCTTATGATGGATCACGTCGTTGGACTCTGAAGAACATATGGAAGAAAATATTGGAGAGTATTAAAGTCATGTGCTACGAAGAACTACAGGGGTTTCTCTGCTATAACATAACGAGTATTCTCTTACATTTTATTTTTTTTTTTTAAATTTTCCATAACGGTATTGACTAAATTACTACATTTTTAAGGCATTTTCATGAAAAATGAAATATAATAATGAATTCTCTGTTAACAACCGCTAAAAAGCTCTTAAATATGAATGAATTCTGCATCACTGTTACCGAAGTACCGTAAGTCTTGCTGTAAGAAATGTAGATCTCACATATTGTGTGAAAATTTTCTGTGTAGTTAACCTTGCTGAGAATTCCTTTAATTAATTATCAGTATTTTTTATTTCTTTTTCTCCTGGTCACGCAAACAGAGAGGAATATCACCAGATATGCTGCTTAAACCTATCGTATTCTCCCTTTCACATTGCACACCATTTCCAATATTCAAGGAATACATAACAATTTCTACAAAATATGTTACCTAAATTAACGTGAAATGGATCGAAGAATAAGCGTTTATTAGAATAAATTATATAAGACTGAGTAGGAATGTCACGTGGTTCAATGCATCAGATTTTGATAATATATCTATCGCAGCTTAGACCCGAGAACAAGGAGAACATCATGTCTTTTCTATTTTGAACTCTAGATGTGCGTTAAATCTTTAATCGTTCGGATACACTAATATCAAAGTTGAAGGCTCAATTATCTAGAGAAGAATTAAGTTATCGTCGGCCCACTTAATGACAAAGGAACAGAGATAGCTGTATAAATACTAAATAAATTTTAATTCTCCTTTCACCGCTTTTGACTCAATTACAATATACGATAGGGAAATACGTGTCTAAAACCTGATCTAGTTTCACAGCGTCTATAATTATGGCAAGATAACCGCGATTTTATCTCAGACTGTCATAAAAACAGACTTCTGGCAAATGCAATAAAACAAGTTTCGTATTAAAAATTATCAAGCTAGATTAAACTAGGTAGAAACCCCCGTGTTATAATATATTTGAAGATGTGAACCTTTTCGTTAATAAAATATATCTTTATATTAAATAATATAACTCAAACAGCCTAGGTAGTATCTTTCGGATTTAATTCTAAAGATGTAAATATCATATTGGAATCATTATTATACACTTACGGTAGCCAGGAATATTAGATATAAGTGTTACTAATAACACGGTGACCTAGGTCAAACCTCAGTTACATTTGTTTCGCGTTTTCTTCAGTCCTCATAAATGACAACAACCTAAACGAAGGTATAAATTTCCCTTCCCAAGGACCAGCCCTATAATAAACTGCCTTGTATAGAACCTTTGTTGCTGCCTCCAATATAAATCTGTGCTGGCTGCTACACTGTAAACCATGAGATCTATTTCTCAGAGTGCGCAACACGACGATTTACAAAATAATCTCCCCGCCTCAAATTACCTTTACACGTAATAATTTTTGAAATATTAGTTTCGCCAAAAACAGTTCTACCATTCTTGATTAAAATAAGCTTACGTTATTTTATGACAATTTAAATGAATATTCTAAATTTTATGGAAGTAGCACCAGATGTCTTGTTGTCTCTGGTGGATAACTGCTAAACTATTAAACCGCAAACAATTTCTAGCTATACTGAAAAAATGCAATTTCTGATACAATTTGGAAATAAGCTCATCAACTATATGCCAGTCAATGCAGATTCGTAACTTACACATAACTAGCACTCCGCTGCGATCGCTAATATATATTTCCCTCAGCTGGCATATATTTGGCGGTACAACCACATACCTTTGTTCCTCTTTGGTAATACTGTTTCCTGCATTCTGCTCTGTTGTGCTGTGATGCTCATGCTTTGAGGCTAGCCTTATGACTTTTAAGTTCAGTCTATACCAATAATACTGCCACCAGACTGTAGAACTTTCAGGAATCGCATTCTATAATGCCATCATTTTATGGTGAGACCATGGACCGCACAGTTTGCTGTAGTATAGTATACGCGCTCCATGACCTGTTAACACGATGGCGGTACGTCAACTAGCCAATATCCAATTGATTATTTCTTCTATAGGTACACATTGTTAGCCTTTATATTACTTTCAGAGTATTAATTACCTAACCTTTTAACTGTCTATATACTATTTTTAAACTGTTTCCAAAGTCTCATTGGGAGAAAATAATACCAGTTTAAGTATAATCAATATAACTCTTAATAACCATCATATAAACAAATTCTAAGAAGACGCATGGAAGTCGAAACCAAATAAGGGCTACCATTTACTATTTTATTACTCCTTGAACAGTGACAGACTAAAAACCAGTGTTGTACGAACTCACTGTTCCTTTGTTATTTTGTGGAGTCTTCAAAATATGAATATATATTCTTACGAGCGCTGTTCAATAAAGAATGATCATAATTTTTACGGTCATAATTTTTCGCACTAAAATTCAATCTTACTATATTCTGTTAGCCTAATATGAAACAAACACGCCGTAGTAGTTCCATTGTTGGTACTCCTGGTTCCCGCCTGTGAGAACCAGGCAAGTTCAGACATGTTCAGTATCGTCTACCGCTCGAGGAACAATATGCGGCTTTGAAATTCTGCTTTCGTCTCAAAAAATCTTCAGTTGAGGCCTATACAGTGTTACAGAAGGCCCATGGAGAGTCTGTTCTTCCCTACAGCACAGCTCGAAGGTGATTTAAAATGTTTAAAGAGGGGAGAGAATCAGTTTCGAAGGAAGGTGTACCCGGTGCTCCAGTTACTGCTCTTACGGAAGAAAACATCAACACTTCTGCTGCCATTGTGAGAGAGGATTGACGAATTAACTTAAGATCACGTTCTGAAATACTGAACATTTCACTGAGTGCCACATTTACGTGAACCAAGCTGGATGCTGCACCACGATAATGCGCGGCTGCATATTGCTAGTATTGTTGCTGAATATCTTGCAAAAATCAACGTGAAGTACATCCCTCACCCTCCCTATAGTTCGGATTTAGCCCCATGTGACTTTTTTCTATTCCCTAACTTGAAGAAATGCCGTCGTGGGAGGCATTATCCATTATCAGAAGGTGGCGGAGGTGATGTTAGGGGATCTCTCTCAAAAATGGTTTCCAGCATGTCTTTGAAAACTGGCAGAAACGCTGGGACAAATGTATCACATTCAGGGTAGACTATTTTGAGAAGGAACATCAAAATTATGAGGATGAGTAAAGGTTCGTTGTCAAAAAATTGTGATCATTCTTTATTGAACAGTCCTCGAATGTTCACCAACGATTATCGTTGATAAAGATACAGATAGTCTTGCAAGTCTTTGTAAGTTCATTAATTACACGAAATCGAGCAGCATTCGAATTCTAAGCAAACAGTCGTCCCCCCCCCCCCTTGTGTCCAAGGTGATCTCTGCCAACGTTGGTAGAAATAGGTCCAACAATATAGAAGCACCACAGGCATGAACAAAGACATTTTCTCTGACTCGTATGTGTATGTATATTTGATTAAATATACGAGTGTACATTTATGCATACGTGGAGCGCTGCTTCTTTCAATTAGATGTCACTACCTGCAATTTTCACACATATAAAATTATCACAGTTAATGATTAGTCATCACCAGGCATAGGAATTCTTAAGCAGTCGGCCTTCGCTTATATTCAACAAAATCAAATGTCCATACAAATCGACAACAGCAACTAAGCAGCCTGTCTCTGTAGCATAGATGATAGCATGACTGCCTCACGTTCAAGAGACCTCAATTCAAGAGTACAATTCTCGATCAGGGCGAGTTATCTGCATAAGCTTTTATCCGGGGTTTTATTTTAAGTTGAAAGTTAAATATTTGAAAGTTCTATGCACTCAGGGCAATTTTGAGGATCGTAAAACTCATTTCATTCATCGCCCAATACAATGAGACGTTAGAGGACGTTAAAAAAAAGATCGCTGACGGCAGGTAAACATGATTTGGCGAGTGTCATCTGCAAACGCCAAAACAGAGCTGGGGATGATTTGTTAACTGCGACGTCGGTGCCAAATGAGGCGGGAGTCGGGACCTGCTAAACTTTAGTAACAGAAATTTATGTATTTATTTACTACTGTCCTGACACTAAAGCTTCCATGTTCCTATGCTTGGTCATCACTATTGCAGAGGCGTGCACAATAATGAGTTTAACACTTACAAGTCCTTGACTGCAGGCGGAGAGGGCGACGGTGGAACGCGGCTGACCCCGGACCGTGCCCATGAAATGGCAGCTTGGCTGACCTGCGGGCGTCCTCGTCGCATTATCGCTGTACCAGCGCTCGATGACCAAACCAGGAGATAGAAACCTCTCTCCACTTGGCCACATCTCCAGATGCAGTGGATCTCCTCCTGAGGTAGGCAGTCTATAATGCACCGCTTCTACACTGCGGCGGCCCCGATGATGGTGATGGGTCACGTTGTGAGAGAGGAACTCTCCTTCTGGAGTCACCTTTATCGGGACCACCAATTCGTAGTCTGATACATGTCCCGAGTACAGACCTGCAAACAGATGTTACATTTCATTCTGGACCTTGCTTCTATGATCGTAACAAGTTAATATTTTACACTAACACCATAAAAAGGAGAAATATGTGTCTATAAGTATGTATTCAGTCTCTCTCTATATATAGGTGGGTGGGAGGGTAGGTAGATGGTAGGTAGTAGGTAGGTATGGCCGCACCGTGGCCGAGCGTTTAGACGGCTTGGCTCTCAACAAGGCAGCGCGGGTTCGATCCCAGGCGACCGGTGCTGGACAACACGGTGCTGTGGCGGGTTTTCTCCGGGGCCTCCGATTTTCTCCGTCGTAGCATCCCACCAGTGCTCCATCTTCATTTCATGTATCACCAGTGTTACCGCCTGCGGTACCCTATGTAATAAAAGCGGGCGTTAAACACTACACACACTACACTACAAATACACACACTGCATGTACATAAGCATGTTTGTAAGAATGTATATATGCAGGGAAGTATGTATGCATATGTATGTACATATAATGTGTATCCGTGTGTAATCTCATGGATTTGAATTTTTCACCATTGAAATAAACCTATTGTTTGTGACGCATATGGAACTGTAAAGCACGTAATTTCAATTTCTAAATTACAAAAAGACAAAATTACAAAATCTAATAGTTTGTTCTTTCTTCAGTTAAGCCTGAGTCTAATTTTTAATTTATATTTTATATAAAGTCGCAAGACAACTTGTATTAATGAGGTGAATTACATTGGTGTGAGGGGATTAAGGATACCATGTATGTTATGTGGATGTGTGATTTTTCTTTTTCTAGCTTTTTGCTTTTCCTTTTGTTTTATGTTCTTCTGATTTTGTGCGTATATACAGATGGAGTGGGAGCTTTTCTTTTTTCTTTAAAATCTCCGTGTCTAGACTTAACAGATGCTGAGATAACTTGCGACTTCTAGTTTTTGAATCGTGCTCTTTATAGGCAGGTACATAGGGAAACCTTTATATAAAAAGTTGTTTCAAGTGGCCAAAAACATGCTTCCGATTAAACTTTGGTATTGAAATTTTGTTGTATTATACTTTCTCTACTTATTGTAAGAATTCAGTAAGGAAAATACATATTGCATCATACTAAATAACCATTTGAATAAATATTTCAAGAGATTTTAATTGTAATGTAGTAAGATTAAGCAAAATATTTTGAGAAATGGATTGTGCTACAATCACTATATTAGACAAAGTGCATATAAAACGGGTATAAAATGATGTGTGTAGCAACTAAAGGAACATTAAGAACTACTCGAAAAGGTACTAAGAGTAAGTTTCACTAAGTAATGGGAGCACAGGTCCTGACATAAATATGGTGGTGAATCTTGGAGAAAGAAGAGAACATTAGATTCGTATTCAGGCCTCAAAAGTGACATTCCTCGGGTCTTTGTTAGAAATATAAAATTGTATAAAATAAAATATTAAGATATTAGGAATAGATTTATATACATACACACACATATGTATAAGCAATTGTGTCAAGGAAGTTCAGGAAATTGGTCAATGAAACAGAAAATATGCATTATTCATCCAATGTTATTTTATCGCCTTCATTGTGCGCTCCTTTCCAAATTATATATGTATACCAACGAATAATCCAATTATCATAACATTTTTAGGCATTTTTTTTGGATCTTTGTCAATTTTCACCGCTAATTATTCTTTATATCTTCTGTCGACTGAAAAGGGTGCCTCGAAGTGGTAACTAGAGATTTGGAAAGAGAAAGAAGTCGGCCGGGGCCAGTTCAGGTGAATACGCCAGTTGTTCGATGAGATTTGTTAAGCTTTTAGCCAGAAATTCGCCGGAAATAATAACATAGTGAGCTGGGGCTTTATTTGGTGTAGAATCCATGAGTTGTTTTTCCACAAATCTGGTCTTTTGCGCCGTATTTGTTCTCTCAAACGCCGTATAACGCTCAGATAATAGTCCTTATTTACCGGCAATCTCTCTCAGACCTAAATGACGAATTTCAGATACCATTTCCTTCACTTTAGCGATGTTTAGTTCAGTTGAAACTGTTGATGGCCGACCAAAACGAGGCAAATCTTCCACCACATCTCATGGTGAGCCCTCTGTAACATTTTCAGCGATTCGGCACACGAAATACCGTTTGCAATGCGAAAGTTGAGACAGATTCTTGTTCAATATCTTTATTTATTGTAAAATTGCAACACACCCTTGAGATGCACTAACAAAATGACGCTCTGTAAACAAACTAGATGACAGATGACAATCAAACTACGCGTGGGTATAGCGACAACAATAATCTCGAATCTCCTCTTATACGAGATTTTATATGATCAATTCCCGGAACTTAAATGAAATATAGACGAATACAATTATAAATGGAATGAACCTTTGTTTGTAAGGGATGATAGGAAAATACCAAAAACTAACCCTATCATATAAACTAAGAGGATGACGTGAACCTGGACTTAGACCGCTTGGCTCTCACCAAGGCGGCCCGGGTTCGACCCCAGGCGACCGCAAAGTGAGATTTGTGGTGGACAACACGGCGCTGGGGCGGGTTTTCTCCGGGATCTCCGGTTTCCCCCGCCATCTCATTCCACCGCTGCTCCATCTTCATCTCATGTATCATCAGTGTCATCGCCTGCGGTGCCGTATGTAGTAAAAGCGGGCGTTAAACACCACACATTTCATTTCATTTTCATTGAACCTGGACGACCGAGGCAGAGATGGGATGTGTCCGGAACATACCACATGGCCTAAACCATGAAAGAAAGAAGAAGACAATGAGATGCACTTGCATATTTATTGCAGTAGGTTTTCGTTTATCTCTTCTAGCTTACCCGTTGCATGTTTAAAAATTCATTAAAAATAAAGAACAGTTCTAAACTTATCAAACTGGTAACAACTAGTAAGTGGGGAAAGGCGTTTTCGATATTATTACCCAATTAAACATGTTGTAGAGTTTGTTTTTGAAACCTGTCAAGTACTACTGACTGATGTTTGATCTGCTCCTTAAAAGTCTGATGTGTGCAATCTTAGGATTATCTCTACTCTTGAATGAATTATTCTACACATCCTTATTCTTCTACGGGCCCAAATGACCTCGTTGTCGACGGGCCCTAAAACACCACACACTCACTTATTCTGCTATCTATATTAGTCACTATATACATTTATATAAATGGTATAATATTGATTTAATTATTATGATTATAATAATTGTTAGTACTATAATTAAATTTTTTGGAAAAGTTAAACAAATAATACATTAATCCTGTGCTCTCATGAAAGCTTGTATTTTATTAAGATTCCGTGTATCTCTTAAGGTTTATCAGTTATGCAAACTTCATTCAGAATATGAAGCGCTTCAGACGCCTTATTAGAAAATTCAACATATACATTTCATTCATTACGAAGATATTTTAAACGTATGGCAATTTAATGTAAATTAATATAGAAAATAAAAAAACTCGAAAATATGCTCAATGCTCTCAATTGCTCAATGTTTTCTTTCATTTTTTATTTTTATATATTGCTTTAATCATCATCTTGGGAAGATGCTGATCATTAAAATCTACTAACTGGTATTTAATTGACGCACGTACAAAGAGATCTTCTAAAATGCTTATTCTTTAATATTTTGGAGGCCTCGAAACGTATGTCACATACAGGATTTTGATTACTCTAAATTTATGAATTTCGTTATAAAATGTTCTAATTATTATCGTTATAGTGGATGTGTTCTGAGTGCGAAACTCTGGAGACCAGATCTAGAAAAGTCTGGAACAATTTACGTAGCACGGTGCATGCGCCATGTGTACGAATGAGATGCTGGTGAATGTAGCGTGTGTATATCAGTGAACATGCTAGTGAGCGGACGAGTAAGATGACAGTCTCCGACGTTAAGGGATATGTTCCCACTCATATGTTCCCGATAGGATTGTAGGTTTTCGCTAAAGTTCCCGGTATGCCTCTGAACTAACTGTCCACCTGGTGGAGACGATTTTGTTTAATAGTAGTAAAACATGGAAATTAATTGTTCTTTCACACTGGCCGTGTGTAGGTCGCACTATGAAAGGCTAGAGCCAGACTGAAAAATTCAATGCTATAGCCGGGATTTGAACCACGGATCTTCTGGATTCCGTCCAGCCACTCTAACCATTTGAGCTACTATGGCCAACGTGCCGACATGACATTAAATTCCTCAATTGACTCGTGTTTCTCCCGGTAAATCACTAGGAGTTCTCATAAACACATGAGACAACTACCTTAATGGCGACTTACTATGCTGGCTTTATAGTTCGGATCATTATTAGGTACAATTAATGGAAATTAATTGTTCTTTCACACTAGCCGTGTGTAGGACGCACTATGAAAGGGTAGAGCCAGACTGAAAAATTCTGGTTAGAGCGGCTGGACGGAAACCAGAAGATCCGTGATTTAAATCCCGGCTATGGCATTGAATTTTTCAGTCTGGCTCTAGCCTTTCATAGTGCGTCCTACACACGGCTAGTGTGAAAGAACAATTAATTTCCATTAATTTTACCTAGTAGTGGCCCGAAATATAAATCCTGGGTCTTAAAGTACTTACAGCATAGTAAGTCGCCATTAAGGTAGTTGTCTCATGTGTTTATGAGAACTCCTAAGTGGTTTACCGGGAGAAACACGAGTCAGTTGGAGAATTAATGTCATGTTTGCACGTTGGCCATAGTAGCTCAAATGGTTAGAGCGGCTGGACGGAAACCAGAAGATCCGTGGTTCAAATCCCGGCTATGGCATTGAATTTTTCAGTCTGGCTCTACCCTTTTACAGTAGTAAAACAGTAATATCATACGAAAAATATAAGGATGTAACCCATGTGGTTACAATGTTTCGAAGGGATCTTGTAATTGAACTATAGTACATGTAGTACGTATGTAGTAAAGAATGCAAAATTCATTGAATTCGTGCATTGGTATTTGTTATAATACACAAGCACATGCAGAAATAGACTACGTATTAGTGTGTGTATGTGTGTGTGTGTCTGTGTGTGTGTGTCTGTGTGTGTGTGTGTCTGTGTGTGTGTGTGTGTGTGTGTGTGTGTGTGTGTGTGTGTGTGTGTGTGTGTGTGTGTGTGTGTGTGTGTGTGTGTGTGTGTGTGTGTGTGTGTGTGTGAGAGAGAGCGTCAGAGAGAGAAAGAGATGTACTCATCTTTTAAAGCATATCATATTCCGAGTTAAATAACAGCAGCTCCATGCCAGTCCTGTGCGCTGTAAACATGCACTTATGTATCTCAAGCAATCAGCTTCACTGACGGCTTACTTCAGATCAGTCCATTAGTTATAGTTCATTTGCATAGCTCACATACTTTATGAGCCCTGTCAATTAATAGCCAAGGATCTTCTTAGATAAGTGTGAAAACTTTTTCGTTGGTTCCATTCGCTCTAACGGTGTGTTTAAAAATATGCCGACATAGTAAACCGCCACATCACATTGACTACAAAGTTGAGATATTTTCACTGCTGATAGTTTGAGGTCAGCCATGACGGAATCGCCAAATTTTCAGCCTTGAAACTAATGAATCTTCCGTCGTACGATTAAACAAACTGCAGTTTGTGAACGCTTAACGCTTAAGAAGAAAAAATATACTCATATGTACAGTTTCCATTCCACTTTGCCAGTTATGCAGTATAATATGAGGGAAAATAAGGGGAAAATTTAAGTTAATATTCTATAACACCAAATAACATAATACAGGTTAATTAATATTAACTTTAAATTATTAAACCGTATTTTGTATGCTCGTGTGTTCCACACTTTTGCAAAAAGGTCGAGGAATACTAACAGAAATAAACTTCCAAAATATTGGAAATAATCATTTCTTCCACACTAGGCTAAGGTTTGGATGAGTAGAGCCAGACTGAAAAATGCAATGCCATAGCCGGGATTTGAACCACGGATCTCCCGTCTCCGTGCGGTTGCTCTAACCAACTGAGCTACTATGATCAACATGCCGACATGACATTAAATGCTCCAACTGACTCATATGTCTCCGGTAGACCACTAGGGGTTCTCATATGCTATGAGACACGCACGTTTCGTGGTGACTTACTATGCTGTAAGTACTTCAGGCAAGTACATACGAGTCAGTTGGAGAATTTAATGTCCTGTTGGCACGTTGGCTATAGTAGAGCAACCGCACGGAGACCGGGAGATCCGTGGTTCAAATCCCTGCTATGGCATTGAATTTTTCAATCTGACTCTGCTCATCTATTCCAAAATATTACACTTGGGTACACAGAATACGTTAAGTCTAAGGACTTCATCTACTCACTATCCTTTATTTTAATATCTGTTATAAAATTAACCACAAATAGCCTAGTTTCTATCTACTTCAGTTAATTAAGGCAACGATTTGTCGAAACGGTTTCCTTAAGCCTTTTTCGCTAGTCATAATACTGTATCTTCACTTTGATATTTCATTCTATGTATAAGAGCACAAAAATGGAGCATTTCAAGTGATTGAATATTTAAAACATATGAAAAATAAGTGGAAAATTCAAGGTAATCTTGGAATAGGTAATGCCTTATGCTTGGCAAAATTCATTCAGGAAAAAAAAAAAAAATTCACAGACCATTTACAAAATATTAAAAATATGTTTTACATTTGCCAAGTAAATATACTGAGTATACCACATTAATAAAAATGGTTAACCAAGCTTTCAGGAATCAAAAATAAAGAAATATTTTTCGGTAAATTGGAGTAAACATTTCCTTGAAAATGTTCCTGTTTCATTGTTTAAGGATGTTGAACTCAAGTGTAGCATTTTGTGTTTATCGAAGTTTTGTTGTAATAGTGTTCATTCACATACACGCACATATACACAAAATCTACTACTATACGGGACCAAATGACCTCGTTGTCGACAGGCCCTAAAACACCACACACTCACTCACCCACTCACTCACTCACTCACTCACCCACTCACTCACTCACTCACTCACTCACTCACTCACTCACTCACTCACTCACTCACTAACTCTACTACTATTTGTAAAATGGGAAGTAATGGAGAGAGACCATGGCCTAGTCTACACCGCTAGGCATTTCTTGGCCACCAGTTGTTGGTGCTTATTGCTATGAAAATTGTTTTATAAAGGTTATTAATTTTCATTTAAATCTTCTCAGAACTGTATCATCTAAGATTTGAAACGATTTATGTCTTAACTGTGTCGAGAATTTGTTGAAAATTCAGTAAAGAAAACGAGTATGTTCAAGTTGGACTCTATGTTTTTTAATTAGCAATTAAAAAGTAAAGTAATCATGGTAATAACGTCTGTCTAGTTCTGGTCACGTAGCTAAATTGGTAAAGAGCCTGCCTGTTGTGCTAGAGGTCTCAGGTTCGAATTCCCAGCTGGGGATGGTCGTTTTTCTAGCCAAGATTCGTTTGGCATTCCCAGAATACGGAAGTATAACGAGAAAGTGAATGTGTGTATATGTGTGTGTGTTTTAGTGCAAAAAAGCCAAAGAAAAACACTGATACGAATTTACGATAATGCTGATATGTAATAAGTTCCAAGGTTTTATTAATTATTACTGTTAAATGAAAGATATATTGGGGACATAAAATAATTAAGAGGAAACATTTTGGATCACAAAAACTATTTTGTTCCTTTTAAAATGAGACCTCTTAATGTTCATAAATTTGTACACTTTATATCACGAGTTTTCTTTTCGGATTCAAATTATTACTGAATTAATTAAGTTTTCTGGGATGTCTTGGCGATTCCGTATTAAATTTAAAATTACTTTGAAAGCATTTGTGTATTACAGAGATAAATATTGACACAATGAACCTGTATTTTCATTGCAATATGTTAATAGGTGTCCCTATATGCATTTTATCAATGGAAATTCATAAACATTCTAGTGGCAGTATTATTTTACCTTATTGTGATGGTTGTTACCATTAACAAACCTATTTTTAGATAAGTGTAATTTATTATTTTCCCTTGTACAAACGAGTTCAGAAGTCGGAACACCGACATACACACTCTTAGGTAGAGGTATATACGGTAACTGAGGAACATCTAAGAGCTCGATCCACAATTACATTTTTTATGTATATGTCCCTGGAAGGAACGGATGAGATGAACAAACCGTAGGAGTGGTATGGGCTGTCGGAAGGGATAACGTAAGCGGCAGAGACCCACAGAGCTGCTAACATGTATTGGCTTGATCATCGCAGTGAGGCGCTTGTGATGACTTGCCCAGGCACAGGTAGGTGGCTCAAAGGCTTCCCTTCAACGGGAATCTTGGTAGTGGTGACATAGATGACAACGTTCTGGTGAAGCCGAGAAAAAATATCAACACGCAAGCTTCTGGGCCATATGCCCGCCGTTCTGTAACATGAAAACAAAGTCATGATAGACACCACTACAGCATTGGCATTGCCGACCAGGAAATAACTATCAAAACCCATTGTGAGAGTACTAGCAGGCATCGAGCCCGAAACCTCCCTGCGCGTTACCGCAGAGTCAGTCCGCTCGGTTGTACACTACTAAAGCCTGTAGGGAGTAGCAACACAAGCAATTAAGTGAATGGCTCAAGTTGAACGACAGCCAAGTTTGTGTTTCTTTTACTCTTCAGAAGTACTTCCGAGAGAGAGCCGCGGAAGTTTGCTCTTAATCCATCACGTCATGAGAAAATTACACTTATTGACAGACATACAGAATTACAAACTGTGTGACTCACTGGGTCAATGAACCAAGTGGTGAACAACAGCCACTTTTAAAGATTATTCGACATGTTGACACATTAAACTGGTGTAGAACTGTGTCTTGAGCTTAAAAAGTGTTCAAAAAGATTTTCTACTTTAGGAATGTATAGCTGTCATTATTTAGTTAGAGCGAAGCTGCAATGAATACGTTTTGGCTTATTTCTTATTTGTATTTCTCTATATTATAACTAAAAGTGCAAATAGAAGAAAACTTTTAGAATACAGAGAATTATACACTAGCTCTAATGCATATCAGGGTTTACTTGGGTGTAAAATTGATGTAAAATTCATACACAAATTCTACTCCACTCCACTAATATGCCACATTTAACTCAAAATGTGCAGTTAAACTATTCAATTAATCACTTTCATAATCCGATGTTTATATCAAGTATCTCCGTTGTATTCTATATTTAAATACCTGGAGTCCAACCTACCTCACATTACATGATTCATCCATCACAGGCACAGGCGCGCGCAACCCCCCCCTCCCACACACACACACACACACACACACACACACACACACACACACACACATGCACGCACACACATCTTTATTAAAATGTTTGGATTCAGGACAACCCGAAAACATTTAAGCATTTTAGTTAAATTTGATATCAACTGAATCTCGGATGTAGCACAATAGGTGAAAGAAAGAACAATTATTTAGCTGACATTTATGAATGGAGGCGGAACTTGTGTGGCTACTGCTTCAAGATTTAGAACATGACATGCCATTTTTGTGTAATTTAGTGTTACTCATAAGGGTTCAACAGATAACCCCCAACTAACGGTAACACTTGGTAGGATATATTGCTTGGTCTATCATTCGTTCAGTTTACCTTTGTGTTACCGAGGAATGCGCATAAGATTTTAATAATACAAATGTTATATTTTTCTCCAGCTACACATTCAAACCGTTGATCTATTAAATTATTTTTTATGACAAACAGTAAGTAGTTAACAGGAACTCCAGGCTGCTGAGTAATCATGACAATCTAATACATGGAAGTATGAACAATGTATTTAAAAATTAGCTCATTCAATTTTCGTTTACTTTGTCTTAGGAATTCAACTGGAAAAATAAAGAAACTCTTAAGGCACCGTTTAAAAATATGATGGCTTATACTTACATATGTATCCCTATACATGTTCAGTTAGTCATTCGTACAAAGCCTCGTTGTTCTACATATATACGTCACTTCCATCGAAATTAACACGCAGGAAGCTTTTATTATCCACATATTTCTTGTGCATATATTACAAATAGGGGAATACACTAGGCTTAAAGGGATGGTAAGATGTAATAACTAGTTGCTATAGTATAATGATTTTAAAATTATGTTTTCTTTCAATGACGAGGAGACCCAGCTCGTCATAAAATAAAACCAATAAAGTTAATTCGTTTCAAAATAGTACAGTATTTCAGAATTCAAAACATTAACAAGCAATATCTCGGAAATCATTAACTATATAAAAATATATTTGACAAAATAAAACGATTTTAACTTGTGTAACAGTTGTCACTGGGTTTTTGCTTTTATTTGGATTTTAGACATTTACCGACACATACATCCATACAATAATTCCTATTTATACTGCGGATAGGACAGGAAATATTTCTGGCTATAGAAAAATTACAAAGCGCCAACCAGGACGCAAATCCACAACCAGACGCACAGCAGGAAAGAGCTCTATCATTAGAATTACGAAACCAACTCCAATAATATTTGCGTAGTGTTTTCAGTTGCCTTTATTTATTTGTTAGTTTCTCCATTACTATCCTTCAGTTTGACTACTCGTGCAAATATTTGATATCATTTCATTGGAAAAGTATATTTTGAGATCCCTTGTAATCTCCCCCAAAAGAAGCAGCATTAGAATGATTTTCCAAGTGTATGTCTGTGTGACAGCCAACATTGTACCTCTAAAAGGAATAAGTTAGTTTATATCAAAATTTGTATTTTGAGCCCAGCATGCGATACAAAGATTTCCCCGAAATTTTTCCCATGCCATTCTACTAGTAAAAAATGTACGAATTTAATATTTTAGTTTCTGAGAAGTGGTTATAACAATTTGATCAAAATATCTGTTTGACATGAGATGAGAAATAAAACATATATCTTGAGCTTTAACAGTATTTGAAATCTCCTTTAGTTTATATTCATTTTATATGTCTTTGTATAACTAAGAGGACCATTATGATCATTCAGATGCCTTCCGTAGTTGTATCAGCTGCTTTTGAAATATTCCATGTTGTGTGATTTAGTTTTACAAAATATAAGTTCATCTTTGAAAGATGTCTAAAGAATTCTGTTTCTTCCTTATCTTATCTTTCGCACAGATTATTAGGTCACTCAGTAATATAAATATTCAAAGGTTGTTTTCAATTCTACTTAACTACAGTTGTATTCGAAATCTGCCGTAAAGTTCGCTGAAATAATATGAATATCAGAATTACATTTTAATCACTTATCTGTGCATATTTATAATGAGAAAAGCATGCAAGTACAATACACAAGATTCTTTTGTTTACATAGCTTAACATCCTTTATAACATACACCCATGTACAGTGGTTCTGAATAAAGTGGTTGTGAATACTTAATCTTTTTCTTTTTCTTTAAATTTTCTTTGGGCAAAGTATTGTATCCCACTTTTGTGTGTATGTGTGTGTGAGTGAGAGAGAGAGAGAGAGAGAGAGAGAGAGAGGGAGAGAGAGAGAGAGAGAGAGAGAGAGAGAGAGAGAGAGAGAGAGAGAGAGAGAGAGAGAGAGAGAGAGAGAGAGAGAGAGAGAGAGAGAGAGAGAGAGAGAGAGAGAGAGAGAGAACAACGTTACTCAAAGCGGAAAGTCGGTTGAATATCAAAATTAGTATTTAAGTTCGACGGATTTTTGAAAGAGTTCCCAAACAAAAGCACTCTTTACTTGGACATTTTTTACGAAAATTTTTTTCTCGAAAATGACTTAAGCGATTTTAATTAAAATACCCTCTGTGAACGACAAATAAAATTTAAATCCTTAACTTTCTAAAAATATCTCTAAAGAGCTCTTCATTCTAGAGCAATTTTGATTAAGTTGTAAACCCTAAGAAAGAGAAAAAATCTCACTACACAAATGTGTAGATATAGTTAAAGCACAGTCTTAAATTTCTAAATTTATACATTACGAAAAGAGAACGAACTTCACTACTATATATGATGATATCATCTTAAAATATTTTATTGTTACTGAATCCCCTAATCTGTCTGCACATGCAAGCAAATAAACCTATTTCTAGGAATATTTATCTTGATTAACTCGAAGAAGATTAAACTTTCGTAACACTAGTTTGTTGAAGTATTAGTAAAGAAGGTCAAGTGAATATAAAACATTAGATATTTTCTCTGGGAAATCTTTTACGCACTGACAGATTCTCCTGACCTAAGATGGCACCTAAAGTTGGCTTTGCTGAACCTTTTGTTTAAAGACTAACGAGCTCGTTAATTGAGCCAATTAAGATAATGAAAAGTACATTCCGTTTCATGTGATGCGAGTATCAGTGTTAATTATAGGAGTTCATATGCGTATGATACTAGATTTCATCATCCCTCAACTCAGGGCTTAGACATGCTTTGCCTTAACGTACGTTTTAAATCAAAATGAGTAACAGCTTTCAAAGCTTAAGTTTTACATTCTTGAGAGTTCAGCCTTCCTTACGTGGAACTATTTACAAGCGAACTCTCCTATCACTCTCTCTGACGTTTGGTGTCTCTTATTCGCATGTTTGCTTCCCGCGTGAAGTTAATGACTGATTGCTTAGTCTCAATGACCAAAAACATCACCTCGAACCCAAATATTTTTGAGAAGTGTAGTCAGCCCTGTAACCCGAACTAAATCCCGCATTGGCAAGAGACTGAGTGTAGTAATAATCTTCCTGTTCCTTTTATCGTTTAGATATGCTGGGCTGTACCTGTCTCACTTTCATTTTAAGATACTCGTAAATATTCCCATCAACTTTCTCACTTTTGGTTTATAATTCACCTATAACATATTTATTGATAGACGTTTACCACTCATTCTATTAATGTGACTTTTCATCTTTGTTTAACATGTTACACGCCTTCTTCTAATAGGCTACTCTGCTAGTATACTCATTTCAATGGTTAATCCATCCCATCCTACATGTTTCCTTGAAAAATCTCATTTTTGCCGTATGAATGTCCTTTATTCTTTTGCTCTAACCACCACATTCAACTCACATAATTTATTACCAGGACAGCCACGATTTTTATAAAATTTAAACTGTATTTCGTTTAAAAGTTCTTATTTTGTTATTCCATACTGCAATGTTAATTTGTTTATTTGGTTGTCGCATAAGTAATGTAGGTTTTTAAATGGATTTTTATTGTACGTATGTATGGTTTTATTTCCGATAAAACTATTTATGGCGAGCTATAATTATTGTTCTCGACTGTTAAGATTTTTGCAGGCAGCAGTTGATAATATGAAACTGAGTGAAGATTATAACGCTGTTGCCGCGGCTGAAAATTAAGATGTCGCCGGTAAGCAAGTAGCACGATGCCGGTTTCAGCATTTCATTGATCGAGACGAAAACAATACACATTTAGAACCTGCTGGAAGGCAAAAGTTATGGAACATTGAGAATGTGGGCAGAGATTTTGAACAAAATCCACAGACAGGCAGCTAGAGGTTTTCAAAAGAACTCACTGCTTCAAAATATACAATGGATTACCATATTAATATAGCTAAAAATGGACCAGAAGCTGTAAATTTGTACCATATAAATCGACAGCAGATCCAGCTGAATGTTAAATGAATATCTGTGGTCAACTTATCCCTCCCTGGTATGATATATTTATCAGCAGAATTGTCACATGGAATGAAAAGTGGGTTAATTACCTAGTCCTGACACCGTGGAATAAAGGCTGGAACTCAAAATATGTCTAGTGGAATTTTCAAGGTGTGATTCGCTAGGAATTTGTTTCAAATGGACGGGCAGTAGATGTGGATCTGTATTTTCGGAATGAGTTTGAGTTTTGAGACAGAGGTAATCGGTATTAGTTATCAGAAACCTAGTTCTCTTAGAGCAGGTCAATGTGACAGACCTTATGCAGCTCAAAGGACAATGGACAAACGTCAGAAGCTGGAAAGAAGCAAACTACTACTACATTCATCTTATAGCCCTGATCCCAGATTTCCATCTTTTAGATCTACTGCCCATTTCTTACGAGGAAAAATTTAAAAGTCTTTAAAATGTGTATCATCGAATTCTTTATACAAATACCAGAAACTGATAAGGTTGCGGAATAGCAAACCTCGATGAAAGGTGACTCACAACTATTGAATTTAGTGGATTTTACTTTGCAGAATAAAATCATTTCTTATAGCAGCACTGAAATAAAGTGTTGCTTAAAAACCGACGTTGCTTATGAGGCACATCTAATACATTAAGCTTCATGCAAATCCGCTTCGCCAGTTTTACAGAATCCTTGGGCGCCTACACACACGCACCTACACACGCACACAAATGTAAAGAATAATTTTTAGTTTCAGCTGATGACGATGTTTCATAAATGTAATGAAGCCTAAGTATGGAGTTTTTGAAGAGAGTTGTTAGAGTTAAGAGACTGAAATGTAATTATTTAACATAGAAATCCTAATCGAGAAGTTTCCTTGTGGAGACCACTAAATCTGTGTAACTCGTAAGCAGTCTTATGGGACTAAGGACTGCGAATAATATAATAAATCACAGTAAACACTTTTGGAAGGCTGTATAGCATAAATTGACAAACATGATCTTTTATGAACTTAAGTCCCGCTCACAATCTGAACCTCCGCCAAAGTTTCTTAATTTCATCCAGCCTACGATGAGGCTTCCTGTTGCCTAAATATGGGTTTGCACCCGGTGACTTGCTAAATTCCCATTCTAATTTCCAGAAATTATGTGGATTTCTACACGTACAGACTTCTGACGATAACCGATTTCGAGGTACGCTTTGAATTACTGGTTTTGTCGTCAGCCACACTGCCATATATTAACTATCTTTTCCTAAGTGCGGAACTTGTAAATAAACCTTCAATTCTTTCAGAAACATGCATTGATTTTTTACATTCCTTGAAATTTCTTCATAAAATTATTTATTCTGCGCGTCAATGATTCCGTTATTACAGGGAGGGTCATTAAATACTTTAGTATCATTATTAGTATCATTATCATCATCATTATTCGATAAAAGTCGTAGAAACGAGATTAAAATAAAAGCTAGATGGGCAGATATAGAAAACTTTCACTGTGCATTTAATAACTAATGTGCTTACTAATTAACCGTCTAACTGCAACTTAAAACGCAGTTCACCAATAGGGGGAGAATGAAAACAACAAAAAGGAAGGAAGGAAAGAAGGAAGAAAGGAATGAATGAATGAATGAATGAAGGAAGGAAGGAAGGAAGGAAGGAAGGAAGGAAGGAAGGAAGGAAGGAAGGAAGGAAGGAAGGAAGGAAGGAAGGAAGGAAGGAAGAGAAAGAGAACAGAGAAATAGACGAACTAACTAAAACCAGGATTTAGTTTAACTACATATAGCATTCTTTGTTCGCACTGGTCAAATAGACATGTGCCAAACTGCAATTTGATGGCAAATCGTTTCCGCTCGATTTACCTTCATTAATGACAGCAGCAACCTTGCTAATTGAAAGTCTCTAGTGTACAAGGAAGGAATGCACGAGACTTGTTGATTTGCTAGACATGTGACTTCAGCGACCTTAACGGAGTGTACATACATACTTTCCCAGAGACCCACCGCCACGGTCCATGAATGAGAGGTGCGCTACATGTATCGACTCCAAATGAATGATGCTGCGACGTAAACAGCGTGAGAATGCATTCCAGTCCAGCTCTCGATAAGTTCCTTAACATTGCTGGAATTTCACTTTCGATTCCTCGCTATCATCGATCCGTAGCGTTATTTTCTGTAGGTAATGCGTTGCAAATCAGTCCACATGCGCTAGCGGGGGAAAATATTTCAAGAGATAAAGCTATGAATGTTGTTTGATAATGCCGTTTGATGAATAAATTCAATTAACAGAAAAATCAACGTGAACTTTAACAAATTACATCTTTAGTATTTTAGCTGTTGAAATCCCTCATTGGTTTGATGTGAAGAAGCGGTTATAACACAAGTTTACTGAATAGTTGGCGCTGATCAGCCGGAATAGTAACGGTATTTGTTGCAGCGCGATCGTCCAGATAAAATCTATTCGCATATAACCAGAATCAACTAAAAGTTTATCTATCTCGAACGTTCTAGAACTCTGTGAAAATTTCCTACGGTTATAAGCGAGTTGAGTCTATGAGTGAGAAGTCAAACACCGAATGGACAATTTTCCGAGTGTGTTGTGACGACTGGTGACGTGTAGTGAATTCATTAATGCAAGAAATTAAGAGACTCCTTTGCCCGACTCCACAAAAATGAGCCGTCCCGAAGAAGTTACCTCAGGTATCTCATCACGCCACTACGTTGTGGAGGAAATGAAGTAAATGTTAAAACAGACTGCAGTGTCAAATAACAATTGAACTACTTCACAGTAGTGAGCTGACACTGTAAACTAAGCGATGACTCAGTGAAAGTTGAACTAGAATTTTAGGTAACAGTTAAAAACTGAAACGAAGTCAAAATATTTTGCAATTGTAGATATAATACTTTGATTTGAAATGTATTTTTAAACAGTACACTGCATCCATCATTCTGAACTGTGAATTCGAGTAGTTTAAGAAAAAAAAAGTGTACGAATATTTCAAATACGAAGGTAGAGTTTAATTATTTAGATGAACATTCTTCTAGACATCAGCACCAATTCTAAACATGGTAAACGCTGTATGTCAAAGTGATGTGATTTGATGTATGTTTGGTTTTTCTTTGCATTTTTATTGTTAAGTTTTCTTTAATTGTATTTTCCGATATAAGTGACCCGTTTTTAGCAATTATTCAAAATAACTAAGTTAAATTGTTAAAGGGAATACAATAGCGTAATTATGTTACTGATCTAATCCAAGCGAGTAGCACTGCCGGAGCTGCTGCAGCAAACATTCTGCAGCAATATAGAAGAAATAGAGCAGGTATTTCATTTAAAGACTAGCTATGAGTAATTAAGTACACAATGTTGACTCATATTTCCTGTCTTATGATCAAGTATTTGGTTTAAACGACTGTTTATATCTCAATGGTCACTGCAATCTGGTTTTGTGTATTTATCCGCTAATGTACCATTATTCGACACGTTAACAGTCCGTTAAGCAGCTGCTTTAAAAGACGTGTACAAATATTGGAAATATCCTCTCTTTATTTTTTTTTTCAAAAGAAATGCTCTAAAATATTTTAAACTATTTAAAGAAGGTGTTTCGGTATAATATTTGATATCCCTGTAAGTAGAGTTACTATAGGTAACACACATAGGGTTTAATAGCTGTATTCGCATTTTGAGATAATTAAGTCAAACTTTGATCGCATAGAACTTCCTCAAGTTCGGAATACTTATAAAAGACAGTTAAGCAATAAAATTGGATTGAAATTTCAAGTCATCACAGGGTTTAGTTTCTGGGAGACTTTCAAAAGGCGAGTAGCGCCATTTATATGTATCAGCGGTAGAAATCGAATACAAATAATGAAACTAAAGTTTCATAATGATAATTATGTAAACAGATTTACTTATTAAAGATTGTGGTAATTTTCATATATGCTTAACAATACATTAAATTTTATTCAGAATGAACTTATCATGTTCTAAAATGGATATTTTAGTGACCTTAGGATGCGATCTTTGGCGCCAGTATAGTATTACCACAGGCAATAAAACACAATTTAACAGCAGGGCACGCAAAGGCGCAATAAACCTTCCTGTGCCTTTGTCTACAAAGAACGCATCCCAATTAAACGGCGAACGCTCCAATCCCGAGCATTAGACTTAAAAATAGTGAGAAACTAACAAAGGCGCCAGCACAAGTTCATCAGGGCGCCGGTTTGTCGTGAAAACAGCGCGCCTGTTAGACTATTGTGAGGAGGACGCGGCCAATATACCAGTGGGCTGAGATTAACTTCCATTGTTTTTTCGCTGCCACATAACTAGAGGGCGGAAAATTATTAAGCAATTTCATCGTTAGCTCAGCAGTATCAAATAGCTTAATATATCATCTTAAGATAATTAGAATGCAATAAACACAATGCCCCGCCTCTATGGCGTGTTGGTACCGTGTCTGTCTCAAGCTCTAGAGGTCTTGAAATCGAATCTCTGTTAGGATGAATTATCTGAATACGTATTTTTCGGGGTTTTCCCTTATCCTGGGGATTGGGATTGGGATTTCATTACGGAGGGGATTAGGTACGTAGGCCACCTTGCTGGGCCCTTTGTTCCTATGACCCCAAGTGGGGGCACCTCCGGGAGGAGGGATGAGGCGAATGAGACAGAGGGCGGCCGACCTTAGCAGCCACGACAGTACAGAGGGCAGGATCCATACAGTTTACTCGAACAGAAACTCTCCCCGACAGGCCAGGACAACGGACACGCTCCCCTACAGCGGAATGGCAACGAGCCCAGCAGCCGAGCTCTAATGGTACCAGACAGGTGATCCGAGCCCCAAATATCCCTGGCTGGCGGCACCGAAATGGTCCCAGCAGAGCAGCTGAGGTCGGCAAACGACCTAACGTAGGAGGAAGTAGTTTTCCTCAGAGCATATCATCCTGCCATGCAGCGCCGAGACACCCGCCAACACTGGAGGCGAGAGGAGACAGAGGGTGGCCGTCCCAAGGAGCTACGATAGTGTAAAGAGCAGGAGTCCTCCATTTTACTTAGATGGAAACTTTCCCCGGCAGATCAGGACAACGGACATTCCCCGTTACTGTAGTTCGAAGACGGTCCCCAGCAACCGCCTTGCCGGAGGTGGAAGTGGTTCACTCAGAACATACCATCCTGCCATGCACAGCCGAGACTCCCGGCGACATCTCTATTCTGAAAGAGATCTCCAGATGAGAGATGATATGAAATGATAATGGAGATGAAATGGAGGGACAGGAAATTCGGGGGATGTAGTTAACCTACCCAGCAATCGCCTAGCGACCCGGGAAAACCCCATGAGTCAGGTAGGTGGGCCACGGGAATCGAACCCGGGCCTCTCGAATGCGAGCCACAGACCAAACCGACCCTTATCCTGAAAGATGAATGTCAGGTAATGACCCGGGGCTCATTTGAACATCATTTCAGCTATTTCATTCATTGTCCAATATGACTTACATTGAAGGAAGTTAGTTTATAAATAGTTGTAAAGTTGTAGCATTATTTACCTTATTTAAAACTTATTACATAATCTTGTGTAACAAGAGATTAAGCTTTAGTGAACTAAACCTGAGGGTTAGACAAAATAAATGAGCAGCTACCAGAAACAAAGCTCGACTCGGTAAACATCAAGAGCATCTGCTGACATTGCGTTCACAACATACGCTTAGGAAACGTAGTCAGACTGAAAAGTTCAATGATTTGAATCCCGGCTATGGCATTCAAGTTTTCAGTGTGACTAACTTTCTATACCTTGACCTACACACGGTTGGTGTGAAAGAACAATTAATTATTTCAATATATGCTTTAATACTTCTCTGGTTTCATTTCAAAGCTGTACGACAGATAGGGAATTTGCCTTGCGGCTTGGCCATACGCATGGCAACCAAGCGGAAAAATGCATGTGTCTCGTACATGGACCAACATGAGTTCGGTTCCTTGATGTGAAGGTTTATTTTATCATATTTCACTTTAATAGCAATGCCGTATGTTTTTCTTTAGAAGATAATAATACTTTAAACATATCAATAAATTAAAAACCACATTCACTTATAAAAACTCAAATAACATATTCTTGTCGTTTTCAAATAAATGCAATGTTAATAGAAACATACCTTAGTATTGGTTGTGCCAACACTAGGGCTCATTCATCTGTTATGAATGTTGCTGGCATATAAGGCGTAGTAGGTATCCTCTCAAGAAAATTTCGCTAGTCATTTGGTCTGATCCATGTCCCGCAGAATGAGGGCAGCAATAAAAGCAGAGGGTTTACACGCCCACTAATAAGTTAATTCCTAATTTTATTTAATTTTACATTTAGAAATAAAACATTTATTTCAGTTAGTTTAAAAGGAGTGTTTCATTTTTTATGTGTGATCATAAATGTCATAAAAACAAGTAAACCTTAGAAACTGGAAGTTACCTTACAATGTGTGTAATACACATTTCGCATTTCCACAATAAAAATGCCTGAATTCTCATTATTACAATAATTATGAGCCGCTTCAGTAGGACAAAGCTAGAGAGACGCGTTCCGTGACACCATTGTAAACTGGACGTGGAAACGATGTGGACTCTTTCACTTTTTTGTCAAAGGGTATAATATTCAAATATTGCATTTTAGAAATACGTAAAATAACGGGTCTTGCTAACATAGCTTAGTTTTGTATCAAGAGTTTTGAGTTGTACAATTTGTATGTTTATATCAGATATACACATTATCCAGAAACTAATTCGTAAATCACAATGCCATTATTACAAACGCTAGACTTATCGTTACCAGAAACATAAGAGTCATACCTATACTCATTATTTATAAAGCGATTGGAGATAGAAGTGCAATCTGTTTTCCAAATTACTTGCATCAAAGTAGGAATCAGGAAATGGAATTTTCTTGCATTTTGTGTTTTCACAAAGAAATCCACTATCTTTCACTCATTTTGAGAAACATTCTGAGATATTTGTGGATATCTTTAAAGTATAACAGATTAGCTTAGTGCCTTCTAGAAGATCCCATTGTTTTCTCTCAAGCCAAACGGTTACTTAGGGGGCTAAGTGCCTTCTAGAAGATTCCATTGTTGTCTATCAAGCAAACAGCAAACGTTCGCCAGCTATGAAAGATAAATGAAATGAAACATAAAACAGGAAGTAAAATTCAATTGTACTCTTCTTTTCAATTTCAGAAATGCTTTTCTAAATATTTCATAAAATAGTAAAAGCAAATATAGTATTCATCAACAATGAAAACCGACCAGTTTTCCAATTAGCAGCTTAGTATATAAAGACCGAGATGGAATACTAACAGTTCATTTGCTCTGCAAACGCCTAAGAAAATAAGCTAATTCTTCTGCAATGAAGTTGAGATAGCTGGCCACATATAAAAAAATAGCAGTGACAGGCAGAAAACAAATTTCAAGCAGACATACATAGGAAGCGATTAAAACAAGTGATTATTCACATGCTTGTGCCAATATTAAAGAAATAAGGCAGAACTCTTGCGAAGAATTCTGTTTTTATTTCTCACAACGTTTTAGCTTACTGGACAGCACAGTAAAACTATACGATATTCTTAGACTGCACCACAGGCTTGGAGAAGTTTTAAGCGTGCTAAAGAAACTATAGTCCCATCTGATAGCCCGCAGTATAAAAACTGGAACTTTAGCAAGAATACTTCTGAGTTAGCCGACTCTCATCCGAAAAATTAAACTCCTTCAGTGGGATACTAATAGTTTTAAGCGATCTATGAATTTTTCAGAATTTTAAAACACTACTCTGACATACTGGTATGATAATGGGGTAACTATTTTGGGGTTTGTTGGATAAGTTCCGTTTCTCAGCGCTTCTCTGTTTTGTTAATTAAACTAAACTTTCTCCATATTAAGCTATTCTCTGAGCTATATGCTATGATTTATTGGGCTCTGTGCAACACATAATTAAAAAAATGTGCTGCTTTTTGAACATTAGAATTCTTTGAATTCTAATATCTAATTTGTATTCAAGTTTGGTCTGTTTAATATTTGCAGTTTAATGACAGCTTTTTGGATGATTGTTACTGTCTATAATTGCTGAGTGTATTTTTTTTTTTTTTTTTTTTTTTTTTTGGTAATTTACGTCCTCCAACGTTAAGTCATATCGGACGAAGAATGGATAGATGAATTGATGCTCAAATGAGTCCAGGGTCCATAGAGCTTAGAGTTACATGACATTCGTCTTACAGGATAAGGGAAAACCTCGGAAAAAACCTTATCCAGGTAACTCACCCTGACCGAGATTCGAACTCGGGACCTCTTGAACGTGAGGCAGACATGCTACCACCACGCTACCAAGGCGGGCAATTGCTGAGTGTATACTTAAAATTCGTTTTGCGAAACCAGTCGTAATTTGTTTCCCAGTCTGGAAGTTACAAGGTATACACTTGTAAACCTCAAGACTAAGTGTTTCGCTCAGAGTGAAAATAAATATAGTTCTGAAATTCCTGTACACACTGTACTCTTGCTTCCCATTAATATTTAAGTGATACAAATTAATATATTTTCTACTTGATGATTTTATATAAGACATTCTTTTAAAGGCATGTCAGTTTTATCCTGCGGGTATCACTTCCTTATTTGAAATATTTTTACTTCCCATCAAAAGAAGTTGCGCACGACCTCTGGGTTGATCTTAACTAACACAAGCGATTGGAAATAAATATCTCGAATACATTCCAATTTGTAAGTTGTAGGTACCATCTTTGCTGTGCTTTTGAGAGTTATTAATGTGTCTCGGTGTTTTTGTCCTTTAGTCATACAAAGAGAAGAGAATTTTATAGCCAATAAATAGCAACCCACTTTTAAAACATCTATCACTTAAGCCCTACTCTGTTCCCGTAGTCCCTTGCATCTACAAGAAAATTCGCAATAAGATATTGCTTCCATCGATTAACATGAAGTAAATAGAGGTATAGCACGTGTAAGAATAGATTTTACAGGAATAGATATGTGCAACTCATGTAACAGAGACGGATCTCACAAAAGTAATTAAAGAAAATTAAAATCTCTCTTATTGTAGTATACTGTAACATAGTATCAGATTCTTGAATATCAGTTCACAAGTACGTTTACATTTGTATTGCTTTAATATGCCCTCATGTCTTCTTAGACAAGCAGTATGCTGCCATGTGTGCAAGCATACTCCAGGGCTAAAGGACAAAGCTGTATGGCGTAAATTACAAGAGTAGCGGTCCGAAGTGGTAACAATAGTGAACATCCTAGAAGCTTATATGAGAGTTCCACAAGCCAACCGTCAGCTTCGAAAAAGCTTCAGAGCAAGTTAGGTTGTGATTGGCCTTCTAAGGCAACATGATATTATAGCCAACAAAAGTTACGTATTCTGTTCAAAACACAAACTAGAAGCGATGCTGAGACAAGCGTGCAAAATATGCCTTCAGATGGTTTGCAAACATATATTGCAGTCTGGTTGTGATGCAAGCACTCGCAACACTTTTGCTACGTGTAACAAATGTATTGTAAATTGATAATGTTTCATATCACCTTGACGAATTACCTTAATGCTTGCTACCTGTGTTAAAATCACCATTAATTTCCTTTTGTCTTCCCATGGAACTATAAAACAAAGTGCTCACCGACATTGCTAGTTACGATGATGTTATTATACTATGACAATAGCGTTAAAAGCCACAAACGACACACAGGAGGTATTGGGATTGGGATTTCATTACGGAGGGGATTCGATACGTAGGCCCATTGTTCCTATGCCTCCAAGTGGGGGCACCCCCGGGAGGAAGGATGAGGCGAAGGAGACAGAGAGCGGCCGACCCAAGGAGCCAGGACAGTACAGTTTACTTGGATAGAGATATACAGGCCAGGATAACGAACCCGCTCTCCTGCAGCGCGACGGCAACGAGCCGAGCCCCAATGGTCCCAGGCAGGCGACCCGAGCCCCAAAGATCCCTGGCTCGCGGTCCCGAAATGGTCCCAGCAGAGGAGCGGACACCGGCAACCGACCTACCGGAGGAGGAAGTAGTTTTCCTCAGAGCATATCATCCTACCATGCACCGCCAAGACACCGCCGATACTTCTACCCTGAAAGACACCACCAGATGGAAGATGCTATAAAATGATAATGGAGATGAAATAGAGGTACAGGAAATTCGGGAGATGTAATTAACCTACCTAGCATTCGCCTAGCGACCCGAAAAATGGGTCAGGTAGGTTGGCCACGGGAATCGAACCCGGGCCTTCCAAAAGCGGGCCACAGACGAAACCGCCTGAGCCATCCCGCTCGGTCACAGGAGGTATTACTGACATATTCTACAGATGCTCAGCATCAACTCCAGCAGACTACAAAGTGTATCCAAGAACGCTGAGAGGTTCCAATACAAGTACGTCAGTATCACAAGTTTATCAAACAACGAACAGGTATCAGACATCATACAGAATGTTAATGAACTAAACCGAAATTTTTTCAGAGCAAGTGGAGATATCTTAAACAAGTAATTTGAGACTTATGGCCTGTTGGTTCAAATGTGGAAGTTACGGCTATAAGTTTCTAAAGTGTCAAATGGAGAGGCATGTCGGAGCACTCGCTATGGCGCAATGGTTATGACATGAGCTTTCATGTGAAAGGTAAAAGAGTTCGAGTCTCTTTACTTGTTTTTGATTTTTACTTATTTGTTTGGTTGTTTTTTTAATATTTTGTCTAAGCTTGTAATACTTGTATAAATGTATGCATTTTACGGAATAATTTCACCTTGTGAGTGCAATTAATTACAATTCTTTCCAATAAAGGTTGAATCCTGCTTAATACTTTCACGTGGTGTAAATAAAAGTAAATACAACTCTTTACATTACATTTGTAGGAACTGCTCGCAATGGGCACATGTATTTTCAATGCCGACTGCCGTACTCTGTCCAAAATTCCTTGTGTGTGTCGAATAACTTCACATGTTGCTATTATTCGGGTACTCTTCCGAGGTGATGGGTGTTTCATACACAACAGACTTGAGGTAAGTCCAGAAAAGGTCTAGTAGTGTTACTGCGCTGGCCAATCAGTTCTAAGTTACGAATCACGCCAATTCTACCTACTAGAATTTACGTATTAAAAATAATTTACGACATGACAGGAACCGAACTGAAAGCCAGTTTTCGGCGTTACGAACTGGGTCACCAGAACAGTTGCAGAAACACCACTTGAGTAGGCTACTGACGCAAGGAGGCAGTTAATCGCTGGCAGGTGATTAGTTCGAGATTTGAGAGATCTTTTAAGCATTAAATCTGGAGAACGCCAATAACGAACTACTAAGAATCGATATTTATATACTCGGGAAGTAGTTTTGAAGACATTCTAATCCAATAATTTCATCCATTGTTTAAATACCAACTTATCAGCATCTGATGCCAATTAGGTTTTACACAAATAACTGCGGTATGTTCTTTTATATGTTCCGTTTATACCCCGCCTTTAACTGCAATGGACATATCGACGGCTGTTCTATTTGGAACGTATCGAAGGTGTTAACTCGTATTCGTTGGGTTTTAATCATTAGATCACGCACACATTCACACTATCATTCATATTTCCAGATTCTGGGGAAGATAAGGAACTATCCTGTTCGGAGAAAAATCCCCACCCCCATCGCCGGGAATCGAACCCGGGAGCACTAGCAAGGCAGGCAGGTCTCTACCGAACAAGCTACGGGGCCAGCCGCATTATGTTTAGCCGCAGATCACGTACTATCTATCTCAACTTGCTTATATTAGTCACGTCTACAACCGCTGAAATTATTTCGGTGTACTTCATTAACATCCAATAAATTTGAATTATGCTGTTCACAGACAATTATGCACACAGACGCACAGAGAGAAACATTTTCTAAAAATGCTGTCAACTTTTTGGATGGAGTACAAATGGAATACAGTAGTAAAATATACACCCGTTCAAAACTTGGCGAGAGAACTGGTTTAGTAGCAAAGAAGTTGATATACGCCAGTCATGCGCTCATAAGAAACAGGAATGTGCACTATACAGCTATGGGCGTTTCAAAACACACAAGAGTTAATGGAGCATTCCGCGATAAAATTAAATCGATTTGATTCGTCAGTGTAAGCAGAACTGCATTTATAGTTTATCTATGCGAGGTTTGGTTCTCCAATTGTTTACTCCACACGAATGTTTGTGAAGTCTCGCCCATATATCTGCTGTTATACACTCTACTATTGTACATTTAAGTTTGAACATAATTTCGGACTTGCTTTACGTAAACCAATTTTATTTCTAATTGCAATTTTAAAATCATTTCAACTAATATAAGGGTAAGTATTATTTCAAAAGTAATTAAAATCGCATTTTGATTTTATATCTGTGCATCTATCTAAACCCTGAAATAACAATAATATGGAAATTTGTCATAGACATTTAAGGCTTTCCATGGATTATCGGATTTCCATCAACTAATATATTACAGTAGTTCTTTCTGGCTATTGTTCCTTTTATTTCGATTCTATCTACCGATATATACAACCTGTGAGCTGTCTTATAATAAGGTTAGTGCTTATTTGTTGTATTCTTTTAGTGTATTATTAAGCTCCAAATATTCTTACTCGCCCGCTGAAAATCATTAGTTAGATCATCAATCTTTTTATGTCAGTACAATCCTGCATTAGTTTAAACATTGATCCAAATTTTAATTCAATATTTCGATACTCACAATCGATCCAAAATCCTTATTTTCAGTAAAGGGCTCAATACACAAACGTTCGTGTGGTGAAAGATCCTTAAACATTTTCATTGATTGCAAAACGCTTATTTCTCCATAACGCTATGGTTCTGCACCTGAAATTTCATACGCTTTGTTTAGCGTCAAACTACAGCTGATCCCCTTTTGATGCAGATAAAGTTACATGTTATTGAAAAAATCAAAATGACTGCAGCGAAAATTTGCTATACTTAAAAATGGAAGTTATATAATTATGACAAACAACAGTGCAAAACCTCAAATGCCAAATGCGAATCTTAGATAATGAAAATGGCTACCAAAAATCATCAGTGGAAAGACATATGCTCCATGATATGCTAAATTTGGCAGATTGAAAAAAGTTGAAAGGGAATTTCGACATAAATGGAGCTAACAAAATACCCATCTAAACACGATTTTATAGGGAAAGATAGAGTCGTACTGAAAAATTAAATGCCATAGTCGGGAATTTGAACCACGGATCTTCCGGTTGCCTTCCAGCCGCTCTAACCATTGAGGTACTATGGCCAACGTGCCGATATGACATTAAATCCTCCAACTGACTCGTGACATTGCGCCTGGATGGCAACCTGAAGAATTTGAATTTTTCAGTCTATCTTTTCATACTTTAGCCTACACACGGCCAATGTGAAATAACAATTAATTTCCACGATTTTATAATTTTTCGATATCAAACATTTTCAGAAACAGAAACCCAGTTGTGGGTTGAAAAGATTTTCAGGCTAAAGCCAGTTAGAGAACAAGCCGTCGCTGAAGCTATGATAAGAGTCCTACGGAAAGATGAAGACCCTGTAAACAGAAATGAATGTGTCATATTCGTCATGTTAGCGTATTGCCCGAACGTGCATTAAATTTTACCCATTTCTCTTAAGGCATCTACAATGATACAGGTCTTGCGTAATGAGGATCATGAAGCTTTGAATTTTGCATCATGATGTTCCAGCGGATTGAAGATGATAAAAGCTTACTAAACAAATGAATATTTACACACGAGAGTACTTTTCATATTAGCGGAGAAGTGAACATGTACAACTGCACCATCTGGCACGATAAAATCCACATGTCTCCACATATCTCCTCGAAAGATTAACTCCAAACGTTAATGTATGGTATAGAGCGAGCTGCATGGAAGCCCATATACCAATCTTCTTTGTGAAAAAGACAATACACCGTGAACCTTATTTAGATACGTTTTAGCTGTTTCTGTTGCCACAATTCGAGCAAGTCTGAACGTTGTATACCAACAGCCCAGAGTTAGACATAGGCGGTTCGTAATAGTCTAAATACCACCTTCAAAGACACTTGTAATGTTATATTGTTATGGTGGACCAATTGCTTAGCACCAAATTTCCCAAGTCTAATTCCATCGGACTTTTCCAGAGGAGAACTTCGATGATCTGAGAGTAACTGTATTCAAACTTTTCCACAAATCTCTTCTTAAGTTAAAAAACATATTGTTGTGGGTCAGGTAGAATGCTCATTGAGAATTTTGTTTAGAACTGGGAAGCATCCCATCCTTCAGTACTGTTTCAATAAATATAGTTCAGTGACAACATTTTGTTAAAGTATTTTTGCTCAATTTCTTCTCGCAGCAAGCCAGGTGAAAAGACGATTAGAAATGGACGTTTCGGGAGTGTGCATCTCTCCAGAAACGTCAATTTCTAATAGTCTTTTCACCTGGCTTGCTGCCCAAGAAGAAATTGAGCATACTCGTCGCCAGGAAAGCTTCAGGACTTATTTTAAAGTAATTTTATTTTAACCATTCCCAAGCGGATCAGCCTCTATTTCCTTCCTGTGCCAGTACTTACCGTATCTCCTCAGCAAATGTTTTCTCATATGCCTCGTTTTCGGAGGCATATCACCAAAGTTGAAATTAGACTCTGTTATACAGAAATATTAAAATATCAGGCTCTATGTTAGTCGGAATACATACTCATGCCGTATAAACTAAGAATAAAACTCTCGCCATAAGTCAGCAATTCTCATTTAAGTTAAATAACCTTTGCGAATAACAAAGCCAAATTCATTAATTCTCTCGCGGTTTCCCAAAACACCTTCAGGCTTAACTTTCCTATCTCATAGAAACCATATGTGGTGCCACAATCAAGTGACTGCAGTGTAAATGGACGCGCTACTCTCTTTTTTCTGTACTGATTCTGTACTAATGGTGACTAGACTTTGGTCCAGTATATATTTTTCGATTTGTATACGTGCATACTCTCGCTAATGGAGTACGAGTCAAAAACAAACCCCAAAATTTGTGTTGTAAGCGATATCCATAGCGTACATAATGACGAATGGGACTACTAATTCGATATCAGGGTCTTCTTCAGTAGTAAAGCTCCTTCTTTGCATTTCCGATGCCACCGTTTTCAACATGTTTGCTGTGTTTTCCTGTTACCTACAGACGTTTGTTTAGGAGTGTCGGCATGATGGATGCCCGTTAATCTGGACAAAAGCCACGCCTTCTAGGAGTGATATTGGACAGGGGCTTAATTTTCCGCGTAAATTTCAGCCTCCTCTCCCCACTGCACGGGGGTGGGAAAATACTGTTCCCAATGCTGGGGTCCGGGATGCCGTTTGCCTATAAGTTACACCTGTTTTGGGCGCTCATAATCCCACTTATGTTATGCCCCTGCAAGATCTGGGGCATGACCGCAGACATCTGGCTGTTATAGCTACAGCGGGTACACAATAGAGCACTACGGACCATCTATTTCGTTGACCGCTCCTTCCTCGTGACTACTTTAGAAAGCCTCATTTCTTCCTGATCTGGAGCATGAAATTAGGCACGGGGCAGCCAAATTCTTGCGGGTATCTCAGCTAACCTGGGATCACAGTTGAGCATCGTATAATCCTACAAAGCGCTGATTGGCTTCTAGATTCTGCTCCCCACCAGTTATCGTATAGATCTACAACAATAATCTGTACACATTAGGTGCATGGGATTTGCATCTTGATTTCCAGGATCGAGGAGTAGTATGCAACTTCATTTATCATTTTCCCATCTAAAATAAAATATTTGTCCTCCTAGTTTAGATTTTTCCCCACTTACAATAAAACTCTAGTGAGGGTGCGCATGTAACAAAAATACCTATTCAGGCTGAACCACAGCGTGCCAGCAACCACGGACAGAGTATATCGATTTTGGATGTTTTCTATGCACTCCGCACCGGTATTCTGTTGTTTATTTCTCCGTGCTGGATACCATCATGTGTTTCTGAGCAACATAACCACCGTTTCTTTTTCTTATTTTGTTCTGATTGGCGGATCCGTGATTCGGAATCAGGTAGCTTTTCGATGTGCTGAGTAGTCTTCTCTACGGATAGGCTCTATTGAGGGAGATGTCCGAGTTTTCCTTGTCACTGCGTGTGTGTAGTGTGTGTAACGTGTATATATACAGGTTGTCCCCCTAACTTTGCGACCTCATATATCTTCGAAATGAAGCAAACTATGAACATTCCAACTGACCAGGAATATACATGTGTCAGGGACTCACGCAATGAGAACGTATGCACAATCCATAAAGGTAAACAAATAAACACTTCCAACACTAAATTGAGTCATTTTTTAAATTGAACATATATGCTTATTTTAGCAAAATGGAAACTAAAGCTACAACTAGTGATAACACACTTGGTTTCATCCTAAGCCTCATACGTTCTCATATATATGGATGTTGGAGGATGGCAATGGCACCACCATTTCTGACGTAATTCAAAGCATATACCTACTTCTGTGCTCAGAGCAGTGGTTGCCTACACGGGCCTATAGGCTGCTGTAAACAAACCGATTTCAGCTAGGCACGTTACATCTTCAGTGTACTAATGTCTCCTGATCTGGTCTGTTGTCATACTGTAACGTATCACATGCGTTTCGGATACTGCTTTCCATAATGGCATACTAAACCGTATTTTCATGTAGCATGTAACCGTTGCCGTCATCTAGTTGATATGCATGAAACTCACGGAAACAGTAAGCTGCGCTCTCACAATTCGACAACGTACAAAGATAGTGACTGATACTGGAAATGAAATTACTGTTCTGGTTGCTGTAGCGCACAATCCTGAGTTGAGTGCACGAAGTTCTGGAATAAGCCGCAATAGTGTGAGTAGAAAGTTGCAAAGGCATCGGTTTCATCCGTTCCATATTTCACTGCACCAGGAACTGTATGGGAATGACTTTGAATTCTGCATTATATTCTGTAGTTTTACACTTCATCAGTTGCAAGGTAATCCAGCATTCGTAAGTAATACATTGTTTACAGACGAAGCTTTATTCACAAACCATGGTCATGTGAATCTGCGGAACATGGTCCGTACAAAATCCCTATTGGATTCGCCAAGTCACTCATCAACGACAGGGGAGTGTCAATGTTTGGTGCGATGTCATTGGTAACCGCATTTTAGGTCCCTATATTTATCAGGGAGCATTAAACGGACAGCGATATGCATCACTTCTGCAACACACTCTACCCCTCCTAATGGAGAATGTAGGATTGAAAATTCGTCTGTCAATGTGGTTCAAGCATGATGAATGTCTCTCACATTATGCACAGGTTTCCAGAGATGTTGTGGATGCGAAGGTTTAAAATAGGTGGATAGGGCGGGGAGGTCCTGTGCGAGGGACAGCTCGGTCCCCAGACTTGACGCCATTAGACTTCTTTCTCTGGGGCACAGTGAAAGATAAGAGTGTATCAAGCACCGCCAACGACAGTGGAGGATATGCAACATCGTATTACTGCGTGGGCGGCAACGTCTGTAGAAATAATTCAATCCCTGCAACATTCTCTTGTTACCAGATTCCAAAAGTGTATTGATGCAAACAGAGGGCACTTCGAACATCTGTTGAAGTGCTGCGGTTTCGTCCGACAAGACGCTACTGGTGATTTGTGGGTGCATTTTCCATGCCGGATGTAATACACAACAATGACGTTTCTGAAGGCTACAGACCACTAGTAAATGTGTTTAGAAAAGCGGAACCAAGTGTGCTATCACTAATTGTAGCTCCACTTGTCATTTTGCTAGAATTAACATACATGGTGCATTTAAAAAAATGCAACTTCATGTTGGAAGTGTTATTTGTTTACCTTTATGGATTGTGTATACCTTCTCATTGGACGAGTCACTTACATAGGTACATTGGCCAATTGGAATTTTCATATTTTGTTTCATTTCGGAGATATTTGAGGTCACAGAATTAGGTGGGACACTCTGTATATATTACCTTTTAATTATTTTTCTGAAATTTCTGTTTCCGTCCCATGAGTTGCACATTTCTATTTCTGTAAAAGCTATTCTTACGTGCTTATTCTTCCATTTAATACATATTAATCGATATAAGCACTATCTTTATTGCTAAAGTGATTCTCATATCTTTTGAAAGCTAGTCGCTATTTGATGGCTTTAAAATCCTTTTCTATTTGCATGACTAAGGGACAAAAACAATTAAGAACTTGCCAATACTGTAATACAGTAAATACTGTAAAGTTGAAACAAACTAGCAAACGGCAAGGAATATCTCCGAAGCAGTTCACTCGATATATGTTTGACACAAATATGTGCTACAATGAGTTCTAAACGTTTTATACAGTACGATTTTATCTATCATTTACGGTTTACCAACTGCAAAAGTCATCCAAAACGAAGAGGACATCACTGACTACCCAACAAATTGAAAATATACATTTTACCTCACAAGAACGTAGTTTGCTTTTCCTTGAAAGTATCTGAAGACTGTAAAATGCCGCACGGTTTCCGGAACTAAGGGGAACAAGATTTAAATTAAATTCGTGTTTCTTATCCTTGAACATTGGCTGATTTTCTTGGCAGAAATGAGGAGGGCCAAGCTTATGGGGGGTAGTGTTAAAAGTCTCAGAGCACTTTTTTTTTAATTTAACGTTCTGCAAGTTACGGTCTGATTTTTAAAAGAAGATACGTGAAGGTCATCTACTTCTCATCCTGGGTCGTATATAGTAAAGCCGGCGTTAAACAAACACATTTCATTTCATTTTCATCTTGGGTAGTGCAATGTTGCTCACCAGATCCGTTTTCTTTATACTCTCAACACTCGAAACATAAACAAGGGTTCGAGTTATGTCACCTCAGCAAAAATATGCACAGTTAATCTGTATTACTCTATTTTAAAAACAGAAATAAATTGTTCCCACATTCACTGCGTTGTAGGTTCTTAACATATGTGAGTTATTTTAAATAATTGTTTGTACTATGTAACTAATGTTCCATTCATACCGTTATTGCTGCTAAGCATCGTAAGTTGACATTCCCGCACAGTATGGTAAGTATTTATTTATAGAACACATATAGGCGATGCACATTCAAAAATGAAACATTTATCTTCAATTATATTTATTAATATTTCAGCTAGTATCTTAACTGCTAAAATTCAGATTGATACAAATACACATAGCGCAAACACACATGTGGTAAGCACATAATGAAATCTCGGAAATTGAAAAATCTCAGTGCAAGCCCCTCGTTTTCTCAAACCTTTCCTCGTTCCGTATACATTAGTATCTATTAACGACTTTGCTAATTGACATGTTCATATCAACGTCGCCGATATGCCGGAATTTTGACCCACAGAAATTCTTTTACGTGCAAGCATATCTACTGACATGGGACTGTCGCTCTTGGATAAAAGCAATAAGCTGTCCATTGATAAACTCTCGTCTTCCTGTTGGAAGAATTCTCTAAGAGAACACAAATTCTCTAGCTTGACTATGCAATGTAACACCCCAACCGTAAGCTGATCTTTGCTTTGGGCCATGACTCCTCGGTCCACCTCTAACCCTACCACCACTGCGTCTTGCTTCCATAAAAAGGTATTTTAATTGTTTTAACAAAGTAGGCTAACAATACACAGTGCAACTAGGCAAACTCTGTTTCCCGCATACAACTAGCAATAACTGAGCTGAGGAGTATTTAAATCACCCACTTCACCAGTGTATCCAATCTCGCAACCTTTGTTTATGTTACCATAGCAACGACGTTCATCTTCCCTTCTTACCCTTCGCATCCCTTGCCTGATGATCTTCACGTATCTTCTTTTTAAAATCAGACTGTAGCTCATATCGGACGATGACTGAAATGGGTGAAATGATGGTCAAATGAATCCAAGGTTCACAGAGCTTTAAGTTACATTTATTCTTTGAGGATAACGAAAAATCTCTAAAAAGCCTTATCCAGATAATTCACCCTGAGGATCATTCAAACCCAGGACTTCTTGAGTGTGAGGCAGATACGCTAACCGCACACCACAGAAGCGGACATCACAGAGTATGCACAGAAAAGCAGCCTGAATGTTTGGCACCAAACGTATCATCTGATTCTATCGCAAACAGTGAGATAGTGCGTAACTCAATCGCAAATTGAGGGGTCTAATTATACTTATGGAAAAATGATGTTCAACAAATCTCAAATTCCAAATAATAACGTTTCTGAAACGAATCACGAAGCCTCTCTCGCCTAAAATGGAAGCTTTACTATCTAGATATTTGAACTTCGTCGAAAAAATGTAAACGTTGCAAATATTACAACGTTTCAGTGTATCAACGGACGCCTAACAACTTGTATAGTGCTGACAAGTACCAATTGCCAAGACATTTCTGACAAGAATATGAAGGACAGTCATTTTTGGGAGTATACTTAGTTCTTTAAAGTTCTGTTAGTATCACATGGAATAGGTCAAGTTCTACGGACGGTCAAGAAGGCGCCTGCCAACACTGATAGTCAGAGGAAAAATAATCCCAGAGCTCAAATGTGGCAAGAAGATCGTAGCTTCATTCTTTCAATGCTCTGGTCCTGTCATCTCCTGAGGGTCATCGTTCAGTTAATGCTGACTGATACACACAATTTGTTTGCTGACATATTTAAAAAAGTGCGTACAGCGACCTCGAAGTTGGTTAGTTTTCCAACACAACAATGTGTTGCCCTACACTGTGATGCAGAAAATGAGCTGCTTTTTACTTACTTCAAGCGTGAAATTAATGGCTCAGCCGCCCTAAAGCCCCAGCCTACCATTACACTGTAGGGATTATCTGTGACATCATCATATGTCCATTCCTCTAATCACAAAGTGAAGCATAAAATACTCTCAGTTCTTCACTAACGTCTCAAATCTTTTGGGGATGAAATAATAAATGCAACACTTCTTCGTCAGTCTTCGAGTGAAAAACAAACTTTTAAGACAGAGTGGGGAATAGATATGATTAAAATAAACCTCAGTGAGCTTCCAATTAGCCTCTGCAGACAACAAACAATTTGCATTTGAATAAGGGAGAAACATATAAATTCTCTATCTGTTTCTTGAAAATCTGTATAGTTTGTTTCCGTCTATACTTTTGCATAAGATAAATAGAATTTGTCATCAAGCTTTATGAAGTACATTCAGAAGGAGATTCATTTCACAATTAGGAGATATTAAGACGTTTTACAAGTGTACCGCAACGTTTTATGGGATATTCTCATACCTGTCCTCAGTAGGAAATGTAAATGTCGACCAAAAGGTTTCCGGAATGTGTCGACGATAATAAGTTTTATTTATAGCCGATCCAAATGTCGTGATTGTGCGTAATTCGCTTGCACTTAATTTCTGAAGTTATATTCTGTAAATATTAACTGCCAGTTACTGTTCTTGTATTGTACTTTAAATATTCAAGCTGCTAATTAATCATCCTTTCGTGTCATAAATACCAAATTTGTTCTCTGAACATCTTAGAAATGAAAGTTTTTTCAGTACTTCTGTGTTACTGTATGAATGATATTTAATGCGATGATATCAGCAATGCCTTAATAAAAATTGACACCACTTTTAACACAACTTACAACATTACTGCACAGTTACTTTCACTGATGAGTAAGAAATTTGACAGTTTTGAAAAGGAACCCTCCACATCGATTTAATATGCGTAACCGCACCCTGACAATGTGGGAGTAAATTAAAACAAAATAATCGAAGGTTAATGAAAAATAACTAACGTGTAACAAATTCAAGCAAGTTTACGTTTAATTAGTTTTACGTCATGGTGTAGTTGTTAGCACAATGGTGCTGGGATTCAGAGCTGCGGAATGGGCATGGTTGATGTGGATTTTTCGGTTATCAAAGAGAACCTCTTCCCTCCAGCATCATGATGCATTTGATGAGCTGCGATAGATAGGTCACAAAACCCAACATTCTGTCTGCAGGAAAGGACGGTGCTAATTGTCCAATCTCCTATAGGATTAGATAAGTATTTATCTGTGCCATAAGCAACAGATGAGACAAGACCTACAAGGTTCACTCATTTAACCTTAACTGAATTCCTACACATACCGCCAACTCATATAGAAGTAGCAGATTTCCAGAACGTTCAAGACTGAAAAACTACCTTAAGATTCTGGTTATCTAGCGATAGCGTTTATTATTCTGTATCTAGGTGAACGCGGAACTTATCTGTTTACGGTTCTGATTGCCCGGTGCCGTCCATGGTCGTAGTTGCTGTCACACGTTACGTGTAATTTTACCTTCTCGGTCACTTACTTAGTGTTATATCGGAAAATGGAGCCAAACTGGCTGGCTGCACAGTGACGTATCAACGAACTCAACAGCTGTAACATTTCAGGTAACAAACATACTTGTATGTGCTAAATTGGAAGCGCTGCTTTGTCTACAGTTAACGGTTACAACTATCCATTCTAAGTAATGGACCTGAATCGTAAAATCAGCAGAATCGCTTATATCTGATATGAAAGAACAGCCATCTCATACCTTATGACTTTTTATGCCACACTTAAACAAAATTTAGATTATAAAAATAAGCGATAAAAGTGTTTAAAATACTTGATCCATCTTGAAAACCATTGGCAATTAGAATTAAGAAAGACACAGGTTAACTTTTGCACATAAATTACCATTACGAGTCTTTATAGTAGGTTCCTACACCGTGGTGTAGTGGGCTAGAGTGTTTTGCTTTGGTTCCCTGCCAAGGAAGGCGACCGGGATAGGTCCTGCGGGGTGTGGATTTTAGGTTCCGCGTATAGGACGGGCACCCACTCAATGTCGTGAGGAAATTGAGGACCTACTCTACGTAGGGAACCCTAGTTTTCTGGCTGGGGGTGCCGTAATGCTGACCACATCGCTTCCTCGTATCGGTCGGATGTTGTCCACATGTGCCTTGCGTATGTGGGCATGAGGCCGGCAGTCGGGTTGGCAGCCTCTGGCCCGTTAGGGGGCTGCTACGCCATGGGTTACGTTACATATATGTAGGAGTAAAGAACCAAGGCAACTCGGAGACTGAATTCCGCTGTAACGTAGCATGGGAAGTAGTGGGGATAACGCTGTCAGTTTTACATCACCATGCAGCATAACTCAGTGGGCATTCAGCCACGCTACCGAGAACATATTACTTGCAACGCGTTCACTTTCCATAACCTTACAAAAGCAGGTCCCGGCTAAAATTTCTGTCAAATTCAAGGTGCGTGCTGATACAAGAAGTCTCTAAAAACTTAAACCGCCATTCAAAATGTTCATGTCACTCAAAAGTTGGCTGACATGCGGTGTTGTGCTTTGGTTCGACCTCACAACGTCGGAAAACTTAGAAGTTTTAAATGGGAGTTTTAATCGTCCACCTTAGGGTACCATACATACAACGTACCTCAGAACTTTCATCTCTTCAATCACATTAAGATTACGTTCATATGCCCTTCTCAAGCCAGCATCATTTAATATGTTTGTAAAATTAGTCCACAGACTAATCTTATGAATACAAGATTATTAAGGGCCTACAAGCCCGGAACATGTATATAATGTAGTTGACGACGCCGGCCGTGAAAGCCTCAGCACTTATGCGAAATCTTATGAATGCTAATTTAATTCATTTTAAACTGCTGGAAGTAAACTTTTTCAGGGCAAGTTTAGGATTTTTTTAAGTAGGACCATTTCTATTCTTCACAGAGTAAGATGATTAAAACCCAATGTTAATTATCTCAGGAAAAAAGTTGTTTCACAAGTCAAAGAACATAGAAGTTAACGACTGTTTAACAAATAACAATGAAATTAATAAATAAAGCTTTTGATTTATAATCCTTTTTTTTTACATAGGCACAATGAAGATACTGGAAACTGAAACTATATCCATATCTTTAAAGGTTGTTGGTATAAACAAACCTTGGAATTATATTACGAGAAGCAACTGAAAAGTGACAGCATTTGTAAATTTTGTAGCTTTGTAAAATCTGAAAAATTCAAATAATAACGGATACCTCGGAAATTATTCTGATAAATAACATTGTATTGAAATGTATTACGAGTTTTAAGTAATATTATTTTGTGTAGTGCGCACTTATCTATTTGTATTCGTTATAGGGTATAACATTATACGAAAGTTCTTCAAAATGTAGAGTTTTTATTCCAAGTGAGTTACACATATGCATACGTGTTTTATATATACATATACACTCTTCTTATAAATACCTCATATGTATTTCAAAAGAAAATCTTTAAGCCTGTTTTATAAAATTAGCTTTCCACGTAAAGGCTTTATTGGAAAGGTTTTTTTGTAGGTGTTCGCGTCGTTTGAAGATATTAAACTGAAATGCCAGAACTTGTATCTATTGGACCTTTCGTTATGATGTTCACAGATACACATACTCATAACCACTAATACACACATCTACACTAATACTTAAACACATACATACTCATTCTTTATAAAATCTCAAGGTATGTACTTCTGATGAAATCACCAAAGTAAATGTTTTGGCAGAATATAATACTTCACCTACATACCGTGAGTGCGACTAGACTAAGTAAACATTGAAGTATTCTACACGGTTGCATCTAAGGAGCTCCATTGTATTGACAACGCATTCGTTAAGGAACTTGTGTCTATGCTGTAACTTGTTAATATTACAAAAAGTAAAGGACAAAAAACATTATTTAGAGATTCCGAGTGACATTCAAAATACTCGCCTAAAAACAAATAGTAAAATTCAACTTTTTATCAGTCTTTAATGTAAAATTTTATATCAAGGAGAATATGTATAGCATAAAAGAGAGCAATTTAACCTGCTATGTGTTCCAATGAGATCATTAAATAAAACCAGCAAAGCTTATATGGCTTTGATAATTTAAAAAAGAGATATAAGTAGAATAAGAGGAACTGAGATGAGATTTTTGAAATCAGTCATATAGGAGATGACAACACTAAGTAAGGAATGAAATATTAAGTCGTGAATTGGAAATACGCATGAATCAATAAGGATTTTAAAATCAACTGGCTAGAACACGTACATCGAATTTTAAGCGAAAGGTATCCAAGAAGGTATCCAAGTTATAGATCACAAATATAAAGCAAATAGGAGGGCTTAACAGACGATAAATTTGGAGACGCTACCAACTGCAGGTAGAGCTCAACGCTTGAAGATTAAATAATAATTTCATATATATTTGAATGGAATGGGTGAAATGATGCTCAAATGAGTCCGGGGTTCATGGAGCTTAGAGCTACCCGACAATTGTCTTACAGGATAAGGGAAAACCCCAGAAAACCCCTTATCCAGGCAATTCACCCTAACCGAGATTCGAACATGGGACTCTTGAACGTGAGGCAGACATGCTACCACCACGCTACCAAGGCGGACATATCTGGCTTGTTGGAGAAAGTGGCTTGGATTTTGTAAATGCATTTAAGAAAACTGTCCGAATGGAACATTTGACTGACTAATTCACTACTAACTGAAATTAGTACAGTAAAACTTACAATATAAACATTTTACATAAATATCAAATATGGCATTTTTGGCACATATATTGAGTTATACTCGCTGCGGAAGGTAAGAATACCTGTAAAACGTAACAATAAATGTAAAATAATTGGCATTTTATATTTTATCTCTAATATATATTTTGTTGCTGAAGCTACTGGCGAATTAGCATGCGGCGGAGTGCTTTTGAATTGTTTTAGAGTGTTTTAGAATATCATTAAAATGGAAGTGTCTGTGAATGGCGGTCTTTGGAGTGAGTTGCCGAAACATGTCTGTCCTCTGAGGCCTTGATCGCTATGCTGTAAAGATAGGTCAGCTACACAGCACTAATTTGGAGGAAGGAAGCCAGTCGCTGGCGCTTATCGTCTCCTTTTTTGTGCCATATTTCTTTATCTCTTGTGCATTTCGGCTCTTGGAAGTGGCTGTGTAAGGCCAATGAGGACCAATTTGTTGGGTAACCAACTTCAATAAAAGCGAAATTGCCATTTCATTGATTAAAGGAAAGGTCAATAGTTAATGGAAACGTATTACATGGCGGTGTCTCTGTTCTTTCAAAGGACTTAAAACCTACAGGACTGAGTAGCAATACATCTGCGTTAACTTAAAGTAACTCCATATCTTCAAATCCTGCCCTCGTATTCTACATGTTGTGTTCGGCTATTGCTTCCAGCTGTATCATGTAGGAAGTTGCATCAAATTGAAATATTCTACGTCATGGCCGTAGATGGAACTTTACTAAAACTTCTTCCGGGTGTAGTTCTAATTTTTATTGTCTCCCTCTCTTTGCATTGTATACTTAATAAGTTAAAATAGATTATCAATGTGAAAGGGCATGCAGGTGCCGGGTTTTAATGACTAAAAGGTTTAAAAAATGAATTATAAGGTGACTAAAATTATATTTTTAAATAGAAAAGAGGCTAGATAAAGAGGCACAGGATAAAGAAAACTGAAATAAATAATGACGTTATCCTGAAGAAAATAATCTACATACAAAAAGTACATAAAATTATATAATAAATATGGATATTCATAATCTGGAACCCATAATAAGGAATTAGCACACGTTAGCAATACACATGAAGCAATATTTAGAAACGACATATGTCAATCTGGGTCTTGGTTATACGACATAAACTGCCCTTGTTTGATAGAGATATGGGATTCGAATTCTTCTGGACAGTCATAGCCAATTCGAAAATGGCAGTGCTTCATTTCCAAATTTTCTTATTATAATTTATTTATTTATTTATTTATTTATTTATTTATTTATTTATTTATTTATTTATTTATTTATTTATTTATTTATTTATTTATTTATTTATTTATTTATTTATTTATTTATTTATTTATTTATTTATTTATTTATTTATTTATTTATTTATTTATTTATTTATTTATTTATTTATTTATTTATTTATTTATTTATTTATTTATTTATTTATTTATTTATTTATTTATTTATTTATTTATTTATTTATTTATTTATTTATTTATTTATTTATTTATTAAGGAGGCTCTGGTGTACAATAATTTATAAAATACAGTGTGTATAACAAAACCTGAAACTTTCTTGGCGATGAGTATGTTCAAGATCTTCTCGGGAAACAAGTCAGGAGAAAAGACGATTAGAAATCTACGTTTCGAGAGCCTGCATCGCTTCCATCATCATGATATTTTAAGAAATGTTATAACCACAAAATAACATAACAATATTTAATAATATTTTGTGGTTATAACATTTCTAAAAATATCCTGATGGATGAAGCGATGTACGCTCTCGAAACGTCGATTTCTAATTTGGAACACATCGAAGGTATCGTACTCTTAGATCACGCACACATTCGCACTCTCATTCACACTTGCAAACTGTGGAAGATGAGGAATTATCTTGTTCGGAGAAAAATGCCCACCCCCACCGGGACCCGTAGCACGGCAGGCAGGTGCTCTACCGAGAAGATCTTGTACAGTGTGTATATTCACTAAAATCTCAAAATTAAAAATTTCCATCGTTATCTGTAATTCCAAAGAGTTTTTACTACAATGAAATTAGGTCTATTGATATTTTTGTTTTCAAACTCTTATCATAATTATATGCAGGGCTTGGTGGCATATAAACAATAAATATCCTCCAATTATCTTAAGCTGGTAAAAATATTATTTCTATATATCATGAAATGGTGAAAGGGCAAATTATTTAATTGCCTATAATTGATTGATTCACTTAAATCATGAACGATTTTATTGTATCTTCTCCGTTTCTTTTAAGGATTAACGTACTTAAAACGGTTAGGTCATATAAGATGATGAATGAAATGTATGAAATGATGCTCAAATGAGTGCAAGGTTAAAACTCTTCAATGTCTGGCAGACATGCTATCCCCTCACCACAGAGAAGGACTATATTTCCGGATAATAAAATTCCAGGCAAATCTAAATTCCCAGTGACTTAATAGACAATGTAGTTTATATTCCAATAATAAATGAAATTGAGATTTAATTATATGTAGACCGTCTGTTTGCTATAATCCTAAGCGACCATTTTATATTGGACGTGTTCACTCATCTGTTCATCTGGCTTAAGTTATTTGCTTGCTATAAATCTACAACACGAGACTACCATATTTATTTACCTTCTGAAGGAAACCATGCTACAGAATTTTACACTGTATGAATGAGATAATGCGGTAAGAACAAAATTTTTCTTGGTTCGTTCTTCTCATATGTGGAGAGAAGATGAAACCATTTTGTGATTCGTATTCTACACTCTGATAAACAATTTCCTGTATATTATTAAATATCAAATAATAAAATGTGAATGTACAATTACATACCATGTGGTGCTGACAGTAGGCTACATCACAGTCCGTAGCAACTACCGCTTCTCTCCCAAGAAAGGAACGCATGCAAATTGCTATCTTATTGATCAACACGCCAAGTAAGTATTAAATGAAACACCAGGCGAGTCATCTGCTTCTTATAGCTTCATACAATGTTTTGAGCTCCTTTTGGTAGTTGGTAGCGCAATGAAATGTTTGAGCTGGACACGAAGAATCAGGAACCAATTTGTAGTGGCATAGTGGTGCAGTTACCTGTATAATACTATTTAGCCAACGCTACCTTACGAGCAGAGGTTTCTGTGCAATTAAGTAACAGCATACCTCAGAACCCTATTTAAGCATGAAACAAAAACTATTAGATTAAATGCTTTTGACATGCTCCTAAAAATGAAAGCTAACTACGTAACATGGTTTACAACACCAGATACGGTACGGTAAATGATCACAAAGCTAAGAATGATCCACAAGTGGACCAATAGCATCGATAAATAAATTAGTAACTAAAATATGAACTATAACGACTATGAGAAGAAAAAACAAACCAATGTGACGGCGTTTAGAACCCAGCCCTTGCATCACCATTTTCCAGCAGCTAACCATCTAGGCCAGCTGCCAAGTATCCTATATCGCTCTTTGGGAAAGCATTCGTTCATGACCTTGCTAGTTTTATATGCATGAAGGGCCGTCTTTTATTTAAGATTTTCGCAACATCTAGGTTCCCATTCAGGGCTATAAGAATGAATGCTGTGTGCGTATATTACCGAATAGAAGTGCAGAGCTGTAATAACAGCTTTTGTGCTAAAAGGGTCAATATTTTGACATTAAACTATAAACTACGGGTTGCATAGATAAGAATATATAGGGACAGCTGACTCTCCTGGCATAAAGGTTCTCTCACTTGTCAGCTATCGATGTCAAGTTATTTCGTTATTTCCTACCACTGAGAATCCTAAGTTTGGACAAGATGTGTCCAAATCGTGAATGATATGTGACATTGATAAAAATTTGGTCTCTCCATAATAGAGATTACTAAACAAATTACTATTACCATAGACTGATGGCACCAATTTTTCTCGCCGTATTGCTAAGTTGAAACTTGGGTAAGTAGACATGGAAGATCTTTCTTTAAACATTCATTGCAGGTACAGATATCTTTCCTTGTATTCGTCTGCATAAGTAATTGATGTTTTTGCCATCCGTAATTTCTAGAAATATGCCAAAGGCTTATAACTACAGCTGTCATGTTAAGCAATACATAGACGTCCATCTGATAGTATTCAACATGGATTTACATACCTATAATGTGGGTGCTAGAACACTACACATGTAAAATAAAAGTACTGCAGATGAAGTGAACTGAACCCTTATTTATTTTATTCTAAATACCACCAAAATATTTAAAATGGGACATCACTTTTAGTATGTTATGTATTTGCTAGAACAAGTTACTACTATATAACACTCTCCCTTGCTCTACCTTAGAACTGGAGATCTTGCAACAGTATTGTAATACTAAATTAAATAGGGAAGATAAAGCTGTAAATATAGAAGGTATTTTTCACCATTTTATTCATATCTTAACCTTGCCACTTTGGGAAGCTATGGAGACTAAGTTTAAGCAACAATGTATAAAGAAAAGCTTTTAATGATTCGTCAGGCAGGATGCTAAATTGATAACTGAAAAATTACATAACTAAATGAAATAATATTCCTTCACCATGAAACATATACGCCACAAAAAATTAATCTCCACACAGCTCGAAGAAAGTAATTACCAACTCTATTAGGGACAAGTTCATATTTCATATTTCATTAAGAAATGGGTAAAAGGAAGGAGAGGATGCATTTGTTTTCTATTTTCTTTTAGTAATGTAACCTGCAAATATTAAGACATAAAGAAGCGTTCAGAATTTAAAGATCTTCTAACCTTTTATGAAACATTCGAGCATTAGTAACTTATGTAACTGAAGCTACATTCCGGTTGCTTTTTATTTTTACCTAGTTAAGATGAGAGAAACATACACCAGCAGTTTCTGCAAGTTGAAAATAAATACAACGAAAATTATCTTGAATTTAAGCCGAGAGAAATCACAGCTGATGTATACTATCTTCGGCAATGACTTGTTTCGATAGTTGGCGATTATGAGTGCAGGAAGAAATATAATAAAATAAAACACACGCAAATTAGTCATATAACAGAAAAAAATAATACCATAGAGGCAATAGATGTAAGAAATACCAATAAATGTCGGTATTAGTGCAACTCCATGACATTAATGAAACTCCAAAGTCCAAAGTTGGTTATTCTTGAAACAAATGTATGGTGACCGTTGAGATGAAAATGTAATTTAAGTTTAGGAATAATATCAGATTTAATCCAGGAGCGTGTTATGTGTACATATAATAAGCGTGTGAAATCTATGAAGATAATAGTGGACATAACAGAAGAACCTGAAGTAAATTAAAACTAAAATACGAGGTACGTCCAGAAAGTAAGTTCTGTTTGGTAATAAAATTAAATTGTGCACAGATACAGAACAATTATTTATTGCACAAAATTCTACAAATCTTAAAACTACTTTTCCACATAACTGCCGAAATTTTGCAGGCATTTGTCATAGCGAGGCACAAGTTTTTGTATACCTTCTTCATAGAAGTTTGCCGCCTGTGTCTTCAACCATTTGGAAAAATTTTCTTTCAGCTCTTCGTCATTGTTGAAGTAATGACCGCCAAGGAAAGATTTGAGATGTAAAAACATATGAAAGTCGCTAGGAGCGAGGTCAGAGCTATACGGGGTGTGGTCAAACACGTCCTAGCCAAATCTCTGCAGGATGTTTTTCATCGCATTTGCAGTGTGTGGTCGTGCGTTGTCGTGAAGAAACACAACAGCTTTTGACAGCCGATAAATTTCAATCCTAGCATTTAGACAACGAATCACAGATCTCATTTCACAAGCGGCGGGATTTTCAATCAACACCGACATTGTAAACAAGCACAATAAAGCGTACGTGGCTGACAGCGATCTCACAATGGCGCACGTTTCTTCTCCTCGATACAGAGCGTCTACCGCGCATGTGCGGAACTGTGATCGCAGAGCTGCAGCGGAGAAATTGAAACAGAAGTTACTTTCTGGACGCCTTTGTATAAGGCTGATATTAAATGTTTTATCTATATTATAGTAGCTGTTTGAGACTTCTATCCTCAACATTATGGCAGAAATTCCAGCTATCAATTCAGCATCAATTCATTATGCACTCATGACTATAGCTCATTTAGAACTTTCATTACAAATTCAAAATTTGAGAGCTAGTAGTCCAGTATTGGTAAATTGCTTGGAACATAAGCAATTTGGTTAGTAGCTTGTGCAGCAAAAAGAGCGTTCTAGTGTGTGTGTGTGTGTGTGTGTGTGTGTGTGTGTGTGTGTGTGTGTGTGTGTGTGTGTGTGGGGACAATGTTTATTTGTTTTATAAATGCCAGTGCGATATCTTATGTGGTCGTCAATGACCATGCTGCGTATTGGTAAAACGCAAATACACTTCTATAACTTGAAAATTCATGAAGCTTTGTGGCATACCTATTTCCTTGGTCTGTTATTCTAAATTACTATAATACTTTAATTATTTGATAATAGCATTTTGCGTCAAGATGCACCATGTCCCCTCACCTCTAATAACGTAACGATTTAAGGATGCCTGCTCCAACTCTGCTCTGCTGAGTTACGCAGCAACAATGTGTATAGACGTATTATAGTGGCATGGTATGCGCTTATATTACCTCAATTTCGTCTGCACATGCTTTGTTTATATATTATAGAATTAGTTGTCTGCAGATAGCAATGTTACAGCTCATATCAATGCATGGTGCTTTATGGGTTTCGCTTTTATCAAATTGAAGTTCCAAATTTGGACTCAGTACATATTATCGTAAAGTGTAAGTTAAATATTTCACTGTCCAATATTTCTATTTTTAAGTTCTGTAGCTGGTCTTCAAGGCTTTCTGGTGTTTCATTTCCTTATATAGTAAAATAAAAAAGTAAAGATTCAATTATAGTTTAACAACTTAGTAAATTCCCTGGGTCTACGAATAGCTTGAGTATGGCCAATTGTATTTTGCCTTCAGTTATTGAGCTATCCAAGGAGATATTTTAAAGAGGAAGCAGGCGAGAAACAAGCAAATAGAGCAATTTTATAGCCCAGAAAAGAGTAATAGGATCTTGTTTACATCATGATAGCTCAAAACTATAACTCTAATATCAGCGGTGTAAGAGATATGCCAAAGAACAGATTCGAAAAGATGATGAAGCGTCATTGATTTCACGGTAAAATAAATAAAAAATAAATATAATAAAAATAAAACTCTTAGTTTTCTCTGTAAAATCGATGAAAATCTATTAGCGAGGAACTTATGCCCTTGAACAGATAGACTTTTGGAAAATAGACCAGGATAGTATTGTACGAATGTAAAGATATATCTTTAGGTATATAGAAAAACCCGCTGCAGCTTGCTCTTTGCACGGCTAGTTATTACAATCTACAAACTCAGTATTTTTGTTGCAACTCTCTAAGTCATGTCTCTACTGTTTACTCTAAAATAAAAGACGAACTTATGAGAATGAATATGCTGCAGTGACTCAGAAATAGAGAATGAGAAACAAGCCTGATCAGAACCGTTGGAAAAGAGGAATACATGAATTAAACTTCCCAAGGGATTCTTTTAAGTTGCTGTGCTGTAATATATGTACATACTTCACGATATTGAGCAAATTTATCAAAGTAAAACTGAGAATAGCAATAAACTGGTTATTCCTGGTGCGAAGGTTATAAATGACATCCGGTTAGAAGAGGATTCCAAGAATAGAAACAAAAGAAAAACGATAATGCTTTCTGAACAAATATTTTAGCAGAATAACAAGCCTTCATAAGCTTTCAAGCATGAAATATTAAAGTATATCTTATTAAATCTGGTGGTGAAATTTTAAAGTAATCTGCATTTTTCTGCCATCAGTTTATTCCTGAAGTGCATAGTTACGCTACAATTTAACACTTTCCTTTCGCACAAATTATAATTTTCGCAGAATAGAAAGTTTTTAAAAACTGAAGGCATCTGCTTCCTTGACGTAGAACACTATTCAGAAATTCGTTTATCAGCCTACAGCAAAATTGAGCACATGTGAGAATAGAGCTTAGTCACAGTTTTGTGTGTACCTACAATGCTAGGTTGATTGCTAAGTATTTCGATGGTTGGCCTTAAAAGTACGCCTTTGTTGATGATGTTTTGCAAAATATAAAGTAAGAAATTTTATACCTTTAACCAGGATGATGATTATTATTTTATTATTACTTCTTATTGACATTATAGGTATGGCTATTTACTATGTTGTAATAATTTATATCATTGTATTATAAACAATTCATGATTACTGTGACTTCGCGAAATATACTTTTATACAAATAGGTAAAACAACATTTTAGTTCACTATTGAAACAAAATTTTTAATGAGTTGTGATTTATAATTATGTTAATACAATAACATTTCTTTATGTATTTTAATGAAATAGTTGAATCACTTGTTGAAATAAACTGTAATTATATACTTGAAAAGAAATATACTTCCTCTCAAAATAATCTGATGTTTTCCATTCAAATGGCTTATTCCACACACCACCGTTTGTTTTTCACAGCTTCTGTAAGCAATTCTTAGAACGCTTATGTTATATAAAATGTGATAAAGCTTTGTTGAGATAGTTTCAATACACATTTCATTATAGAAGGAGGTTTTAGAAAACCGACTGGTTAATTAAATGTTTAAAAGCGCATCGTTATATGTGGTCATGATATGGCAAGAAACAGCTGACTGCGACAGTACTTTCATAAAGTTGTATTTTGAAAACTACAATCAATAACAACAATTAACTTTTATCTCGGAAATAGCTGATGCCACAGACAGGTTACATGCAGTATACTTTGTGCTTTAAACCTTTCTCATATATTTATATGGTACGTTTTTGTGTGCTTCTTAACGTTTAGCAGTTATTTGTAACTGTGCGAGGGGATCATTCAAAATAAAGACCGACTCGTTAGCGTAGGTGCTAGCGTATTTTTCTCACGTTCAAGAGGTACCGAGTTCAAATCTAGATCAGGGTAAGTTATCTGAATAAGGTTTTATCCAAACTTTTATCTTATCCTGAAAAATGAATGTCGAATTATTCCAAACTCTGTGGATTCTGTGCTCATTGAGCATAATTCTGCCCATTTCATTCATCGTCCGATATGATAAACGCAAATGAAAGAGGACTTAAATTAAAAGAAAGAAGAATTCACAATAAATAGACCTTCATAGGCCATTTACAGAAAATTGAAGATATACATTTTCTTTGTCAAATAAATATAAGTACGCATTTTAATGAAAATTTTTAGAGTAATTAAAACAAATCTTAGTTATGTCTATTTATATTTGACCAGCCTCAAATAGTTTCATTGTCACATTACTCTAATATGATGGGTTCAGCTAAGAATAATTTGTCGCTACAGATCCGACGGAACTAGTTTGCCAGCCTTCCCTAAGTACTGGCGGGACCGACATGAAGCATCCTCCAGCCGGAATGTTGACTTTGTTGGATAGGATCGCTGAATATCACAGCTTCTCATCTTCTTATGATGCTTAGTGGGCACTGGAACATACACTTTACACCCCCATGAGCGACATAAATTCTGGACGAATTCCTTGGCCGAGAATCAGAGACACACTGCGTCACGGCACTAGACCGGCGGCTACAATGTTGACATATAGGAAATAAACAATATTCTGTGACCCTTATTCCTGGACTCAAAATGGCCTTTGTACTGAACAATTTTTGCACACTGATTTTTTTTTCTTTTCATGACACCTATCAGTGAAATCTTCATTTTGAACTTGCGTATTACGTTTTTCGATGTTTGAAGCTTTTCCAAATAAAATTTAAAACATGCACACACTGAGCTTTCTGATAACAATCAAAATATGACGTGAGCTTGCGTTTTGTTACAATAAGCACCTTACTTTGATCCTTTTTACTTTCTCTCCATGATCACATTCCACCGAAATCTTCGATGCCGAGATTGAGGTTTATTATTATATGACTCTGAGAAAAGCAATTAAAAAAAAGACTAAATGTATATATACTGATAAGGAAAGCTTTGTCGAATAACAAACTTGGTACTTAAGTTATCTAAAAAGGACACGCCACGAAAATTTCAAAGAAATCCGCTTCACTCCAAAGTACGTTTACATGCAATTTTTTTTTAGATTTTTTCTTAAAAAGGCTTCAACGAGTTGGATTAAAATACAATATGGCTGTGACATTTTCACGATGAATGAAATGTATATCTTAAATTATCTCAGAACGGTCTCTGAAATCCTCCTTATTCTGAATAAGTTTTGCAATAGCGACAAACCGTAAGGGATAAACAAAATTTCGTTACACCAGAAATTACATTAAAAGAACTAATTATGTCGAATATATTTTCTGAGCACTAAACCTTTCCTTGATATTCTCTGTTTCTCAGGATTACTGCGGAGGTGATTCGGTATCGAAACCTGTGGTTTATTGTACCTAAGCCCCAAGTGGAGCATCCAGGGAGGAAGAATGAGGCTAGAGGAGACACAGGGCGGCCGACCCGAGGTGCCGAGAAACCCGCCAACACTTCTTACGTTATGAAATGCTAATGGAGATGAAATGGAGGGACAGGAAGTTCGGAGAATGTAGTTACAGGACCCAGTATTCGCCTGGCGACCGGGAAAAAATAATGGGTCAGGTAGGTCGGCCACGGGAATCGAACCAGGACCTCCCCGAATGCGGGCCACAGAGGAAACCGCCTCAGCCATCCCGTTGGATATTCTTTCCTTGTTACTCATTTGTGTTTTGTAAAACGTATAGATAGTTTTCTTAAATGGAATGACAGTTTTATTTATTTCTGAGGTTTTCCTCCATGCTATGCAAAGAGAATGGAAATTTAAATCCATCACATAGCGAGTAACATTTTAGAACGGTTGGCTACATGTAGTTTTCTGTACATCCCTGTTTCCATTGCACTAAACGGAAATAAGGAAAAAGTACTTCTAGGATTGTTTATCTCGATTAACTAAAATCGGCGGATGAATAACCTTTATTAAGAATAATGTGTTGTAAGATTAATCCAGAACTCTCGAAAGTCTAACAGATGAGCTCTTTTTAATGAAATTACGATACCAAATAAATGGTGGAATGTGCTCTATATTCCAATGGAATTCCTACCTCCTTATATACCGAAAGTAGGTGGTAGAGAAATAAAATATCAGTGCTTCGTCATTATATTCTAATGCTGACAAATATCAGCTTTTATAAAACACAACTTTTGCATATTCCTCAAACCAGATAGAGTAATTTGTTTGCATTAATTATATGGCGGGTCACCGAGTGCGGTTTTGGATCCAAGCGGTGATTTTATCTTCGACCACAACATAAACTAAATTCAACAAGCGGTGATAAAGCCTCCCATATAAGCACAACTACTGTTTTTGTTCGCTGTTGAGAATGCAGACTGCACTTTATTTTCCCAATCCGCCGCGCCATCTGTATGACCCTGTCGTTATTTAAACATGTTTTGTTATCCGAACAAATGAGTCGGCTAACGGCCATAGAGGACAGGTTTCCAATGGAACATAACCATATAAAGAAGTCCCGCAAGTCAGGCTCACATCTCACTATACATGTGCGTTAATTGCAATCAGTTTAAAACTTAATGAATAATGCAGCTCAAGCTGTATCAATTCAGTGGCGGAATCAGAAGCTTTTCTTCTCTTCCCGGAAATTTTTCGAGGTCGTATTTAAAGTATTACTATTATAGATTTTGAATTCTACCCTAGAGGTAGACATATTTGGGGTAACGAACCTTTGGAATATGTAGTTTCAAGAAACTGCATATATATGGTCTATATATAAACCATAGAAGAAAGAAAAATAAGCCCAATTAAAAGTATATAGATAAAAACTTCTTATTAGTGTGTGAGAACTTTTAGGATGAGGACAAGATTCCAAAGGAAAATTTACTACCTGTTATTACGAAATATCTTTTGTACCTTTCTCCCTGATGGGGCATCCTCCTGGAGGAAGGCACGAGGTGAAAAGTGACTGGGAGTGACCGGACATAGGAGACATGACAGCAAAGTTTACAGTTTGAGACTTCCGGTAGCAGCTCGTTCAACCAAATGTTCTTCCTCTGCAACCAAAGGGGTAGCTCAGGTCTGGCAGACCGCCCTCGACCCGGAAAACGAAGTTTTGCATAAAGTATATTTCCTGCCATGCAGCGCCGAGACTCTCACAGACACAACCTTGAAACAGCCAAGCAGGAAGAAGGCGAATTGAAAGAAATAATTTGAGATGGAGGGACAGAAACTTTGAAGGATCTAATTAAAGATTCCAGCGGAACCCCGGAAAAAAAAAAAAAAAAACGGATAGCTCAAATAGGTCAACCATAAAGATTGAACCCACAACTTTCCAAATGCAAGTCGCATGCGTTACCGCAGCGCCAATTTGCTCGGTAACAGACCTGTTGCAGGCAACAGTCGATCAGAGTATCAGGAACGAGGTTTGGACATGTAACTTGGCATGAGTATAAAGAGCAATATATGAAATGAAGGTGAAATGGATGAAGGGAAACGTGGTGGTGCAGTAATTGTAGTATGAAGTGCGGGGGAAACGAAGAAAAACCCTCCAGACGCCCTAATGTCCTCAAGAAATCTTACATGAGGGGTCAAGCCAGGTCATACTAGGTCACAGCGCCACCTCTGGAAAACTCCTGCAGTATACATTTAGAAGTTCAATATACTATGTATCATACACTGTTATGTGGCTCGTAAACTGAAGTTTATTTTACATTAAAAGTAGAAATAAGGGATATAAATTTTCCAAGGCAAACGGAATGAACAATATTAAACACAACACTGAATGATAAAAGTGGAAAACTTGGAAACAGGGAGAAGACAATGAAAGACTTCAGTAACTAAAATGGAGATAGGCAATACACGTTATGCGACAGTAGGTGCCCTAACATAGACTAAAACCCAGAGGAACTTTGGCTATAGATCAAACACGGTAGGCAAAGAAAGAGAGACTTGGATTAAAATTACTGAGTATAGTGTGCTGTTTTCTGGAATAGCTAACCAGGTTTGAAAACGAGTTAATAGTGAATTATGTATATTATAGAGATAAAATTATTTTTATACTATGGTCCAATATTCTGAACTTAGATATAGGAATGTCATTGCATTGCAGTTCAAAAAAACCAGAAGGTTATAAAATGGTATCTATACTTAAATTTCTGGTTCAGTTTGACTAAATCCATGCTATACTAATTTCTCCCAAATTCTCAATTTTATTCAAAATGACTCTCGTCATTTTTTATTACAATACCATATTTATGCATAGTTCGTTTTTATCTATTTTTAATTGCTATATACAAACCTCCTATATGAAGAGAGCTTCGCAAAATGTCCGAAGAAGATTAAAAATATATATCTCATTTTGCTACGCATAAAATTTCACAAATTACGGTTTTTAAAATCAAAATTGTTGAGACCATTTTGGATAAAGTAAGAAATTTCGAAAAATTGACCATATAAAAAGCGAGGCATTTCTTAAACGGCTTCGTCTCCCTGTTTTAAGACGTTGAACCTACACGTACCAAAAATTAGCTTTTGATTTATACTGTTTACAGATACACAACCCACTCACACAAACACACATAGAAGCGGAACATTTTCTTAATTTTTAAGAGGCATCAGAACATGTATTTGCATTGATAAAATCATGAAATTAATTTTTTGGAAAGAGTACAATGATATCCCCACCTGCAAGTGAATACTTGTAAATTCATACCAATAGAAAAAAATAGGTATCTCCGAAATAGTTCATGTTACATTTTTGTTTCAGAACCTCTGTGAGCTTTAATAACTAAGTGTTTTGTATGGTAATTTTATCAATGTTGGTTTAGTAAAGGCAATTCCCAGAATATTCAACAGGTACATTTTGTTTGGAATGCAATTAGTTCCAACATGTATTATTGTAATCAAATTTTTTATAGCCGGATTTGAAAAAAGACAACAATAAGGACATTTTCTCTGTAAAAGTAGTGCAAGATGGGTATGTACATAAAGGTATTCTTGGAACACGCTGAACTTAAATATCAAGTTCAAATATGTAACCGAATGTTGTTTTTGGTTGGCCTTTAACAAATACACAAATTTTTTCTGGATTTAGCAAACCTCAAAATGTGTAATTGCGACGAAACCACGATGTGATATTCTCGAGTGGTCGAACTATAATTTATGTATTAGAATAAATAAAAAGAAAAAGGTCAAAATAGTTCTATGAGAGAAAATTCTTACCTAATAAGCGAGTTTTATTAGCACATAAAATGTATATACATACTACATTTTATTTGGTAAAAGTTAGAGTGAAATTTAATGTACTGTATTTCTCTACCAACTACCGTGTTTTACTGCGGTACAAATTATTCTTAAGGAAGTTTATTTTTCTATCTACTTCACTTTACTCGTAATTCAAATAAACTTGAAACTTTTCTAGAAAAAGCTACATTATACATTTTGTTATAAAGACGAAGAGAATATCTATAGTCAAGTGTTCCAGAATTGGACACTGGCTTTAAAATTTAATACTCTTTCCACGCGATTGCCAGAAATAATTCAATAAAAACAAGACTTCAAAAAATTGAAGTAATTTGGAACAAACTGTGTGTTTTAAAGAGATCTACATCTTTTGACATATTTTTGTCCTCTGTTGAAGTTTTGTACAAAATTCTTTCCGACTGAACAGTATTTCACAAGTCATAACTCAAAAAGAGGAAGTCGGTGATGTTATTTAAAAACTTGGCATCTTCTAAAAAACGTCTTTAGAAAACTACCCCTATTAAAAAATACGGTTTCAATGAAAAACTTTTTTGAAAATTTTGACTTTCTTAAAAATGTGTAACGATTTTTAATACACTAATACTTTCTATTTTAGATAGTTTCATAAAAAATGCAGTGCATATCCTAATTTTTGTGACAGTAGCATCCGAAGCCCTGTTAATTCTGGGTGACTGTATATCATCTAAAATGTAAGACATAAAGTACGTAATTTATGGCAAATAAGTTTGTTTGTTAGATTGAGTCAATCTATCAGAAACCTTAGCATATATACGACTAGTATTAGGAAATTATTAATTTCCATCAATTAACTAACATAAAAATTTTGTTTTGTTTTTATCTCTTTCTCTCTCTCTCTCTCTCTCTCTCTCTCTCTCTCTCTCTCTCTCTCTCTCTCTCTCTCTCTCTCTCTCTCTCTCTCTCTCTCTGTGTGTGTGTGTGTGTGTGTGTGTGTGTGTGTGTGTGTGTGTGTGTGTGTGTGTGTGTGTGTGTGTGTGGAGATAACATCTTAGAAATATTGATTGCTATTTATCTGACTTTTCAAATATTTATATATTTGTTTCAATAAAAAGTCTTTATTGGAAGTTGTCAGCTATTAAAGGAATACACATATAAACTTATTATATAAAATGATTTAGAAATTTGGAAAAGAGTAAATGTTCATCCTCTGTTAATTCTTTTCTTTCGAATCAATAGCATAAATTGTTCACGGAGTTTATTAATAATTAAATTTCATGAATTGCTCTTTATTTAAGCTTAATGAATTCCACTATTCTCGTTGTACTTTTAACATATAAGTAATAAAACCATTTTTATACATTTAAATTAGATTAACATACAGAAAATACTGTTCCTAAGAAAAATTTGTGCAAGAGGGAAAGAAAAGATAAGTGAGTGGAAAATGAGATTTTAAAATTAAAAATGCTTTCAAAATAATTGAACTTAGTCGTAAAAAATAGAGCTCAATGAGCTCAATGTGTCTGAAATGTAGAACATTGATCTTCAATGTATGCATGTATCTCTCAAGCTATTCTTCAATACAGTAATAAACGCATTTCGCATACTTCTACCTCACTATAGTATTAAATACTTTATTTTTTGGTACATAATTCAAATAACTCTTTAAATCGAAATGTTCATATTAAATAACACATCCGAGATTTTATAGATATTTTGAGATAGGCAATTCCTTTTTAGGGCAATGGGGAAAGTGACATCACTGGGTAATCAAGCGCATGCGCAAAATCCACTTTCAGTGAATGTGTCCGTATCTGTAGAACCAAGAACAAATGCGAGCGCAGAAAAATGTCATTTGGCACAGTGCTGTATCTGACACGAATACATGTCGAGCGGAAATCATGTCTGAGAAGACAACGTCCGGAAACATGCCTCTCGTGATACTCACCTACATAACATATACGTAAACCAGACAGTATTTCCTGTTCCTCTCTCCTCTCTACGGCAGAATAAGACATAGTGAAGCGAACCAGCTATAAACTCGCTTCCAATTTGTCGCAGAATGACAAGGACGGACGTTGCATCACCGCATGTTTCTGTAGCATCTTCTTCAGCAAGGTTTATACCGTTTTACACTATTCCACTCTAAATTCCTGTTTTATCTATTATTTTTTTGACCTTTCTGGCTTTCCATTTTCTTGGGTTCGGTAATTCAAATGCGTATTCTGTGCCTCTAACGAAACTTGAATATTTTGAATACTTAATTAGGGTTTTATTTCATTATTTTATTTAATATCCATCCTTACACTTCGATATAAGAAATCTCATTTTTGTTGACCGTAGTTTATTTTACGTCGTCATGGTTCATGATTGTAAACCATTTGTATTACCATTATTTTACGTACTTTATTATTTAAATGTTATTTATTTAAAACTTTTCTAAAATTAGGGCTGCCAAAATCACGTAGTACACTATTAACAACATACATTCTTCATCTATAAGACAAAAAGTTGAGGATGAAAACATTTTAAAGTTGTCTTATTATAAAACTGAAATTTCTTTAAGTTTATTATTTCTGTCTGCTTTGTTACTGGGTATATCATACTGAAAGAACTGGAATTTTGATGTCTATTATATTGTTTCTTTCTTAGAATTGTTTATATTTTTACCTTTAAATGTCATTGTATTTGTATTATCATCGGAACTGACATATCCCTTTGTCTACATTTTTACATTATAAGGCCTCTTTTTAGATATTATCTAGTTCTTTTTTCTAGTGATATGTGATCGTTTCAAAATGCGATGTTTTCACAACACTTCTAGTTCTTAACTGTATTCAAGCTTTGATTCACTTTGTGCTTAATCTTATCGCGTTGACTAAACATAATTTTATATAATTCCTGGTATTACTACATATTAGATACCTTCCTGCACCCATGAAGTGTATAGCCAATTCATGTTTTTTCCCCTATGAGGAAAGTTGCTACTATTCCTGTATCTCTGTTGGTTTTCCTCTCCGCTTTTCTTTTCTCCAGTTGGACCCCATTCATATATCTTCTTTGGCAATCTATCATCTGTCATCGTCTTGGTAAACATCTTAATTGGACTGCTGTGATGACTTCCACAAGAGATTCCTATGCCTTCATATATTTTCTTGTAACATTATTTTTAACTTTATCTTCTGGAAATTCCTGTTGCTGGCCACCAGAGATATATTTCTGCAGAATGAGGTTTATCTGTGATCATTGAATTCATCTTCCATGTGTTTTAATCATATAATGTTGTGTTTTGAGCTACTTAATGCTATAAACTGAAATTAAATGGCATTTTTAGCGATAAAGGTATATTACTTTCCCCTTTCCACAGTTCCCCCTTTAACAATCTATGTACAAATATGCAAGAGGTGTTCCTCTAGATTTTACATTCTACGTTTTATGGACGGGTAGAGTCAGACTGAAAAATTCAATTCCATAGCAGAGATTTGAACCACGGATCTTCCGATCTCTGCAGGTTGCTCTTAACCATTGAGCTACCACGGCCAATCTGCCAGCATGACATTAAGTTCTCCAAGTGATTCGTGTTTCTCCCGGTAAACGAGTAGTTCTTATAAACACATGATACGACTACCTTAATGGTGACATACTATGCTGTAAGTACTTTAAGACCCCGGGCTTTATAGTTCACACTTCTTCAACTTACCTAGTTTTACCACTATTGTGGTTTTAGGGGATTCTTGTTACTATATCTCTTTTTAAAGGCGGGCCTGAAGAACCGAAGCTTTGGATCCGATAGAGAAACAGGATAGGCGATCAGCCCAGTACCTGGTGTGAAGGTGAAGGAAGTGGATGGTTATATATAATATATTATATATAAATTGGTGAAAGAGCAATTGGTGGAATGCTGACGAGGGAAACCAGAGAAAACCAGCTCCAAGGCCATGTTGTCCACCACAAATCTCACTTTGCGGTCGCCTGGGATAGAACCCGGGATCGCCTTGGTAAGAGCCAAGCGGTCTAACCACTCAGCCATGGTGTGGCCTTTTAGGTGAATTAATGGAAATTAATTCTTCTTTCACACTAGCCGTGTGTAGGACAAGGTAGGGAAGGGTATAACTTACTCTGACCGAGACTCCAACTCGGCACCTCTTGAATGTGAGGCGGACACGCTACCATCTAAGTGAGCATATTCTTGAAAAGGAGGATTTTCTGTTCTGTTAAGTCTTCCTGTTCCAAATTTGCAAGGTACTAAACTTGAATAGAAGGTTTGGAATTTATCCTATTTTTCCCTTCAGGATTATGCTGTCTGCTCACGTATATACGCATGCATTGTATATAATTTAATTTGGAGTCATCCGGATATGATTTTTTTTTTGGGGGGGGGGATGCAATACTTTCTCTGACTAGGTACGTAGTAGAACAATTAAAAAGAAACAACAAAACCAAATCGACAACGCGAGAATAAAATTTGTGTAGCGTTGATTTGATTCACGTACTTAGATCTAATAAGACAACAAACACAGCAGCGAAATGAGATGATTTCCGAGAGTGCAGTAGGCAAAGCGCCAGATCTGATATTCGGCTATTACATTTAGCCTGAAGCAGCGCCGCTCTGCGTTATGTTGTGTATACGTCGGTCGTATTTTTAAGCCAAGCGTGCGACCGGAGTGGCGCCAGCATGAGAAATAAACCGGTCCATCTTTCCGGCGCTAGCCCAGTTTTCTGATTCCCGACACGCATACTGCTTACTTATGGCTTCTTACCTGGAGGTATCACCTTCTGTGGTTACGATGGTCCATCGTCATGTTGTGTTAACAGTTACAACTAACGATAAACATTAATATCCTAGTCTGTTGTCATCTGATACCAGTGGCAGTAACTGCTACTGTATTCCGTTACAAACAAGTATCCATTACTTGTTAAAAATCACAGCGGCGAAGTAAGGAAGTACAGTAAAATAAATTATTTCATTTAAATGTTAAAAATAAAAACTAAAAATATCAGTAGATATATTTTCGCTCAGTAAAATAAACTCGAGATGATCATTTATCCTATTTTAAGCCCTCGACGGCAAAAATACAATTCATGTTTTATTTGAATGTTGAGAAGAAAAACTAATGAACTAATGACCTATTATGATTATTCAAGTACTTACTAAAAATTATCGGTCTGTACAATAGATGGTAGCACATCCCGTACTCCAGTCTACACAGATCTATAGCAGCTACTACCCCAGGAGGAAGGGATGAAGTAAAGCAACCACAGGAGGCTGCAAGGCCACAGATAGGCCTTATAGTCCAGGCTCGAAGCTGTTGCTGCTTAGAAAGGAGATGAACAACTACTCATATCAGTCCTCTAATAACAATTACCGAAAGTCCGCGTCATCTGTAAATATGTCACAAAAGCTAGAGAACATATCTAAAATTGAGGAGGAAAATCAATAAAAGAAAAATGGCGGAAAGGAAATTCCAATAAATGCAGAACCACTGCCTACCACCGGGGAAAAACCACGAAAAAATCAAGACCTACATAGACGGTCGGTCGTCGATCCCTGACCTCCTGAATGGGAGGCTCATACGTTACCGAGGAACCATCTACATGCGGCACCGCAGATGGTGACACTGATTACACATGAGATGAAGATGGAGCACTAGTAGAATGTGATGGTGGAGGAAACCGGAGATCTCGGAGAAAACCCACCCCAGCGCCGTCTTGTCCACCATATCTCAAAATTTATATTTTGATCAAAAGTTTCAATTTTATTAACACGAATTGGTGCCCGTCCAATAGAAGATCCTTACATTTTAACACGTCAAATATTAACACTTTTCCAATATCGAACACCCGGGCCACCTTGGTGAGAGTCGAGAGGTCTGATCACTCAGTTACAGCGCGGCCTCATTCGATAGGCAGTATTGTATTAGGCACCTAAGAATTCCATGTTTGAATTTCACAGGAAATACCTTTTTTAGTCCTTCAGAATTCGAAAAAAGTGTTCTTAGAATAAATCTGTGTACGATCGCATTTCATTTGTTATGCAGATTTCCTATATACATGGCATTTTAATTGAAAATCTGAGAGTCATTTTTGACGAAAAAAAAGAGTAATGACAAATGTACCACGGAAACGAAAGCCTTTGATAGGGGCATTTTCTTCAAAATTTCCGTCTTGTTGATCTTTAAAGAAAGCTGTACATAAATTCTAATTTGGTTGTTTAAACAAGTTTTCATTTTTGGCCTTTGTTATTCACATGCAGATTTACACACTCACACAAGTACAAGATATGACGCATTTCATATCCTAGAGTCTCAAAATGTAAATCTCGGTATCGAGATTATAAGTGGAGTGAAATAATTCCCTTACTTATTGCAGGAAATAATAGCGCAAGGAGAAATTAAAATACTTTAATGTATAGTATTTTTAAAATTTGTCTGACATCGCAAATAGTCTTTACAGCGAAACTAGGTCTTGATTTATTGCATTCAAAGGCGCCCATCACTTCCTAGAGTAGCGTTTTTTGCTATCCCGCTTCCATCCGGCAGGAATCGATTCATGTCTAACTTTAGCCAATCAGAGACATGAATACCTTCCCCGCGTAGAGCAACCTTTGACTAGAGCAAAAGTAGCTGATTTGGATTTACTACTGTGAACAACTTTGACTCGAGGAAATGTTAGGATGATATGGGACAACTGTCGGTTTGCAGTTCCACCTTCGATATTCGATCTATATCGTGCATACTTCATACTCAAGTGAAGCGAGCCACATATCTTGCACTTCCCTATCAGACTATTTTGTTACACATTCCAAACTCTCAAGTGTCTCTTTTCGGAACTCTACACCCTTGCACAGTCTAATTCTCATGCTGGGTGTCAATGAAAAGAACTGGTCATCTGTCTATCATTCTGGGTTTCAGTAAACTGCAATTTTGAAAGATGATACTGCTAGTTGAAAAGCTACTCAGAAAATTGCCGGCAATCTATATAAAGTGGAAAGAGACGAACAAAAATTTACCATAAACATGAATCAGAATGTACATTTATTTTTCTGTAAGCTATCATTTATATTAAAATGTATTTTAGAAATCAGTAACACTGAAGTTCATTTTTCTATGTATTCTCATTAATCATTCTAAATATCCGATGGAAGTAAACAAAGAAGAACCTGGAATTATATTTATGGAATTATGGCCGGCCACATTGCGTTTTTTTCCCCAGTTTACCAGAGTCCAACAGTGAATACTAGAGTGGTTATTCTTCTACTTTGAGTTTTCTGCACATATCTTCACCATTTCCTTTCATATATTTCACCTCTTCGGTTTCAGACTTGTGGGATTAGGTGACGACGGAGGCTGTGTTGCGACAAGACGGTGAAATATACGGTATTGGGACATTTTGTCTGGCACATAGCGGGAATGTTTGCATCTCCTTTTCTTGAAGAGTCTCGTCCACGTCTGGAACCCTTAGGTCTCAGTTCGAGTCTCACCTACGTCTCTTCCTCTCAGAGGTTTGGAAGCACTAAGGACCCACAATTCTTCCTTACGGTGGTCACCAGGTTAATATTTGGTCATCTTTGTTCTTTCATTCTTCTCGCGTGTCCATACCATTGAAGGATTCTTTGCTGAATCCTTTCTGCCAGACTCTTCTATGTGCATCAGTTTTATAGCCTACTTGTTCATTTTCCTTTCAAACGTATGTACTCCACTGCTCATTATACGCAATCTATTTCTACTATCTACATCCTACCCTTCTGACCTACAAGTGCCGAGCCCTCTGCCCCCATATGTTGGTAATGCAACTGTGAAAATCATTTTCTTCTTTTGCCTAGAAATAGATATGCTTCGCAAAACCTTGTTCATCTTTATTGCACTCTTAGCCTACTTTACTCTGTAATACACATCCATTTCATAACTTCCACCTTCATGGCTAAAGCATCTCAATTGTTTAAATTCACACGCAGATTTACTTGTTTCCTAAGCTTGTTAATATTTCCCCTCCACTTTCCACCGCAAAATACTCAGTTTTAGCGACGTTGGCTTTAAGACCTTCCTGTATAGGAGCCTTCGATCACTTTTCCAATTTACATTTCGCATGTTCGTGACACTAAGTAATTAACACTTGGTCAAACAACAAAAATAGTGCTCCCATATCTATGGAGGTATGCAGATAAATCTAGATTGGCCGTCTGCTGTATAAGACTTTTTATTGCATATCCTTTTCATGGGTACATCCAAAACAAAAGTGAGATGCTCAAAATATTTTAACATACAGACCAACAATAGGAACTATATGATCCTCGTCTACGGTTACAAAAGGGCTACAAGATAATTCTGCAGCTTTGGCATCAATTTAGTTGGCCCATAAGTTTTGGCGATTTTTTGTGAAAATTTCAGTTACAATATAAAATGCTTCAGCAATGCAGTACTTAATGTAATTTTGTACTTAATTCTGTAGGAAGTTAGATGTTGGAATTAGAATATTGTAGTGGCTCTTAATGCTTTGTATGCTTTACAAATTTCACTTGAGTTTAATTGAGTTTGTGACATAATAACACTGGGCAACAATAAAAAATGTTTCGGGCTTAAAATGAGTGAATTTACATGTATTTCCATCTGCTGAATTCAAAAATCACCATAAAATGATAGATTAGCTCTTGTTTTGAAGATAAACTGACATTTCATATTTTAGAGTGAAGAGTTTAAATTTTGGGGAATTTTTTGGGAGTTGGCACACCTGTCAAATAACAAAACACAATCAGAGAGAAATTTTGGAAATTAATTGTTGCAAAAGTTAAGGAAGACATTTTTGTTTGACCAAAAATAAGAGAACTTGTAAAGGATCCTGCATTTGACCAAATTTTGGAAGGGAAAGAAAAGAAAGCTTGGGAGGTCTTCAAGGATGTTTTTCATCGATTTTTAGGCAACAAAAGAGATGACAACTACAAGCATTTGGTGACAGTGCTCCTGCAAAAATACCGTAAACTTGGATGCAACATGTCCCTTAAGATCCATTTTCTCCACTCCCACCTAGACTTTTTACCTCCTAGTTGTGCAGCTGTTAGTGATGAACATGGAGAGAGATTCCATCAGGACATTTCTGTTATGGAACAAAGATATCAGGGCCGTTGGAATGAAGTAATGCTTGTGGATTACTGTTGGTCTTTGTATAGGGATTGTGCGGAAATCCATCACAAGATGCAAGCTAAAAGACGACGAAGTCAATAGGCCACCACATGATTCTCTTCAGTCACGACTATCTGCGAAGTATTTTTCCAGCAATTTAGAACTCTTAGCATGTAATTACCAGTTAAAAAAATCAAATGCACTTTCATTGTTGTTAGCATGTGCGTAATTAAAATGTATCCTTTTCTGTCAATCCGTTAATATGTAATACTTCCACCTTGTGTATATCATAAACTAGAGCTCATAAAATTTTTTAATTGTTATATTTGTTTTTCTCAACCCAAAATTTGTAGAAATTGCCTCATGAAATGCTTGAAACATTCAACAATTATTTTTTGCTGCCCAGTGCAATTATTACTCTGATTTTCGTGGTAATTATATTTCGTAATTCACCATAGCTATTTACCTCAGGAGATATTAATGTGCTTACAACCTCTAACAATTCTAAAATAAAGGTAACAATTGTGCACTCTTGCGTATAGTTCAAGGTATTCTTCTTTAAAGGGAAATTGAAGGCAACAATCAAGTGCCACTACGGAGCATGCTATCCTATGCTTACAGATTATCCAGGACATTGACGAACGACATGTCGAATCGGATTTTGTGATAGAAACCGTATATATTGCATGATGTAGTAAAACATGAAGTTTTTCAATGCAATTTATTATTACATCTGAACAATGTTCACATTAAGTTTCCTGTACATGCAATGACTTATTTTACAAATAGAAAACAAGTATAAACATTCCGTACCTACAAATACTGAAATAAACATGTTCAAACGATAGTTATGCAAATACATAATCTTCAAGTATGTGTAAGTACTTCCATTAAGTATGTGCCCAGTCTTGGCCAGCATTCTGTTGTTTAGGACCAAGTTCCAGAATGTTGCCCTCTATGTTTTGGATGCCATAATTAGCTCTGATAATAGTCAAACTTTCCCTGTGTAAGCGTGCTGCGAAAATATGGTGTGTTCAGTTTCTTATTTCTCGGTTACTGAGAGATCCTTCTGCCGCACCGTCCATGATGTTACGAACTTGACAACATCCCAATCTTAGTTACGTCATTCCTCTCCTCTGTTTTAAACCCATTCCAAGATACATGCTTATTTTCCTCACTTAATTGTTATTTCATACATTTAGTTTACATTCAGATTATATTTCTTGCCTGTTTTACAAGGTTATTTGTTGAGCTTTTTCATCGCAAAGTATCTGTTTTGTCGCCTCTTTGAGAAATTCTGTTTAAACTAATTTGCGCCTACCACGACGAATTTATAAGTAATTATTGATCTAATTTCACATTTATCTGCGTAACACACGCAGTAAACATTTGGAAGGTAAGCAAGCAAGTAGGAAAGAAACTAGTTAATATACAATAGACTACGACTGCCATTTGTGTTCAGTGCATAAGCTGTTAGGTTACGATAGAATGGAAAAGAGATGTAAAACAACGTGCTCTCTAGTCACGCTTATCTTCAGAAACAATGGAGCGGAGTGCACCTTATGTTAACCATTATTCAGTAGCTGTACACGGAATGTTTACATGCGGATCTGTCGAAGCTCAACAATTGATAAACGATCGACCTCTGCGGTAGTAATAGCTAGATAGATACGTAATACTCGTATATAGACCAAGATAAACAGAAGAGTAAAAAGACTCTTATGGTTATATATGCATGCCTTTCTCTACCCTCCATTGCCATTCAAATTATTCATACAAAGTAATATTCTTATTCTAGACATATTAATCAGTGAAAGGAAATAAATCACACGTGTAAATACTATTTTGAAAAGAGAAAATGTGAACATGATAACATAACGTAATTAGATTTGCTCAAATACAGGAAAAGAGATTGTTTTCCCTTTATGAAGAATAAGTGAAATGTGGCATGTAACAGAAGCATGTAAATGTCACTAAAGTACGGTTTCAGTCGAGTAAGCATTTTAAGTATTAAACTTTCAGCAAAACAAATTTGCAGCAATACAGATAAAAGAATGTTCTTTTGATAACTACAAATAATGATGTTATGATGACGACATTTACTGTAATTTACAGTATTTACATTATAATGCATCTGTGATACAAGAAGTACATGTTTGGTAAAAAATATATTTTAACAGAAGCCTTTAAACACATGTCCATCTAAACCTTATTCACTCCGTTCTCTTCTCGTTTCACAGTTGAGGCTTTGTTTGTTCCGGTCCTTATTTATCGAAGTCATCCTTTTCGTGATCCTCCAATTGATCGTCTTCTAGATTTTTAAGAAGAACTTTTTTAGATATTCTTCTGGTATACGGGGAAGTTCAACTCACTCGTTCTATACTTTTCCATTTCTAATACTAGGTGTACTTTCAGCTCCTCTCCGTCTGTCTTATTTCTATGTTCCTCTGTCGTGCAGCCCTTGACTAATCTTTAAAACCTCATTTCAGCTGCTTGTAACTTACTTTTATCCTTTTTTCTTAACAATCCGTGCTTCACTCCCATAGCTTATTACTTATACTTGTTACAACATATACAATCTTATTTGTGCTTCGATCTTTCTTAGCTTTAAAGATTTGTTTTATAGTATCACACACTTTTTGAACGTTAATATTTGTATGTTCTTATCCTGATATTGGTACTTAGTTAAATCGCAGCAGAGATATTGTATATGTAATACGTACTTGTTGAAATACGCTGTCTTATAGTAATATTTTGCTTCTTAGTGGATATCCTACGCGGAATGCCATTATTTTGTTTTGGTGTTAAACATGTTCATATCATACTTTTTAATGATTTTATCTTTTTGGTATAATGTGCTGTATTATCTTTCTTCTCCACAACTACAATTAATTGATCCATAAGTAAAAGGGCGTTTAATGCTCTTCTTTGTTTAACCTAATTCCCTGATAGCCTACTTTCATTTATGAAAGTTGGCAAACCTAAGATATCCAACATATTCTTATAATTAGTTCAAGAATAACGTCTTTGACTGCATCTGTGTCTTCCAGACAGGGTGGAGTCCCCCTCCTACAGTGACTAAGAAGGGCTTTGGAAATGGATGAACTATAGGATAGTGAACATTTGTGCAACTGGATTATGGCCAGATTCTCGGCAAATGTTTCTTCGCTTATTTTTTCCAGATAAAGATTTTACAACAGAGGTGTTATATACAAGAGTATTAGGATTATTCACCATGGTTTCAGAATTCTCTTGATATGCTTCACACCCGCTTTCCTTATAAAGTGGCTTACTCATCTAGTTACGAAGTGTGATAGTATTTCGTCATCCCAAGTCATTTAAGGATGCAAAAAATTCATTTAACTAAATTTTAAGGCTTTCTCGGACGGCGCTGTTAACATTATATGTTTTCCGAGTTCAAACACCGTAGAGCAGCTATTTTCTTCCGTGACCTTTCACCAAAAACTGCATCCGGCATTTTCAGAAAAGTCAAAGCCATTAATATAACGCGTAAGTTCAGAAGAGACCGCACCCTTCTATTCGATGTCGCGTTCACGGCTGTGCTGAAAGGTGAACGTGGCCTGTTGTGTTGTGACTTCCCTGAAGATGCCGGACGCAGTTTTCAAGGAAACTTCAGATACATATAAGTTAAATTCATTTACCATCGCGAATAATCGCATTACCATTTATGAGGTAGAGAGACCAGGAATGCTAAGTTCGTTATCTATGATGAGAATGAGGATGGAATGACATCAAACCATGTTGAGATACTTTACAACAGTTGTCAAAGATGAAGACTTAGATAGGGCCACCCCGAGATCGGGAATCAAACCACGGATCCTCAACATAGAAGCCGGGAATAATGTAACTGGCATCATCACTGCAATGTTAGCAAACATTGGCTTCACTTTTCTGTAATGTTATTACCACTGAACTATCTTGGAAAACTTTATTTAATATAAACCCAACACTTCATGGTGTAGTTATCTTCTTAAAAATACATTCCACAACCATTTGTATCTAATGTGCCTGCAAGGTTTTATCTTCTTTAAGTAAGTAGTTCCTTTTAATGGAAACTGAACACAAAAAATGAAATTGGATAAAATAAGTTGTTTAATTTAAAAAGTAATGCATTTGAGTAGTTACATAGGTACATTATGCGACAAGACGTTTACAGTTAACTTATTGAATATTTTGTGGGAAAATATTAAATTAAATACAAAAATGTTACATCACAGATGATATCTGGTGAACCATCTGCTCGTAATATTTATCTTGTATTAAAATGGGAGGAGGATTTGTTTTACCTAATGTACTTGTGTATATTCGGTTTTTTCCCGGACAGGCTGACATTTGAGCATCTGTCGTGTTATGCCGCAAATGCCACAAACGTAACTGGAGCTGTTCTCAAGAAAGATTTCTTTGGTTCTGCTGTCACCTTTCTGCAGCTAGTAGGTTTCAAACTGCATCACATCACTAGTATGGGTTCTCACTGGCATTTCCGTTACATATATGTAACTAAATTTAAAAAATTAATAGCAGCCAGCTTAAGGGAACACCAAATATTAATATTGATTTTCTGAGGTATTACAGGTAAACTTTGTTGCCTGGGCGATACTAAAATTAGTGAAATGTCAAACAAAATTTAATTTCAATATTAATTTACATTAATTAATGTTCCCAAAAAGTTACGAAACAGAACGTCTTGTGCTTTATAGTCGCATTCCTTAATAGATTTGTAACTCTGCCATTGCAATTTTCATTCAGTGAATATCCTTTGCGTACAAAAAAATTCATTTAAATTCAAAATAGGTCTAGCATAGTATGTGAATATGCTAATTATTTAAAACAAATTAATATATCAGAGTTGAATTAGAACAGTTTGTGACATATATTTTAAAGGACATAATTTATGTATTCTGGAGAATTTTAATACTTAGAGACCTAGTAAGGCAGAACTTTTATTTTTTTAATCTATAAGGCTTAACTTATGAACTGATAACACAACTAAACATAGTATTTTAAAGATTTAGGAGTATCAGTCCTGTAAACCTTAACAGCGCTATAAACAAAAACTGAGATTTTATATAAAATAAGACATATAGGAACCGCGCTTAAGGAAAGTAGTTACTTCACAAAGTTTGATATCACTTCCTTGGAATATAAGGCAATTTTAAGTATTATTTTGGTGGCAGGAGCATCGATGTTCCTGAATTGGACTGAAATGGCAATTTCACCCATATTTTCAGTCACGAGCTTGTTGTTCAGAAAAGCGCACTCACAACAAGCATGGCAGTTTATGTACATGAGCATTTTGTGTTGGTTTCTCGGAGGGGCAGTATGGTTTATGAGATAGGATTCGGGTATAAGGATATGTCAACAAAATACCTGACTGCATATTTTATATTTATAGTATTTTTATTAGTTCTATTCAATATACCTTAGAGACCCTTTATTCAAAGCTGTTGTATTTATAACGTATGCGAAATTGTAGCGGACGTGTTAGATAAATAGATATTTGAAAAGTATATCAGCATCATAGCTTCATAAAACAATAAATTCATTTTTAAGGATTTATTTGTTAGTGCAAAGCCATAATACATAATATATGCTGTAAGAGAGTCGTTACTTCAGCGGAAAAAAGGCACTTCATGGCTCAAATGTTTAACTTAGTCACTCTGGAGTTCAGTCAGAATCTTCCACGAATACAAGGAAACGTCACTCACTTCTATATTAATGTGGTTCTTTCAGAACATTCAAATCCATCACTTACGTTTACTGGGAACAACGTTCTTCATTTACGCTCGGATCTCTTTGAGAACATTCTTTACTTAATCAGGTTCTACTGGGAAGCAAACAATGTTCCTAGAAACTAGTACACAACACCAGATGGCTGATGTAAAGGGTTTTCCGTTTTTAATCAGAAAACTGAGAGATTCAACTACTACAGAGCTTCGCTATGCGCAAACATCGGTCAATTCCTACATTATTCATCATTTCTTTCCATCGAAGTCTATGGTTAAAATGCATCTTAACCATTATTTTAGTTACGCAATCACATCAAGTTTCTCAGAAATCCAAATAAGCCATTTTTTTAAAAAAATGAGTGAGGGTTTTTATTGTGCTAAGCTCTAAATTGTATGTAGATATCCCATACGTTACAGAAATCATAGTGGGAAAGGATATCTTATTTGAATTTTGTTTTGCCTGGACTCTATCCTCCGAGAAAACTAATACTGTTCACATTATGAAACAAAACAAAACCTAAATAAAAAAAACCATTACAATGTAAAATATTGCAAAAAAAGGACCCATGATATGAAAAAAGTTGAAGTACTACCCACCATAAGAAAAACGTTATTGAAATTGTAACAACTTACTCGGCCAATAATCGACAATGATGATGTGTAGCTGGATCAATAAAAGACGCTTTACTTTATATTCCTAAATTACTAATTTTCTTTCCTTTCTAAGTTTGGTGTTGTTAAGTGTAGAAGAGTAATAATGAGAAAGCACTTAAATGTTTAACGCTTGAGGGGGAAGCTACATTCCAGAAAAAAGTAACAAACTTTATATTGTGATTCATTTTATACTACTGAAATAGCGAATGGTATATAATATACAGAGTTTTTGTCATTTATTATATACCAAACTACCTTCGAAACATCTTAGCATAAAAGCCATAGATTTTTTTTAAAAGTAACGTATTATGATTATTTTTATATTACTGAAACAGTAAATGTTATACGATATACAGAGTTTGGTAACTTGTTTCATACCAAAACTACTTTCGAATCAGTTTGGCATAAACCCCATAGCTACTTTTTTAAAAAAAATGATGTGCATACATTTATTCTTCCTGAAGGATCAATAAGAACACTATGAAAGAAAAATAATTATACTTTGAACTATATTAATTTTAAACATATATTCTTTTGCTATCCTTAAAATTTACATTTTGCATTAGGGTTTTATGAAACGTTGGTACAATTTTGATTTAAAGTATGTAGACCAATAGGAGTGAAAACGTTTTAATGATGCATGCTAGGTAGATGCAAATCGGACAACGGAATTTATTCTAAAATTTACACTCCTTTTCTTCTAGCTTGATGGTAAAACTATCCTTAATGCCGGCGATTAAACTTAAGATTGCGTTCCACTTAACAAGTGCATATAATTAAGTTATTAATTCTCTCTTTTTTGTTCCTCAGGACTCTCATCAGCTGATTAAAGCTCTGCGTGGTGCCTCAGGGTAATCTATGGTATTTAAGTACCAACGAATTCATTAATCACCAAATAAAAAAGTGTTTTAACTCTTGTAAAGGGTATAAAGTAGTAGTAGTAGTAGTAGTAGTAGTAGTAGTAGTAGTAGTAGTAGTAGTAGTAGTAGTAGTAGTAATAGTAGTAGTAGTAGTAGTAGTAGTAGTAGTAGTAGTAGTAGTAGTAGTAGTAGTAGTAGTAGTAGTAGTATTTATTACTCATTTAATATTAGATAAAGTTCCTGAAAGAATCCCATGTATGCCTAGATGATACATGTTCAAAAGAACACACACGCACACACACACATATAAGCACAAAATATTTTCAAAGGTATAGATAAACGGAAGAAATCCCTCCAACCGAAGAACAGTGTATCACGAAGGCTCCCAGGTCTAAGATACTATCATAACCTCTTGGAGGGACGGATGAGCAAGATAACTGGATGATGAGGTCGCCAGACTTTTCCTCTGCGCAAAAGACTTGGATTCGAGCAGCCCCGGCCGCACATTACTGTCAAACCGCATATCGCCGAACATTGTCACCTGGCCTGCCACTCAGAAACAAATTGAAGGAATTGAGAATGTCGTCACTCGATTCTTAACTTCTGTAACAAATGTGTTTAATTTCTTATTTTGACATTTTAAAGGAACGACAGCAGATAACCAACCTAACAATATAGCAGCAACAACACGAGCTGAAAATAATAATAGTGAGGTAAGTATTACTCTAGAAATTAATTGTTCTTTCACACTAGCCGTGTGTAGGACGCACTATGAAAGGGTAGAGCCAGAATGAAAAATTCAATGCCATAGCCGGGATTTGAACCACGGATCTTCTGGTTTCCGTCCAGCCGCACTACCATTGTGCTACTATGGCCAACGTGCCGACATGACACTTAATGTGCGTCCTACACGGCTAGTGTGAAAGAACAATTAATTTCCATTAATTGCACCTAATAGTGGTCCGAACTATAAAGCCCGGGCCTTAAAGTACTTACAGCATAGTAAGTCGCCATCAAGGTAGTTGTCTCATATGTTTATGAGAACTCCTAGTGGTTTACCGGGAGAAACACGAGTCAGATGGACAATTTAATGTCATGTCGGCACGTTGGCCATAGTAGCACAATGGTAGTGCGGCTGGACGGAAACCAGAAGATCCGTGGTTCAAATCCCGGCTATGGCATTGAATTTTTCATTCTGGCTCTACCCTTTCATATTACTCTAGAGTTACAAAGATTGTGTCAGAAGGAAATAGAAGGTAATTAGGGATTACAATGTCTACATTACGACAATCTGCTAATTCTTTCTCCACGAGAAGCAAACCAAGGCTTCCATGCAGTTCATGGTGCAGCCGAATATACTTCTACTCCCAGAAATAGAGGCTGTGCATCCAAAGTCAACTGTTACTTTTGCACACATTCACAACCAAAAAGTGATCCATCAAACTGTTTACAACTGAACTGTCAGAAATTGCACTATCACTCTTCTCGTAAAAGGTGGGCGGCAACCGCTCCTTATAGAGCTGACTGTCACAGCATTCGTTCAGTGAGGGCCGTTACTGCAGCAGATTGGAGAAGTCTTGTGTCCTAATCGCAAGAGAACGAACCGTTCGGAAGAAGAGGTACGTTGTGTGTATTTCTTTCGACACTATGTCACAAAGTAGGTTAAGTGAATGCGACGTTGAGCTACATTACATTAACTAAGTGACAAAGAACAAAATGAAGTAACAGCAAAAAGTTAGAGATAGACAGCAATAACTACTACTATGAATAATAACAATAACAATAACAATAATAATAATAATAACAATAATAGCAACAATAATAACAACAATAATAACAATAATAACAATAACAACGATGATGACGACGACGATGATGATGATGATAATGTTAATGATGATAATGATAATGATAATGATAATGATAATGATAATGATAATAATGATAATAATAATAATTATTATTATTATTATTATTATTATTATTATTATTATTATTATTATTATTATTATTATTATTATTATTATTATTATTATTATTATTATTATTATTATTATTATTATTATTATTATTATTATTATTATTATTATTATTATTATTATTATTATTATTATTATTATTATTATTATTATTATTATTATTATTATTATTATTATTATTATTATTATTATTATTATTATTATTATTATTATTATTATTATTATTATTATTATTATTATTATTATTATTATTATTATTATTATTATTATTATTATTATTATTATTATTATTATTATTTATATTTTTATAGAAGCACCCGTTATTAAAATTAACAGGAAATCAAATTACTAATTTTAGTAACAATGGCACTCCACTTTCTGAAATACTTCTTTTTATTCTATATAGGAAATCAAATATTTAATCCAGATTTACTATACAAAACCTTATGATCATTAAAATAAACAATTTAGGGTTTTCAACTCTTGTAGCATTTTTTTTTTTTAATTTACGTCCTCCAACGTTGTCATACCGGACGATAAATAAAATGGGTGAACTGAGGCTCAAATGAGTCCGGGGTCCATGGAGCTTAGAGTTACCCAGCATTCGCCTATCAGGATAAGGGGAAACCCCGGAATATCTGGTGCAAGTAACTCGCCCAAAGCGAGATTCAAACTCGGGACCTCTTGAACGTGACGCAGACGCGCTACCATCTACGCCACCAAAGCGGGACTTTGTAGTATTGCCTAGTGTTTAATTTCTATTAAAGATTATATATTTATAATTTGAAAATATCTTTGTAGTTTTAAGAATACCCAAAGCTAGGGCAATACATTTTCACTGACGATTTGGAGGTAGTATAATGAACAAAGGTTCAATGAGGAGAGGTGGAGGGAGGTGAAGAAGATAGCTTATTATTCAGTAGGATGATGTGAGGAAAGTTATAATTTCTACGTAATAAATAATAAACCCCTTAAAGCGCTTACAACTAATATGTTTTATGTTTCAAGGTGGATTCAAGTACAGAAACTAAAGAAATCAATATTTAAGAATCCCACATTTATAGGTCCGTAGTTTCGAATCCTATTCATAACACTTTAGTACCTTGTTATAAAAACGTAGGCATCGACTTCGGTTAATTAGTTCTCAAGGATCAACAGGCGTGGTAATAAAACCGATGACTTAATGACCACTTTTTGTATTAGTACCGCTGCAAAGTTTATGTGCTTATTTATCATACTGGCCAGCAATTATAGCACTTAAAGCAATTAGAAACAAAACAATAAGAACGATTGAATAACCTTTATTGTTCGACTGGTCACTTAACAAAACAGCAATAAAGAACAAACAAAATCTACAACTGTCACAACAAAATTGTGTTATACTCAACTTGACAATGCAGCCAATAAAGGAAACAATGTTAATATAAACAATCCTAAAACAAAGCACAAAAATAAATTAAATTACAATCAAATGGAAATGTGGCTTAGAAACCAATTTGGTACGCACGCTATTCCTGCAATAGTCGCTAAATGGATAGCTGCAAGTTCATCTAACACGCAAGTAAACTATTTATAAGCTTTTAAATTTATCTCTAATTACTTTTTATGAGAAATGTAATTTATTGCTGATAGTAGTTGCTTGCGAAAAACTCAGAGAGCTATGTGATTCTTCAGTTTCAAAATTTATTTAGTCAACTCCTTTCTAGAAACGTTGCATATTTCTAAAAGTTTACTTCTAAAGATAAATGCTTAAGAAAACAGCATTTTCACACATATTCTGAATAAGGGGGATGCAGTTTCATAATTCAATATTGCCTGCAATAAGGTTAATATATTAAAATCAACCGAGCGAGCTGGCGTATGGTTAGTACCTCTGGCTCACATTAAGTTGGTTGTGAATTCGTTCGGTCGACCTTCCTGATCTATGGGTTTTTGGAGGACATAAACTGAATTTTTGTGCTTCTATTTCATGTCACCTTTAATCCTTTTGAAGTTTCAGGATTGACTGTGTCGGTGCGGTATCCAGCATGGCAGGGTAAAAGGATGCTCTGTATTACAACAGGTGCCCCAAGTGGAATGTGGCGACCAAGCAGGTTGTACCATTTGGCACTCAGGAGTCTAAATCTGGAATTGTAGGGAACGTGCCCTCTGTTTTCTCGTGTCTCTAAGGTCCGACCACTCCCTCTTCGTCTAAACCGGGAGACACCGGGAGATATCATGTAGGATTCTCCTCCGCACCTGGTCCTTCCTCAAAGCGAAATCAGAAAGCTGGCTCCAGAAACAGATGTGCTTACGGTCATATGTGAGATAGTACAAACTGTCTCATAAAGGGAGCGGAAGAAAACCCTCCAGAGTACCAGAAATAGTTAATTTGTTCGGGATCCACAAACACAACTTAGATCACTTAGAGTATATAGTAGTAGACGTAAATCAACACTTACGAAGTTGAATCTCTTGGCCATGCTTTGTGTTACTGAGCAAAAGAAGAGTTACTAAGAAATGTACGTCATCACCGAGTTCGTTAATGAGTATCCACATCCCTCATTAAGGCCAAATGAGAGTTTAAAAAATCCAATGTTAAATCATATCGAAGAGAAAGAAATGGGTAAAATGAGGCTCAAATGAGTTCAGAGTTACCAGATATTTATTTTTGGGATAAGAAAAACCCCAGAAAAAGAAACCATACGGAGAGGACTTACCCTGGCCACACCGAGCGGGATGGCTCAGGCGGTTTAGTCTGTGGTCCGCATTTGGGAGGCCCGGGTTCAATTCCCGTGGCCGACCTAACTGACCCATGGGTTTTCCGAGGGTTTTCCCGGGTCGCTAGGCGAATGCTTACATACCCCGAATTTCCTGTCCTTTCATTTCGTCTCCAGTATCATTTCATATCATTTCTCATCTTGTGGTCTCTTTCAGGGTAGAAATATCGGCGGGTGTCTAGGCGGTGCATGGCAGGAAGATATGTTCTGCGGAAAACTATTTCCTCCTCCGGTCCTCGCTCCTCTGCATTTCGGGACCGCCAGCCAGGGACCTTTGCGACTCGGATCGCCTCCCTTGGGACCATTAGGGCTCGGCTGCTGGACTCGTTGCCATCCCGCTATGGAGGAGCGAGGTCGTTATTCTGGCCTGTCGGAGGAAGTCTCTATCCAAGTAAACTGTAGGGATCCTGACCTATGTACTGTCGTGGCTTCTTGGGACAGTCGCCCTCTGTCTCCTTCGCCTCATCCTTCCTCCCGGGGGTGTCCCACTTGGGGAGCATAGGAACAATGGGCCCAGCATGGTGGCCTAGTACCGAATCCCCTCCGTAATGAAATCCTCATCCTTATCCTATCGTGACCAGCATTCGAACTCAGGACCTTTGAACGTGAGGCAGACATGCTATCACATATGCTACAAAGGTGGGCAAGTGGGAGGTTTATCAGGTCCATTGATTTGTCATATTGTGACTATCATTTATGGTTCTCAAAGTGTGTAAAGTTTAAAGGAAAAAAATAGGTATGCTCAATCTAGTAGTACTCTTGCCGTTAATAAATGTGATCACTGCCATGGGGTTGTGGTAACGCGAATGTCTTCCAAACCGTAGGACCTGATTTTGAGTCTAGCCTGCGCTGAAGGTTTCACCTTACTCTCCACATACAGTGAACAAAATTACTTTTATATAATTATAATGAATAATACCAAATTCCATCATAACCTTTAGTTTAGCATTTTCACAACCATTTAGACATTATATTGCACAAATCATCTTCAAGGCTTATTTCTTAAAAGTGACGATAAACACTAATCTTGTACAAACTACTCTTACAAACCTTATTTTTCGATTTACTTCATGCCAAATGAGGAAATCATTTGTAGATACTGTGTATTTCCTTGTATATACCTACATTTCTTATAAGAGCAAGGAAGTACCATGGGCTTTGAAAAGTGGTTAAATCTTTTAATAGCGGGTTTATATTTTTGTCTCTAATTCCGACCTCTTTGATTGTTTTGAAAAGCAAAATAAAAAGCTAATAACTCATTTTTTTAAGAAAAGTATAAGCATCTTGAAAATGCAAACAAATAACAAGAGTAATTTCGGAAAAGAGCACCTCCTCCCCCAAAATAGTCTACGTAATTTTATGGGAATTTTTGCTAAGTATTCTCAGGTTTTCACCCAGATCAGTTTATGAAACGTTGACGGGAGACCCAGAACACCGTGAGCTTTAGTTCATATTTTGTTTATTTTTTAGATTTACCAATTATGCAAATTTCATCCATATTGAGAACTACAAAAGATGTTGCCCCAAAATTTAAAACATGCTTTTAATTTATCATAGGAGTGTCTTAAACAAATTATCTTTTAATCAAAATTGTTACAGCCATTTTTAAATAAATCAGAAAATTTTAAAGTGCTTGCAGGTAAAGAAAGTTTAAATAAGAGAATCTTTCTCTTTATTTCATCCTTTTCTCTTACTTTTTTCCTTCCTTTCTTTACACAGTTTGTGTTGCAGCCTTGGAGGATGGTGAAATAAAATACCACCTCTACTTTTCGTTTTTAGAAGTGCTGTTCACAGAAAGACGCACCCACTCACTCACTCACTCACTCACTCACTCACTCACTCACTCACTCAAGAGCAGACGTTTTCGTAAAAACGTTTTCTTCTTTTTTTAATTGAGGGAGTCTTACAATACACATTTCTGCTGAAATCTCGGTAACGAAGTCTTGGTGAAATGCAAAATTAAATCTACTTACTATTGTAAGTATGTAAGTATTACATACTAAGTACTTAAAAAATGTAATCCATGGTGCAACAGCCCAGATTGGGCCTGAGCCTGCCAGCCCGACGATCATCCAACCGATACGGGGAGATGTGTTTAGCATCCCGGAACCTCCAGCCGGAAAGCTGGCTTACTGGACCAGGGAGCGATACCTAGCGCAGCTCCTCAATTCCTTCATGAGTGGGCACCGGTCCTATACACGGGACTTAAAATCCGCGTCCTCCAAGGATGAAATCGATCCCGGGTGCATTCTGAACGTAGGGAACCAAAGCAAGCGTTGTAGCCCACTACGCCATGTTACAGGACATTCTTTAAGTACGTAGTAAGGTGAAGAAAAATAAAATAAAAGAAAGAAAGAAAGAAAGAAAGAAAGAAAGAAAGAAAGAAAGAAAGAAAGAAAGAAAGAAAGAAAGAAAGAAAGAAAGAAAGATGGAAGCAGGACAGAGAGAAAGAGAGAAGGACAGAAGGAAAAAAGAAGGAAATAAGGAAGGAAAGAATGAACGAAGGAAGGGAAGGAAGGAAAAAATGAACGAAAGAAGGGAAGGAAGGAAGGAAGGAAGGAAGCAAGAAAGAAATAAAGAGAGCAAGGAATACGGAAGGAAAGAAATAAGGAAATAAAGAAAGAGCGAAAATAGAAAGAAAGAAAGAAAATAAATGAATAATGAATGAATGAGTGGGTGAATAAATGAATAAATGAATGAATGAATGAATAAAGGGTAAAATATAGAATACGTCAATATATTTTCTAATCATGTTATTGAGTTTAACTATTAACCACCGATGTAGTTTCTTCTGTAATGAGAAGCTGGTGTAATCTTACTTCCCCTCATATATTGAAACTTCGCGAGTTTATTTAGTTATTTATAGAGTTGCATTCAAGATATACTCAGCCATTTTATGGGTTATAAAACCGGAGAATGGTATTAAGATCTGATAAATGAGAATCTGCAAAGTGCAGATGAGGTCATCACATGAATCAAAACCTGTAAGTATGAGTAATAGAAATGGAAAAACTTGTTTGAAGACTCAGCGTGAGGAAGATGTTGCTTTTTCTAAGACATTCACCACTTGCTGTTTGAAAACAAGCTGCAGGATGATTGTTTCCTCTCTGTGATGTGAGATCTAAATATCAGGGAATATATTCCCATAAGAGTATTAAGAAACAATTTACACGAGTTCGTCATCTCGCTATAATATATTCTGGTATAACTTTTCTTCTCTTGTTTTGCTTTTAAAGGCAAAATATGCCTGTTTTGTCTCCAAAGATAACCCGTCATTTCCTTGCAATTTCCCAGCAATCTTCTTCTTATATACCATTATTTGTTTTGTGAGTGTGGAGCCATTATTCTTTCTACATGCTCTTTTCATTTACGCTTTCATTTTTTTAATTTATCACCAGTATAAACTTAATTGTAATTAATTGTTCTTTCACACTGGCCGTGTGTAGGCTAAATTGTGGAAACGTAGAATCAGAATTCAAAATTCAATGCCATAGCCGGGATTTGAACCACGGATATTCTGGTTTCCGTCCAGCCGTTCTACCATTGAGCTACTATGGCCAACGTGCCGATATGACATTAAATTCTCCAACTGACTCGTATTTTTTCCGGTAAACCACTTAGTTCTCATGTGTTTATGAGAACTCCTATGGCATTGAATTTTTCATTCTGACTCTACGTTTCCATAAACATAATTATTTGATGAGGTGTATATGTATTTATCTTTTTAATGTTCAAGCATCAAGCAACATTTAAAACTTCTAATGAATTTTATTTCCGGACTGCTAATCTTGTTCGTGCTCTTTTGTTGATGTCCATGGTTCATACACGTTGGATAAACCTGATGGTGCCTGCCACTAATTTCTAAGGTTTCAACTTGGTATAACTTTTTCATTTATCACGTGGAGTGCAATGGTGCCTCAAATACTTTGAAATTTTATTTAACAGTTTATTATAACCAATTTAGTTTCTAAAAATCTAAATGCTTTCTGTAGTAATTTTTGACTTGCATTCGGGAGTTTGTGGGTTAGATCCCTCGACCTGCCTTTCTGAGGCATTGTTTTCTATGTAGGAGTTTTCTCCGGAATTCTCCCGACTTTCGTTTGCATCTTCTTCACCTCATTCATAAGACTGGTTCTTTTAATATCGCAAAATGTTGACAGGTGCCTTGGTGCTGCATGGCAAAGGAAACGAAGTTGTTTATAGCTCCATCTCCCGAAACAAGGTGGTTGCCGGTTCTCTAGTACCTCAGAGAAGCCCTTACGCAAGTCTTTTGTACCTACGTACTAATCGGCGTCTATTAGCTTTGTGGATCTGTTAGCAACTTTATCCTGGCTTTTGGATCAGCCGCTCTCTGACTCCTTTCGCCTCGTCTCTCCTTCTCGGGGCACCCGTCCGTAGCAGAGGTATACTTCATTTTAAAATTAGACTGCCCTCGCAACTTAAGTGGTCATAGCAGTAAAGTAGAAAAACGTAGTCCTATCACGCGATTTACTGCACATGGGGAAGCTACTCCGATTTTATGATTAGTTTAAGTTAGAGATATGAATCAATTTCTGCTGGACGGAAACGGAGTAGACAATGACGGATGTGGCGAAAGGAGGGATGGAATGCCAGTCAGAGGCCTGCGAGTCAATCGAAATGTCAGTGCCTGTTGCATGAGATGTTAAAAACCAGGGCTCACTGTCTGCATTTTCTATTGGAAACAATTATTAACTGCTGCACACCATTGTTATGGATGTTAATATTTCTAACTCCATCAAATTAACCAAGATAATCATTTGCGGAAATAGTAACATTACACACTTCGGTGTAGGTACAAAGGGAATAGAGAAAATCGAATTGATAATCACAAGTGGTCCCCTATATTCCGACCTTGGAATTTTAGTTTCCTTCCATGCCCATTCGTAAAACAACTGAATAGCGACAGTACCTTGGAGGGGGTATTGACAGTACTTTAAAAATTACAAAATAATGAAAAAGGAAACAAATGAGTATATGGGTAATAGCCGATTCGGTAAAAAAGTTATTAAAATATACTAAGTACACATCCTTTATTTTCCATGATGTTTTAACTGTTACTTATACAAATATTCAAAACTTCTCCCAAAAGAAGGAACTTCACAGTGTTCCTTCAATATCTTCCTAATGCCTATACACTTTACATTTGGTTAAATACTTTGAACACCCAGTACTTTAATAAAAATCGCGAGGAACACTTCTGAAAAACTACAAAAACTTCGAATATTTTCCATGTAAAGAAATGTGTAGTTTAGAGTGAGAAGATGTGTTTTATCTTTTTATCTTCCTGTCGTATCTTTGTAACTGTAATTTAGTGACAAATGTTTGTACATTTCAACTGTTACACCAATCGTCTGAATTTTTGTTTTGTTGTGGAACAAAAATTAAAATAAAGTTTCCGATTTTCCAAATTTTGAATTATTTTAAATTCCGGCTTACCACTTTCAACATTAGTCATATAGTTTTTCTGCTTTTAAATCAATTTTGAGCAGCAGAGATTTCATAGTGTTTAATATAAACATTTCCTTCACCGAAGACTGTATAAAACGTAAATATATAAAACTTAAAATGTCGAACAAATAGAGGTTAACGTTGCATATGTTTGTTATGTGGAATCGCACTTATATGTTCGTATACTTTTATAGTGCCTATAATTGCGATCTTCAAAGTGTGTCTTTAAAATGTATTATGTAATTTTTCAACGGGATAGAACCGAATTCTCTTAAATTGTTTTTATTTGTGGTATACATTTACCGCAATTATATTCTGATGAATAAATTTCGAATAAATGAATAATTTATATGAAACTTCATATGCAGACAATAACTATACCTAAATGCAGTAGAGATTTACGATATTTTATACATTTTAATAAATAGGATATGACTATTTGATATTCTTGTACTGTTCTATTGTGTCAGCATGTCCAAGTGGTAAATGGAAAAACATTGTTCACTTCATTACTTGTCTGTCATTACTTATGCCTACATTGATGTCTATTTTGAATTTGTAGTGCATAATTGCTTGTCTGTTTTGACATTTTAGCGCCTCTTTGTCGAGCTAATAATGGCCACTAAGGCACTTACTTTATAATTCTTTTGTTGTTTTAATCATTGTTGTTAACAGAAATATATGCAAACGTCGTTGACAACTATATTTGTAAGGAATCTCCTAATGGATTATACTGCGATTGTTTGTCTATCGTAATGCTTGTATTTCTAACGAAGATTTTTCGATGGAAAGTTTCACGGAAATACGTCGACTAGACGTTGCCTCTTCTGCCCATATTCGGTTGGTACCAGCATCTTCCGCGATGCAAGGACCGACCGGCTCTGGTTCTTGTGTAGGCTTGATTTATTCCTTCAATCCAGCCCAGTGAATGTGCGTCTGGCCAGCTTCCCAGCTACTACCACTTGCATTGCAGATGAACGTATAGATTCGCATGCAACATAGTCTTCCTTCACATTCATAAACAAGGAACGTGATGGGAGACGATATAAAACACTTCTACAGCGATTAGTGATACAGAAGGACATTCAGAGCGTCCAGAAATTTAGACCAATTGACTTTTGACTATTAAAATAAGCTGAAAATATTGTTTGGAATACCTACATGTGCTTTAGCTGGTGCCTCTTTCTGACCATTTGAAGACACATTTCGAATGCGTTACTTATCCTTTTTAAACTTAGTGTTTGCTACCTATTTACCACCAAAATTCTTAATGCTTAAAATATTTCAGGGATTTTAAGAGAGATTTATTACCTTATCTGATCTCATTGCAACAAATTATTTCCATATATTAAAACTGATGCATATATAAAAAGCCCAATTTGCAGTTTTGCCATGAAATAGGAAGTCAATAGACAGAAAAGTTGTAAGTTCAGGAAAAGCAAATAGAAACAGGGTAATTACGTAGAAAATGAAAGTAATTACAGTGAAGCAATAAATATTATACAAATATAACTACATGTAACAAAAGCTTCACATATCTTAAGAAAATTGATGTTGATTTTTCTTATTAGTTGAATTAGCTGAAGTTGAAATCGATTTCACGAATCCTTGTTGGCGTCGTCAGTCAGAGAAACCCACAAGAGAAAACACATTCGTCCTTAAGAAAGTTACCATGTTATTATGTTTTTTCAGTATTACCAAAATCTGAAAACGAAACAAACTTGAGAACAGAATCAACTTCTGCTTTTGCAAAATTCCTTAGGCGATGTTTATTTTTTAAAACAAATATCTTTTCCCAAACTATTAAATCTATCAGAACATTTAATTGTTTTAATAATTTAACTTCAGGTTTTATATTATGGTTAAATGACCTGCGACGGCCGATTTATCAGTTTGTTTATACTTAATGTTACAAAAATGTTCTTCCGTTCTGGTTTCTAAATTACGTTTCATCCTACCAATGTAAACCCGATCAAAATTTAAACAATCAAATCGAAAAATACCAGAGTTTTTATTATTAGGAGTTTCATCTTTTTTAGAGAAACGTAGTAAATTTTGAATACAAAATTTGTTTTGAGGAACCAAAGTTATACCAAACTCTTTAAAAGCTTTTTGAAATTGTTTATTAAACCAAGAATGGTTTTAATAAAGACTTTATACAAAAGAAGATTGAAAAATTTAAATACCAAAAGACTGTTAATAATATTTATACCCTTAAAAATAAAAGGTTCCTCAAAACAAATATGGTATTCAAAATTGCGTAATGAATTTTGAAATACCATCAGTTGTTTCTGTTCTTAAGTTTGTTTCGTTTTCAGATTTTGGTAATACTGAAAAAAACATAATAACATAGTAGCTTACTTAACGAAGAATGTGTTTTCTCCTGTGGGTTTCTTTGACTGACGACGTGAACAAGGGTTCGTGAAATGATTTCCACTTCAACTAATAAGAAAAACTGGCATTAATTTTCTTAAGATAGGTGAAGTTTTTTTGTTACAAATAGTTTTATTTGTATAAGAAACAGGGTAGCTAGTGCAAGTAGTGTTCCGTGGAACTCAACTATGAAGAAATATATTAGCTCAAGGTTTCAGTAGTTAGTACGGGAAAGAATTCTTAGAATTTAGCAAGTCACAGAGTAAAACGTGTTTTAGATGCAAATAAGAAGTTTAAGATTTAGGAACCTTTTAGGACTTTGGTGCATAGTCATAAAGTAGGTGCGACCTATGCTGATAGAGGACCGTTTATTCCCAAAATTAGTGTCTTACACTCTTGCATTCTTATAATTGCATATTGCTGTGGGGGATTATCGGCGGTCCATAGGGTCTGAATACCTATCCCATTTATCACATATTTACTGAAGCCGAAAGGAATTCTCCGCTTAACATTTTGAATCATGGCAACTTATCATTTCATTCTAAAGAGACAGTTATTTTAAAACGTAAATTTAGATGATATAAAAGGTAATGCAATAGTTACACTTTCTAGTGCTAACACTGGGAAACAGTTTATGTGTTCATCCTCAAATAAACTTGCTTCAGAAACTTCAGTCAGTAGTTTCCATTAAAGTTATCATCCGGCTTCACTAAGGCTTATTCTCACACTCACCCATCAATACCATAGTAGCTGACAGCGGATTCGCGAAAGACAAAAGTACTGGAGGCGACATTCAATTAGAAATATTATCTCTGAGCTAAATTTTTATGGTTATAAGCCACCCGTGATGCATTGCAGTCTTCTTTCTTGTGTTTGCATTCAAGACACTAACGGCCAGACAACTTCCGGTAAGCACGAATGCCGTTTAAAGGGCCGTCTACACCAAGATGCAAAACCTGTGTTCGTGTGTTGAGTACAAACAGAATGCACATTGGTTATTACCATTACCTTGTAGAAATTTTGTTTCCTTATATCGTCTCCTGCTGCCACTGTCATTCATCATCACTGTCACATCATCTTAGGATGCATTCGTAGATGTTTAATACATTCAAGTTATCCAAGTTTCTTATTTGACTTAAATTTGTCTGTAGTTTCCGAATTCTTCAGACCGTATGGTGATGTCAGTGGTGCCTGTTATAATTACATTTATATATTTTCTTTCAACTTTCTGCCTTTCAATTCTGGTCAATCTTTCAAACAGAAATGTGGGTGTAGCAACCGTTATCTTATGACCTTTTATCTGTAAGTCCTTTCTAGTTTAACTTTTAAATGTTCTTGTAATTTAGCTACAATTCATTTGAAATACGTGTATTTTGTTTTGTAGACGCATTTATACAGTGGTTATGTCCAGCTTCTTACTACTCTAGTTCAATCTTCACTACCCTACTTCGCGACATACCCGCGCAGTGCATCGCTCCTGAAGCTGTCTCTATTTCTTTCAGCTTCATTAGTTGGCGAGTCTAACAAAGACCTCTCTAATCTCTTAGCATAGCACCACTTGCTATACGCCCGCCTCGGTAGCGTAGATGGTAGCGTGTCTACCTCACGTTCAAGAGGTTCCGAGTTCGAATCTCGGTTAGGGTGAGTTACCTGTAAAGGTTTCTTCCGGGGTTTTCCCTTATCTGAAAGACGAATGTCAGATGGCTCTTAGCTCCATGTACCCCGGACGCATTTGACCATTATTTCACCAATTTCATTCATCGTCCGACATGACTTAACGTTGGAGGACGTAAATTACAAAAAACAACCCACTTGCTATACAACATAAATTCATCATAAATTCACTCATAGGTCAGTATTTCAGGTCCAAAACGCGCTCACCAAGTTTCAAAATTTTATACATGCTACCTTATTTATGCACTAGAATTTTCTAACAAAATTAAGAATACTGTTATTTTCCCATAATGTTTCCGGTAATTACCGTGGAGCAATTCGTCTGCAGTCGGTCCCTTCTACAAGTAACGGAGACCTACAACTGGGTCTCAACACTCCAGTGTTTCCCCAGATTTCAGGATTCATTCTGTAAGATTCGGATTGAAAATAAGGATTGAGTTCTAATGAATAGTTTTCACTCATTCCTACAATTGTGTTTAAGGTTTTGTCGGATTGGTCAATTGGTGCTACTTTATGCACAAGTGATTAAAAAAGAGATTATGGATAGCTTCATGGATCTTTAAGGTGTCCTATGTTTTCCGCCAAGCCCTGTTGCTCAACTGCCCAGACATACTGTGGACAATTTGTATAGTATTACGTATAAAGAACAGAAAACAAACGCTAACGATAATTTTGAAAACTTCGGAGCTTTGAAGATAAGCGTTAACAGTTTTTCAATTTAAAAGGTAACATATATGCACCACTATATGAGCTTTGTTTTCTTTACTGCCGCCACAAATGAAACCAACTTCTTTTCATGGGGTGGGAGTCCCAAGACTATTCCTTTCAACTAACAGACATTTCAGTGGTTTCATTTCAGATAACTACTAATGCGTCTATAGTTTTTTGTAGTGTTTAACACCAGCTTTTGCTGCATGCGGCACCGCAGGCGGTGTCACTGATATGTGAAATGAAGATGGAGCACAGGTGAAATGACGGGGGAAACCGGAGCACCTACCCCTACCAGTTTTGTCCACCACAAATCTCACATGCGGTCGCCTGAGATTGAACCCGGGCCACTTTGGCGAGAGTCGAGTGGTCTAACCACTGGGCCACGGCTCGGCTTCCAGTTTTGTCCACCACAAGTCTCACATGCGGTCGCCTGAGATCGAACCCGGGCCACTTTGGCGAGAGTCGAGTGGTCTAACCACTGGGCCACGGCTCGGCTTCTATGCTTATAATAATACTATTATTATATTCATTACTATTCCTATAATTAAAAAAACAAAACTAGTACACGCTCGATTGTAATATAAAGAGAAATTCAGAAGGGGGAAATGGTGTACAATGTTCACTGTCATCACCTTTTGAGTTTTGAAAACGTGCAATTTCGGGTTAATAAAACTTAGGAACATAAAACTAGCATCAAGAGAAAGAGAAACCCAAAAAGCTATGTTACAGTCCTTATAGATACTCCATTTGAACTCCGTAAGTAACGTAGCACACGTCAAATCTGTAATAGTGGTACGCTGTAGTATATGACAATCAACTGATGTGATGCGAACTCTTAGATCAATGATGAGCTGGGATGGGGTGGTTTGTGCATCTTTAACGTACTATTAGAAGAAAAAGAGAGAGTTAAGGGGTGTCAGATCTGGCGGATGCAAAGGCCAACGAGAAGCTTGTAATTGTCAGCAAATCTAATTCATCTTTTCGATGTTGAGCCTGGTGTTGAGCTCCTCGACGATTTTCTTATAAATGCATCTTCTTTTCAGGAAATTATGATACTAATAACTAATTGATGGCCCACTGAGTTGATCTGCAACAGTATTTTTCGAAAATGTGATTGAACAACAATTTCAGATAGTAATATACGCCATAGCAATCGAGAGCTCAGAACGCTGGCATGAACCCCGCACCTGGAGTTTGTAACTTCCGACAATGTGCAATACTGCACGAGCTTATGTATCAATATTGAGAACTGTACTACTATAACCAAAACTTCTTGAGTTTCTATTTCGTTGCATTAGTTTCATATTTCCAGATTTTATTGTGATTTTAATGAATGAACAAATTTTCATATATTACTAACAACTAAAGTGGAAGCAGTATTTCTCCTGCTTCCGTGGAATATACGGCCTTGCGTAATGTCATTGTTTTGTAATATTTCCATAAGGTTTCTGTTTAAAATCGCTAAATTTATAAGTTGACTCTGTGTCACTAGGCAAGTTCATTTATGAATCAGAACAACAAACTAGTAATAATTGTTCTGTGGCTTGTATTCTATTGTTCAACAAATTGTGACAATTACGTAACGATAGTGGTAAGATTTCTCTTGGCACATAGGATGAGATTTGTGGAAGTGCATCAACAATGTACAGAGATATTACGCCACCTGTTCCCTTTGGAATTCAAGCGGACGAAAGCCTCGCCTTGGTAGTACCTGGCCAATGAGACCGAGGTCATCCGGTCCAGTGGGTGAGAGACTTCCCACGCGCAACATTGTCCGAGTTCGATGCCTGGATGTCCCTGCACGCACGTATTGAATGATTGTGGTGCTTCGGGCATTCGATTCTCTCCACAGAGATCGATTCCCGCAGAGTTGTTTTCTTCATTCTTTCTTTCAATTTACATAATTAGTAGACATGTAGAAGCTATAATTTCTTTTGGTGTAGGTCGAATTAGTGTTGTTTGTTTTTACTTTTGAAGCCGGCATGCACAATTTCATCATGACCGCTCTAAAGTCTTGTGGTAAGCATACTAGCCTCTAAATCCACAGTGCAGCTTTCGATTTCCGGATTGTGTATATTTTTCCTTTCAGCTTAAAAGTTTGAATTGTAGTATAAACTTTATGTGATTTAAACTGTAAAACCAAAGGCAACAAATTCTAAAGTTTAAAATATAATACAAAGGAGTGACCATGCAGTTTGCATAGAATTCAATCTGCCTTGTAAATTCTATAAGAGGGCAATTGAGAAACTTTTCTTTAATGATCAAATTTGTTGGATTCCATGTTTTTCCAATACACCAAACGTGTATAACGACAATAGTAATAATGATTCTGATGATGATGATGATGATGATAATGATGATGATGATGATGATGTCTGCTGCATCACTGAGCTGTTCTATCTTCATGAAGAAAATTTGGTCTCCCCATCTCAGCTATAGGCGTATCACTCCTCTTTTTTCGTCTTGGATTGTACTCCATGTTTCTTTGTAATCTTGAGCGTTCTATCCACTGAAAAAGTTCTTTCCAGTTGTTTTAACTTTCTACTTCGTTATGCTTTAATTTAAAAATAATACATATTCTTAATTTTGTGCCTTCCTTTTTCTCCGCTCCAGATTATCCCCACAGAGCTTACGGGAATTTCATTTCAGCTGCTTCTGTCACATCTTCGCGTTATTTATAACTCGGAGCTGTATTAAAACATTGTTGTACCCATTACATTTTAAAAGTTCAGCTGTGTTTTATTTAAATTTCTTACAATAACAGAGTTACCCAGAATCTATGTTCCTTATATTTTGCTCTGACTGTTATGCGGTACCCAATATAACCAAATGATCTTTACTTGTTCGAAAATTGCAGTTTTGATTAAAATTTCAGGCCTTATGATTTCATGGCAAACGAGCATCAAAAGGGGAAACGTTGTTTCTGAGTATTTGTTTTTCTGGATTAATATTCATAAACATTTTAAGAATATTGATGTTATAATTTCTCCACAAAATGTGTCTTGAACGTTTAGTTAGCCAGTCATTTTAATAGCCAGAGAACCACGCCCAGTGAAGAAAGAAAGAAAAAAGTTTCATGACGTAATACTTAAATATATACTGCTAATAGTGAACTTGACGGATTGAGTAGCAACAAAAAGTGGAAGTGGATGCAGAAAGCTGTATAACATATATTATCTGTTGTGCATTGGAAGTAATAAATCATTTATCTGTAAAGTTTTTATTTCCTTCTGATTTTGCAAGCTGTTTAGGTGAGTTTTAACTAATCTTATCAGCAGAGCATGGATTTATATGCAAGAACAAATGCCAATATATGCATGCAAATATGCACAAAACTCGTAAAATATGCATAAACGATATGCAAAATAAAAATGGTATGCTTGATAAATATTCTCATAAGTTCACAATTTAATTATTGTTTCAAGTATGAATGACTTAATATTTAATAATTGATTATTTAATTATTTAAGTTATAAATTAAGCCGCGCCATGGCAGAGTGGTTAGACAATTCTGTTCTCACCAAGGAGGCCCGTGTTCGTTCCCAGGCGACCGCAAAAGTGATACTAGTGGCGAACAACACGGTACTGAAGTGTTTCCTCCGGATCCTCCGTTTTTCCCCTTCATCATTCCACCAATTGCATCATCATTCACCTTTTCTATCATTCACTTGTAACAAGATCTAAAAATGATGATGCTTCGTCCCGTTGCTACAGGATCTCAGGGCTGGGATGCTGCAGTGTCCTCCTTGGGGCTGGAGACGACGTTGCTAGTCATGATATTCTTTCGTACTTACCCTCAGCTGCTACAGCCGTCGCCTGAAAATCTTTTACCCTGGGCGTGGTAGTGGATGGAAGGTGCTGAAAGTAATTTGCTAAATAAATTGAAAAATTGCTTAATTTCTTTTCCTTGTGAAGTGAACATAAATACGTTGTAATACTAATTAATACATGATTTCAGAAGCGTATTTATTCCTTTTTAAATTACAACATTCTTCCTCGACGATTCTACACGGATTATTATGCTTCCATTCTCTACGGCGTCCATGTACGGAATCACTATGTTCGTCTTTACTCGGCAATGTCTATGCGCAGACTGATGCTAACTCTGACTAGTCTGAAATTATTTAAATTGCCGTTGCTATGGCAATTCAATAATTTCCCATTGGTTCACGCTATATTTTAATTGCACAATTTTCATGACCACATTTGGAAATCTGCATAATCTTTCCTTTAAATCAGTTTATAAATAATTTAACATTCGATCAATATTTCTTGAAAATTTAAACTCATGTTATCATCGTTAAAAACATTAATAATATTAATTTTCCTTTTCTTCTACCCCTTCAATCACTATTTACCTTCAATTGTTCCTTTTAGTCTCGATCCCCTTTCTGTTACAATTTTTAATAATTTCCAATGAGATTTGATCTAAAATAACTGTTTCAAAACAATACTTGTCCACCCTCATTAAAATTATCACTCGCGAACTCCGTAACATACAAGTGTTTACACAACACAGACTAACGTGGCAATTTTACCGGTGGCATAACGAAGCAAAGTCTCATTAGGGTAAAAAATTAGCTCACACAACAAAATTGCACTACTACAGCCACATAAGCCGACATTTCAAGAAAATAATTAAAACTATTGCATGTGTTAACTAATTAGAATGTTTAATTAGGCTACAAATACAGGATATGCCATTATCTTTTAAATTTAAATAAATATGCATACAAGATCAATTTTTCTCAAAATATGCAATTGTGTGCTTTCTAAAACTGAACTACTGACCTCTTAAAAGTGAGAATGATAAATAATATTGCTACTGCATACATTTATACTATCAATGGCACTATGCATTTTGCATACAAATCCGTATATATCAGTGCAGTATAATTGTATTATTTCTGTGTGTTTTCTTACTTTAATTAACTTACACAACATTTGCAGGAAGGTACTATTTAATAATTTTAATAGAAGATAATTATTACCATATTTGAGAAATTGTATTTTATGACCATAATTCTTTGTGTTTCGTAATCGCTCTTATTACTGAGGTACCGTGAATTAAGGCATACCATCTGACTCAACTATCAGATAAAACTTCAAGGTAATCTCAAATACGAGGCATGTTTTTTAAGTCAGTACCGTTTTGCGATTCCAGCGCCGCAGCGCTACGGTCGGCGTTCCGCGCATGCGCGCTGGTTACCTACAGTGTCTACGCACTGACGCCATTACAGTCTGATTCTTACGTTGGTTACTGAGTGTTTAAGATGCCTCCGACAATCCTGAGTCCCGCCGATTGTGAAGTACGGGCTGTTATACGATTTCTTAGTGTTAAAGGCGTAAAACCGATCGATATTCATCGTGAGATCTGTGAAGTTTATGGAAAAAAACATTATGAGTGATGGAATGGTAAGGAAATGGGTGAGAGCATTTAAAGATGGCCGCACAAATGTGCATGATGAAGAACGGAGTGGGCATCCTTCGGTCGTTACTGAAGATTTGGCGCAGAAAGTGGACGAAAAGGTGAGAGAAAACAGACGCTTTACAATTTCATCATTGTGCGACTATTTTCCTCAATATTCTTGCAGTGTTTTGTATTGCATTGTGACCGAGAACTTGAAGTACCGGAAATTGTGTTCACGTTGGGTTCCGAAAATGTTGATGGATTTGCACAAAAGCCAACGTTTAGGCAGTGCTATGACTTTCCTTGAGCGGTACCACAATGAAGGTGAAGATTTTTTAGACAAAACTGTTACTGGTGACGAAACCTGGGTGGCCTACGTCACACCAGAATCGAAACAACAATCCATGGAATGGCGACATTCATCATCACTCACAAAAGTGAAGTTTAAGCAAACAATTTCTGGCCAGAAAACCATGTGAACAGTTTTTTGGAACAGAAAAGGAGTATTGCTAGTGGAGTTTCTGCCTCGTAATAGGACAATCAATGCAGCGTCTTATTGTGAAACATTGGACAATCTGCGCCGTGCAATCCAGAACAAAAGAAGTGGCAAGTTGAGTAAGGGTATCGTTTTGCTGCATGACAATGCCCGTCCACATGTGGCAAAACGGACCAAAGATCTCATCAAATCTTTTCAATGGGTAACTCTAGATCATCCTCCATACAGCCCTGATCTGGCGCCTAGCTACTACCATTTGTTCTTGCACTTGAAGAAACATCTGGGCGGTCAGGGTCTTCAGGACGATAACGAAGTCAAAACAGTTGTGATCCACGTCAGGCGCAGAATTTTATGAGGAGGGTATTCAAAAACTGGTGCCACGTTAAGACAAGTGCCTCAATATTCCCAGAAATTATGTAGAAAAGTATATTAAGGTACAGGCTTTCATGTAAAAATAAAATTATTTCGATATCTATGCACGTGTTATTTTAATTCCAAAACGGTACTGACTTAAGAAACATGCCTCGTACATAAGATATATCGCAAAGATCCTTGCAATGTTGAAAATTCTTTCAGATAAACCAGTCAATACATGTGGGTAGTGTGAAAGAAACATTTTCATAATGCTGTTTATTTATGATAAGTGGTTTATATCAGTAGAAACTTAATGATCTCAAGTATATGAAAAATTGGCTGCTTCAGTGGTATAATTAGTATGCTGCCCTGCTAGATCCCGAGTTCAAATGCCAGCTGGAGTTTAGAAGTTCATCTTTAACCAGGATTATATTTTATTATCTCTTAATTCCGGAGGTATGTGTGTATGTGTGTGAAATTAAAGGCAATTTAATAAAAACAATTAACGAGTAAATATCACTGCCATTAGGAACTGTCCAAAGGTATATAACTGCGGTTAAAACATAAATATTGAAGATAAAAATAAAACATTAGGACTATAAACATAACCACCATCAAAAATGGAAATTCCAACAATGTATAACAAAAATAAATAACGATAAGTTATTTAAGTCATAGTTTCCGTTTATGGTTTTTATTTTGTTGTGCAACACGTTCTATAATTTCTGGAACACGATAAAACTGAAGCATTCAAGGGGCAAAGGATTAATTATCTATGATGATTAGTATATTTATGAATTTGGAACCGACAAAGTCTTAAAGTAAAATATAATCCCTAATTCCTATTAGTTAAAAGTTTCAAATTTAGACGACATCCTTCATTACAAATACTATCGCCGTTCTCGGAGTTTCATAGTAGCTGGAAAGCTGACCGTAAATATAAACAAAACATCTTTGCTATGCGTGTTACCATACAGTAAGACAGGATACAAATTGCTACATATGCACGCATATCTTCGTTTGCGGATATTGTTAACTCCAAGGTGGGAAGAATGTTACAAACGCAACTATCAGAAACTTATGCTTTACTTCTTTTTCCGAGGAATATTATCACATACTTTTTGGATTACAGAGCTCGATAGCTTCAGGTGTAAAACAATGATCGTCATTTTGAAGCATGAGAAATGGCATATTACTGAAGATACGTCGAAGCTGTTTTAGTATTCATTTACAACCAAACACTTTAACGAAGCAGAAAATTCATCAGAGTAACAAGTCTAATAACGACAGCATTTGGTGGTTGAAATAGACGCGCTGATACCTGTTTACCGACACACCTTGGTTCTGTGGGTGTAGAAAGCCGGAAAGCTTCTCTGCTGGTAGTGGTATTTTCGAGTGAAAAACCATTGAGGAAAACGAATTATATTGGACATGTGGGCACTTTCTATTTCTTCTCAGTCGCATCATGGACTTTTTCAAACGGCAACAGGAGTAACATATGTGGTAATTATTATAATCACTATTATCATCAATATTAACATTATTATTACTATGAATATTATATTTATGTAGATTAAAAATCAGCAAGGAATTTTAAATACTAACCCACGATACTAAATTCATCGTACGAAACTATTTCATTTTGTAGTTTAGATGAAAACTGTTTCAATTGAAGTATTTAATTCCTTTTTAAATACTAGTTTGCATTATTCTACATGGGTACAGTTTTGCATTTAAAACTTAAAAGAGGAAATATCACCCAAAAATATGATTCTTAGTAAAGTTTACTGTCACTGAGCCAAACTGCTCCAGAGTATGTGTGAGGCGCGATATCCGAGGGAGTGGTCACTTTGACGTTCAATTTTTTCGTGACCAGGTTCCTCTGGTCGGTAGGCGATCGGTGGGCTACCACGAATAATCTGTGCTTTACATCTGCTATCCCATTAGCTCCTTTCATTTGTTTCAGAGTTTCAGGGCGGGTAATGGCGAATTGTAAACTGGGAATTCAATCGTCCTTATCTAGGTTTAGGACCTCCGACGTCTACAGGGATCCCGTCTTATTAGAGCACAATTTTACCCCTCGATCTCTCACCGCTTCTTCCACGGGTTCGTGTTCGGAATCCTAAAGAGCCACTAGAGCCCAGATGCGGTACTGTGCTCCAATTACTGGAGACCCCTCACCCCGTCTTTACTTACCCTTCCTTAAATTCAGCCGATAAACATTAACGTTTTTGTTTATATTTTGCAGTTTTTAAGCCATGTACATTTTGGAAAGTTGAATTATATTTTTAAATGTTCGGTAACTTCTGGATTAAACCTTGATGACCAAAGGGACTAATACACTTGTGATGTGCCATGATGACGTAACCCCAAAACTCATTAACTTCTCCCGTCTGAATCAGATATAACACTTGACCTACAGATGACCTTAGTTTTTGAAAAGTGGTACCTCAAAGCCAACGTGCACTATTCCACTTCCAGGTTCCTTATTGCACTGCTGTAGCCGGTTTAAGCCAAACCTTTCTTTAAATCGTAATATGTTTCGACAAGACATGTCCATACTGTTTGAATGGAGTTAGAACAAGATACAATACCCACAAGGTACCCCAATCTACTTTACAGATGCCAATAAAATGAACAATGGATCTGTAGCTGGAATAAAGGGCGAAGCACCAGAGCATGATGTTTATGTTGCTGTTTTTGCTTTTTGTCATGCTGTGGTTTTTGCAATTAAAACATGTGTCAGAGAGAATTTAAAAGGAAGCAACATTTAGATTTTCCCTAACAAGCTGTAGTAAAGCAATTGCAAGTTATCCGATAATATCTCAGTTTGGCAGGCACTGCCTAATAAACCGTAAGTAATTGGCAAAACACAAACGGTTAATTTAGGGTGGGTGCTTCGACATAAGAGAACTTTAAGCAATAAAAAGCAGCTAACCTGGCAGGAAAAGATCTGATCAAGCATTTAGTGGACATGTGAAGTCTTTGAAACTGTTCAAGTACCATTGCTGAAGGGATTATTCATAATTACATTTGTGATAGGTTCAAACAGAAAATGATGAGAATACATCCTTCTCAATAACAGACGAATATTTCATTTCAATACATCTCGAATAAACCTGAAAACGGGGCTCTTGACGGAACTATGCAGATTACAGAAACACATACATACAATACGTATCTTTAGAAAGCAACAAGTATGCAGACAAAGAGGAAGAAACTGCCTCATATTCTTCAAATACAAAAAGTGGATGGGAAAAGGTATGAACTTTTGAGTTTGAGAAACCCAAATGATGAATTAGGTTAGGTTTAGCTTATTTGCACACGCACAGGCGCTCTCACATTCACATGTCCATACTCTATAGAGAGTAGAGAATAATCCTAATTAAATAAATATTCCCAACCCCCAGCAGAAAATTGTGCCCGGTATTTATGATATAGATTTTGACAGACCAGCAGATGCCCTTAACTTAATATTCTCTCTTAAAGAATTAAATTAATTCACGAAAATGACAGTCCTGATCATGGACAAATTTCTGTTCAAAGTAGGTCCTCCTTTGTTTGTGCGATTGTAATTAGTCAAAATCATTTGTACTACACATCCAACATCGTTTGTAATTATGTATCTCATATAAAATAATAGGAAAATTTATTTTTCTATCCACCTTACATCGTCGAGCCGATGTGATCACACTTCTCGTTGTACATAGAGGATGATACAGCAAGGTTAAATGTGATAGCGGAACCTTTACAAAACTTGATAAGTTGACACATAAATTATGAGTCTATGAAAGGATTGATAACATATAATAAATATAAATATGAATGTTTTGTGAATTTGTGTTAAATGCTAATGGGCTGTAAGTTAGACAATAGATCTGAGTACATTTTGGCTCGGGGTTAGATGGCATTAAATGTGGTAATTAGTGACGGGTGGTTTTTTTTCCGGAAAATTCGTAGAAGTAGTTTGGACGGTTACGCTTGAAGAGAATCGCTATCCAATGCTGCCATATTAGGAATGGCAGGCTATCTTGATTCTTGGAATGTGAGATATGATTTCTTAGAACTTTACAGACAAATTTTGGGTGATAAAGTAGCAAACCTCAAAAGGAGAAATGAGGTTCCAACATCGGATAAGAAATTAGATATGGGGTCTTAAGAATCTTTACCTAAAGCGGAGCTTATTAGGAGAATTTTAAGCTCATTCTGAAAATAATCTTAGACACTTCTGATCTTACGCTGGTGGGACAAAACGTAGCTGGAGACGGATTGGGCGCCATTCTTGCACCAAGGACAGAACCGCGTTAACATCGCCTGGCAGATGAATGAATAAAATACTTTAACAGCGGACTTTGAACAGTATTTTGATAGGTCGGCAATTCTCCGCTACACAGTTCATTAAAAGTTTCCAAGTCAGAACCAATGCCATTTTTTTTTTTTTTTTTTTTTTTTTTTTTTAATAATACACAATCACGCATACATTGAGATAGACTTCTCTGCTAAAGTGTAAAGACAATACTACAGCTTCAACGTGGAGCAGCATTGCAGAAAAATTACAGCTTCAACGTAGGCTTTATAATTCCACTTTTTTTGTGACAACCTGAAAGAATGCTTGAAAACTACAAGTGGCGACGGATATCTTAAATGTGGTTAACGATAAACTATGTTTCCAATAGCATCTACATGTTTTGTGTGACACGTCACTTTCGCTTTACCTTCAATACATAAATCTATGGAAATTAAACGTATTTTAAATGTACATTTTATTTCTCATAAAGTATTTTAATGTAATGACATTTTAATAAAAAAACCTGAGAGGTACTTCTAGAAAATAAAAAGGATTGCATTATTTTACATACATATACAGGAAAATTGAGGTAGCATAATCTTTTATAAATGTTTGTGTCGCATTTTTGGAATTCAAATAAAAGATTGGGTATTTATTCAACATTTCCCCTTCGGTTATGCACTTCTCTTTCCTTGCTCTCACGCTTTCCCGCTCACTGTCTCTCGCACACCGTAAACATTCATAATGAATCGAAATGTATAGTCCAAGTCAAATCTCCGTATCGAATTTTGTATTGGAATTGAACATTTCATAAACTTTTTACATAATCGCAGGGTATCGAAGAAGTTGAACTGTAAAAGAGTATCTCATATTTTAGAAAGACAAGGAATACCTTTAATACCCATGTTATACTAGGCCTTCAAAATAAAACAGCCTCTTTCTCCTTGTTTACATCAGCGACATCAAATCTGTTATAATCTCCCCAATTATTTTAATGTCCCTGAAATATAAAGATAAGAGACATTGACATTATCGGTGCAGAAGAAGCACAAGCTAACTTCACAGAACAGCAATAAGTATTAATGTGAGCAATTGTTGTCCAAATTGACAAAAGAATTAAGAGACATGTGCGTGTATTCCTTTTCCAGCGATTTAGATAAGAAACAGCTTCGATATTCAGAAACGTGCTGCAAACTGAAAGGAGTAGTTTGACAGAAATGTTACAGAAAAATAAGCAACAGTTATGATCTGGAGCAATCGTCTCTCGACTGTACATAAATGGTTCTGATTCCATTTTGAGTACTCACCCATAACACTTGCCCGGCTCGGCGACAATTACCCTCTGCCCTCCTTGAGCTCAGACATGCTCCATCCAATAATTGACGTCACAGGACGTGAACTTATGCTTCATGCATTTGGAGTGGCCACAGAGGTTATGATGACTCATGTAAACGCGGAGCTCTCTCTCTCTCTCTCTCTCTCTCTCTCTCTCTCTCTCTCTCTCTCTCTCTCTCTCTCTCTCTCTCTCTCTCTCTCTCTCTCTCTCTCTCTCTCTCTCTCTCTCTCTCTATCTCTCTCTCTCTGGGATAACAGCGACAGTTCTCTTGTTATTTTAAAGGAACTGTAGGAGTACACCTAATCCATGATTAATTTATAATGAACATAACTGGTATATGAATAAATGATAGAGAAATTAATAGCAGAGTGGTGTCGAAAGGGAAAGGAAAGTGGAACAGATGTAAGCAATAGAACTATTTGCAATATTATGAATAATAGATAATATAAAATAGTACAGCCTTATTATGGCACATTGCAAAATAGACGTTGGATGGTAAAAGTGATCAAGCAAGAAAACTTAATCAGCGGAAGGTGTTGGTAAGAACAACTGTTTATAGGGGGATATGGGAGCGAAAAAAAGACAAAAAAACAGATGTATAGGAATTCCCAGGTATGTAGATGGTGCCATAGAGAATGGAATGAAAGAGTTTTTCAGAGAGAGGGCCGAAGAAAAGAGATATACAGAAATGAAGCGTGACAGCAGAAACACAAATTATTGCATTGCCATACAACGCTATGCAACGTAGCAATCAAAATACATGTCCCAATTATTGGCGCGAATTTGCGAGTCATATAATTTTCATAAGAAAAGAGGAACTATTTGTAAGCAGTGCGACGCTGAAACCTAAGACCCCTTGTCTTAAAGGTGGAGCAAATATCGTGGGAAGACAATGTGTTGATCTATTATAAGCAGTAGAAGATCAGATTGATCTGCGTGTAGCGAACTCACTAACAGCTACAAAGGCCTGTGTACATTTAACATGTCAAAGAACTGCACGTTTAATAGCATATACGGGTACTTGAATATTGGACATAAAAGATATTATATGCAAGCTAAATGAAAAATAAAGTAGGGATAATTATATTAGAGTGATGCTAATTCAAACCTCCCCTGTAGTTATAAAACTAGCAAATGTGTATATGCAACTCCAATTTTGTAGCACCATGTTTTCAACTTTCACTTAACTTTTGCCCGTATACGTCTCAACCCTTTATATCAGATCTGCAATGGGGAGCCTTTACTGACAATACACAAACATTAAAATAGCTTTTGAACAGGCATCAAAGTTAAATTAGAAATTGTCATTAAAAGAGCTAGATTATACTTACAGAGGTACATAAGCGTTTTCAGGATAATTTGTCATAATTTTAGATAATATTGAACAGAATAAAATGATTTTGAGCATAGGCACTCTCCAGCATCAACTTTAATAGCAATGAAATTATTAATTTATCTTTTAAGATTATTAGGAGTTAAAAAGATAAAGCGCAAAAATGTAATCAATGGGAATAGCTTGGCTGGCTGTAATCAGCTGTTACATTTATAATAAAATCCAGCTAATAACCAAACACGTGTTTGTGATCCTCCTAAAGGTAAGAGGCAATAGGGAAAGGCTTGATATACCGTATCTTCAAACATTAGACAGCAGCCGGTGAAAGTTCGAATCTGAGACATCCAAGTCGACAGCCGTTTTTAACCAATTAACTACAAATTTACAATCCATTCTTAACAAAACTTTAATATGAAAAACGAACAAGTAATGTCTAACACTAAAGTTAGCTGAAGCGGAAAGGTAAGTCTAAAATGTTACATCGTAGTATTGTTGTCTAATCGATTGATGACAAGAGCATTCGGATGGTTACCAGGGCGAATTGTTACGGAAGACCATGCGATGAAACTTCTTCTTTTATTGTAGGCATGTGTGGTTTGTTATGTAGCGTGATGTTGGGGAGGTCCAGCGTTCGCTTGCCTGATAACGAAATAGATACAAATCTTCCTGGAATGTCAATATTGGAGTTGCCGGCAGTCCCCAAAGTTGGAGACATTGCCCTCTAATGCGAGAGATGTATGTCCATTCAGATGTGATGATGCCTGGCATTTCCAGTAATGTAGATGTTCATCTTAATCAATTGCAGGATATTTGACAGTTGATATCAGGATAATTTCTACATGAGAGAGAGATCCGCGGCGTAAATAAAACGTGATATGTTTAAGTTTCTTGTGATTTGCCTGTAGTATCCATTTGTTCTTTTTTTTTAATTTACGTCCTCCAACGTTGTCATTTCGGACGGTGAATGAATTGGGTGAAATGATGCTCAAATGAGTCCAGGGTCCAAGTAGCTTAGAGTTACCCGACATTCGTCTTGAATGATAAGGGAAAACCCCGGAAAAGACCTTGTCCAGGTAACTCATCCTGAGCGAGATTCGAACTCGGGACCTCTTGAACGTGAGGCAGACATGCTACCATCTACGCTATCGAGGCGGGCTGGCCATTGTTGAAGTAGGTCTGAGTGATATGGAAGGTATTCCGTGGCTGTGTGAGGATTTTCATGTGAGGCAAGAATGGTGGTGTCATTTGTAAATGTTGCAGTCATGGTATGCCCAGTTGCCGATATGTAGTAACTGTAGACATGGTAAAAATACTACGTCGAGGTTCCCCAGATTTGATGTACGGAAGGTGGTAAGTTCCTCTGTGTATCCGACTTGGAAATGTCCATCCCTGAGGTGACATTCTATCGGAACAAAGTAATAAAATGGGAGCAAAAGTTTTATCATCTGCAGCACACCGCTATGTCATACCTTGTCAAACGCCGCCTGTATTTCAAGTTAACATACTCAAATCGAACAAGATGATTTCGCAATAACACACGAGGCTCAGTTTCTTGTGATCCTCTGTTCGATTATCTTGGATCAGGCTCTGAATTTAGCTTTCTTATTATCGGTAGGTAAATGCTCAATTCGCTTATATTTGCAACAATACGAGTGATTCCGGGATAGAAAGTGAGGTATTCCATTACCGAAAATGCAGTCTTTTGCAGTTGTTTTGGCGCTAGCATTGTATATTTTGTTTCGTTATTTTCTATGAAAAACCCAGGCTGGTTCTGAGAATGAAGTACTTAGAAACATATTGAAGAAAACACAGAGAATGAAGGCGTGCATACTTGTTCTTATATTGTTAGACACAACAAATTAGACACAAGATAAAACAGTGCTGATACCCGTTTTTCTTTCGTCGGTCCAGAAGCAATTTATTTACGTGCCAAACATTTTCCCAATTTACCCTCCTCGAATTTTAAGGCTCCGGCTTATATGTGAAGGTAGCTAAATTTCGGTTTAATACGCAGTGTTTACAAAGAATCATTTTTGCCTTACTAGCATAAGTTTAGAAAGCTATGATATTAGATTATAACTCTTTTATTAGATTATTATTTACATGGAAGTGCCGTTTTACACACCTAAGGAGAAATCGATATAAAATTAGATTTTTAAGAATGTTTATGGAAAAATCCTTAACATTGTATTTTAGGCTATTTAAAAGCGCAAAATACAAGATTATCCGATGTATATAGTTTTTTTTTCAAGTTGAACACAATTCTAAAGCAGGGATTTATCGAAATCTTGTATTCTGTCATATTCTTAACGTATTAAATTGCGATGCTGTAATTCTGGTACAGAATCATTAAAATTTTCAGCTCGGGTACTCTAAGAATGAGGCTAATATCAGGACCCGTTTCTTTATATTGTCGCGAACCCGATCGCGATTAGGGGCTTGGCACACAAAGGACCTGATAGGTTTCACGTAGATAACGAGCTTGCATAAGCAGATAAACATAGCGCTTGAGATAAAAGACTTACCGAAACAAACAAACTGAGATAAATGGAAATTTCTGGTAATATCTTGATTATTCGGTTTCTCTATTCTTCTGGAAGAGTCGTGAATTACGATTTAGGTATTTAAGGAGGTGACGGCTCGCAAAGTGGACAGTTGTAAAGCAGAGTGAGTTGTGAAACAGTTGCTGTAAAATGAGAGACAGCCAACTGTGTTGTAATGAGATAAGAATGTAATCTGCAGTCACTGTTATTGTGATCGACCTCGGTAGACTGATGGTGTACGTAACGTAATGCTGCTGTATTCTATAAGAGTATTTCTACGAAAGTACAAAAGATTTTTAATTTCTGCAACTCGGCCTTTTAATTCTACGAACCCACAAGGTCACAATATCTAGAACAGTTTAATATCTAAGGCAGCCGTAATTTGATACATTTTGTATTTTAAAAAATGTTAAGTAATAACTAAATGTTTAACTGTCGTTCAATATGTAAACATGAATCAAAAGTTTAAACTTAATACAGTTTCAAAACTTAGGGCACTTTAGGTAATGTTGACTTTAATTTTGTTTTAAATTATCTTAATTCGTTTAAATTCCTGAATATTAATTTGCTGCTCTAAGTCTATTAAAAGTGAAGGATGAAAGTTTCGCTGAATTACATATTTGAAACTGATAGAAATAATTAATTTTAGGTCAAACCTTAAACAAAGCTCAATTAAATCTGTGTTACAGGAAGCAAGCGATAACGTCTTTAAATATAGACAATAACTGTATACCCTTCACCACTCTTGCATTTCTCTGATAATTAGTCACACATTCATTTATGTTATAATATAAAGATACAAAGTGACAAATATAAAAACTTACACATTCTGGCACACAGCAATCACCGTTATTCACCAGTGTTCTTACCTAGAAGAAAAGAAACTATGTTACTTTTCCACACAAAATTATCACAAAGTTTTGTTGCCAATAGCTACATATGTTATACAGAACAAGTGAGAGTAACAACTATTACATGGGTTGATTATAAGTACCGCACAGTCGTCTATACGGGACTTAATTGTATTAACAATATTTTGCTATTTCCATTTACTTCATATATATAATTACAAACACACACACACACACACACACACACACACACACACACACACACACACACACACACACACACACTTTATCTTGAGCCCTGGAATAGTTGCCCGTGCTCCAAATGTTACCGCGTGCTATCATACCACTTTACTTTTGTGCTTAACCAATTCAAACGAAATATTATGTACTAAGTGCCTGAAGAAGATGCAGCATTGACATTTGAGTCCTGTAGATAGTAGAACAAGAAGCCTCGTGTTTTGTAAAAGTGAGAGATATAGATAATTCAAGATTTGGGAATGCTATGAAATTTAAAAAAAGTTCAAAATGTACTGATTTATGCACTGGATAAGGCCTTAGATCAAGCTGTTATTTTAGATGAGGGCCTTAGATGCTCCAAGCAAGGCCACTATTAAGATAATCATTTCACCCACATGTTTCTCTTCAAACACCAGGAAAAACAAGGTGATATGGTTATTCTAATTTTAGATCATAACATCATATTGGGGGAAAACAAGCAAAGCTCACTTTAAAACTACTTTATTTGTCACTAAATCGTTAACTCAATGTTAACGTACACTCAGCCTCTCTTTCACACAAATATAACAATTCCACAAGACTCTACTAATGTTTCTTTATGAAACTTGAGCACGCACCTATTGTGCTGCTAGTAATGTGACGTACATACGAGGTGTACTAAAGGCTCACTTGTCAAACAGAGCCGAACTCGAAACACAAGCAAACGCTAAGAATCGAACATTACTGCTCTCTATAATACTGTCTCACTAGTCACTACTGACTGCTCCAGGTCTTGCTCGACTTATATAGGTCTTTCTGGAACTGGAATTACAGTTGCGAAAGTTCTTTTGTGTGGTAATAATTTATTTCATCAGCTGTTTTTGAACGCATGTTTATTTCCCACGACAACTGGCTTCCTCCTTGAGCGCGTGCTAATTTCTCACGTCAGAGTTGCGCGATCGAACAATATTTCATTTTGGGTACATATATAGTAGATTTTGGGCCATAGGGATGCTCGTCCTTGTTACCATAGCATTTTATTGTAGAATAGCAACATACTCATTGTCCTAGTTTCAAGCCATTTGTTGATCTGTGGCTCGTGTGTGATTATACACAGCAACGTTTTCTGTGAAGTTATCTGTTACAGTACAACTGGAGAGATAAATATATTATTCACCAGCAAAGGTATGGATTTTTTGGCCTTAAATAAGCATTTACAGATGTGACAGTAAACCAACATTCCAAATAATTCAATGATCTTTTTTGCAGTGCAGAACTGCATATATATGTGCTATATTTTCAGGAAGTTGTTTAAAGAAAAGTAATAGTTTCGCTAATGAATATGCATTTTATTTTGTTTTAGGTGCAGAAAAACTGGCTGGTGGTAGAGTATTTGCCTCACGTTCAAGAGGTCCCGAGTTCGAATCTCGGTCAGAGTGAGTTACTTGGATAAGGTTTGTCCGGGATTTTCCCTTATCTTGAAAGACGAATGTCTGGCAACTCTAAGCTCTATGGACCCTGGACTCATTTGAGCATCATTTCACCCATTCCATTCATCGTCCGATATGATTTAACGTTGGAAGACGTAAAATTACAAAATACTGGCAATCATCATTCTAAATGTCTTAGTTAAGCGAGTCTTTAGAGATACCAGTTACGATTTTCATGCGTTTCAGAAGTTCATTCCATCCTTCAAGAGGTTTCCTCCCATCCTGCACCAGAAAATAAGTTCGGCATTTGGCGCTCCGCTCTTCTAAAGGAGTTAATGAAAATGGACTTCACGTTCAAGGCTGTGCGAAATAAGTGCAAACTCTTATTGAAAGCCGATATTGTTGCTTAGGATCTCGTTTCCTGGCACCAATGAGTCTTCTAGATAAGGAGGCAAGAAAATATTTTCTGTACACGGGACAACACTTTGACTGCAGGTAAGTACTGGCAACGTCAACAAGATCTTTTAGGAGTAACTGCTTGAGCGGGTGTCACTAGAGGATTCATTACAATCAGAGCGATCTGAAACAGGCCTCATTCCAGAAGCATAACATATATTTCAGGAGCCGTGAACATCAGATTATCATAGCAAAGGACTATCATAATTTTGAAAGGCGGTTCTGCACAAAAGCACAACTTCATTTGCCTCCTGCATGCATTATTTTACTCGAAAATGCACCATATTAGTGCCCACAGATGGAAAAACGTGTTCTAGGTATAATACAAATGCAACCATATTACAGTATCTGAGTAGGAGAGGTGGTCATGTGAAGACAGCATGGAAAGGCTATTTTGTGTGGTTTATTAAGCACAGAAATAGACGGCAAGAGATGCCATAGCTTCTATGGTGTAGCTGTAATGGCAGTCGAAAGTTGCCACGCTATAGGTAGTACCAAACTACAACATTACCTAAATGCTATTGAATTAGCAAGGTCAGTTGTTCGACTGCACATTGCAAAGGAGATGATATACATCTTTCCAATTTGTACAACTACTTGCTATACTTTCTTGCAACCTAAAGCATTGAACTAGAAAGAAATGATTGTGATTATGTTAAAAATGCAGATCATTGGTACAGACAACGATGGGATAATGTTATCAGCTGTAGATGAAATAATAATAGACATTGAGGTTTCTAGTGATAGTGAACAAGAATGTGAAATATTTTCTGAGCATGATCACTCATTGTTGGACGAAAAAGAGGGATCTTTAACAATTTCTGCTAATGAAAATATTAATTTCATTTACCGTATATTGGTAGAAATTAATAGTTGCATTAATTAAACGTACATTATTTTGATTCGTGTCAAAGTGGATTTAATTATAGAAACACTTATGTTTATGAGAGGATGCAGGGTTTTACGGCAAGGGTTCAAATGTGTTATTATATATAACAATGCGTATATGTATATATTATTAATGTATTATATGAGTAATAACGTGTAATTTCTTACATAATATTAAATACTGTTTGGCATATTAAATGTTTAAATAATGTGTATTAACTTACAGCTTTACTTTGTTTTCATGAATAAATTATCTTGTGGCATTGTATTACAATTAGTAAATTTTGGTCTTTCTTTCTGTTTATATGTTTATGCTTCTTTGCAGCATTAGGATTTTTACCTTAAAGAAGTTTTCATTCCTATTCTGTTTATGGAGATGTAGTCTTATTGTAAATGAATTGTCATACTCTATTAATGTGTGTTGCGGAAGAATGTGTGAATGAATGTGTGAAAATCGGAAAATCCATAATATGTGAGACATAAAAATCTGAGCCAGATATTATGCGCAATAACAATAGCGCTCTTGCCATGCTTCAAAATTCATAAAAGTCTGATACGTGCTTTATGCGGAAGTAAGATGTGTGGAAGTCTAGCGTTATTTTAAGATCAAAATGTCAATATATATTGCGTTGTTAATTCACTATTTATTCCACATTTTAAATACAACAGTTATAACAAAAGAAAGTCGTCATAACAACTTTCATGTATCTCCAAGTTGACCAACTTAAGAACAAGTGCCACAAGTACTCCCCTCCTAATTGATGGTTAAGAATCTAGGAGGTAGTTATACTGTTCTTCCACTGCGAGTTGTTTGAGCAGAATTACCTGGAAGTACTGGTGTCGATGCGGCAGGCATGTGTTTCACACGTGGACTTTCGACTAATCCATGTGATGGGTTCATTAGGTACGCAGGTTTTAGGCTCAATAGAGACGGTATCATGCTTGTTGTTGCGATCGATTGTGAAGAATTAACTGTACCGTTTAATAACTTTGAATGGACCTTCATATGGTTGTTGTAAAGGTTTTATAACTACATTGACTCGGACGAAAACATGGGTTGCTGTAGATAATGCAGGATAGACAAAACAAGATTTTGAAATTGCCTTATTCTGATATGAGGGTTGGTTTTCACGAAATGCAGACCTTAGCTGTTTCAGATATATTGCCATGTTCGTATCAACTTGCTCAGTAGGAACGAATAATTCTCCTGGTACACGAACTGGTTGATCAAAAGGTAATTCTGAGGCAGCATATCCACTTTCGGCAATTACGTTTCGTAGTCAAGAAGTACAATTGGAAGAGTATTTACCCAGTCCTGTTTGAGATGGCAATTCATTGCAGCTTTCAGAGATCGATGCCATCTTTCCACTTTACCGTAGAAATTGTGGATGGTAAGCGGTAGTACGGATATGACATACACCAAGTATCATGTTCAGATGCTTAAATAGTGTTGACTCAAATTGTCGTCCTCTATCTGTTGTGAGGTTGTAAGGAGTTCCGTATCTTGAAATCCAGCCAGAAACAAATACCAGTGCAACACATTCTACTGAAATGTCTTTTATCGGAATTGCTTCTGGCCAAGAAGAGAATCGATCAATGATTGTCAGGATGTATCTATAGCCTGAAGTGGCCCCACGATATCCAAGTGTACGTGTTCGCTGGCCTTTGATACAAACACTTGCCCATGCTTTCACTTGTTTATCAATGGAAGGCCATACAAATCTGTCTCTTGTAGTTCTGATGTGCCTTAGGAGACGGATGAGACAAGTTGTGAATTAGGTAAAAACTTGTTTGTACATTGATCCGGGCACAAATGAGCTACTACGTTCATAAAAATATAGTGAAGTGCCTAGTTCGGGAACAGGTTTCAGCGAAAGTTTCAGAGAAACTGTTGTTGCTTTCTTGAAGAAGGTTTTGAAGTTCAGGATCATCCTTTTGCAATCTTGCCATGTTGGTGTAGTCGAGAGAACTGATTGCCTCTAATCGGGAAAGGTAGTCTGCAACTATATTGTATTTTCCCGATATATTTCTCAAATATGTTATGAATTGTGACACATAATCCAGATCTCGAAGTTGTCTTGGAGAAGCTCGCACTGGGTTTTGGTGAAATGCCAAAGTCAACGGTTTGTGATCTGTAAACACTGTGACTGTGCAACCTTCAACCATGTACCTGAAATGTTTGATGGCTGCATAAATCGCCAACAATTCGTGGTCATAAGTGTGCTGTATCTCTTCTCAGTTTATGTGAGTTTTCGAAAGAAGGCAAGTGGTTTTCGTTTTTCATTACTCAATCCAGCTATGCTCCTATGGCTACTGCAGACGCATCAACATGCAGTAGTGGGTAGTTTGATTCCGGGTGGGAAAGAAGGGTTGCATTTACAAGCCCTGCTTTGCAAGCTTCATATGTTTCAATCAGTTCTGGGGTCCACACGATTTGGCAATCATCACCATGAGCAAACTTCAGTGCTTCTTGTAATATCTGCTGAGGCCAAGCAGCTTTATGGATAAATCTTCGGTAGTAGTTGATTGCACCAATGAAGCGGCGCAACTTCCGATATGTCTTGGGCAATTCAGCTTTTATGAGAGCTCCTACACGCCCTGGAAGTGGAACTGTTCCACGGCTTAAAATTCGGAAACCTAAAAATTCCATGGTGGATTCTCCAAATATGCATTTTGCAAGGTTGATTGAGATACCATAGTCTCGAAGTCTAGAAAAAATTACTCTTAAGTCCTGTTTATGTTCTTCTGCTTAGGTTGAAGCAACAAGAACGTCATCAAAGTAGACAGATGTAAATGGCAGATCACCTAAAACTTCATCCATAAAACGTTGGAACATTTGTGCTGCATTTCTTATTCCGAAAGTCATTACTGGAAATTCAAATAACCCAAAGGGAGTTAATATAGCAGTTTTTTATGTGTTTTGTGGTGCTACTGGAATTTGATTGTATGCACGTACTAAATCCAGCTTGGAAAAAAATATTCTTACTAGCTGGTGAATGTATGATATCATGAAGGTGGGGTATGGGATACCTGTCTGGTTTAGTAACTGCATTTAAATTTCGATAATCTCCAAATGGCCTCCAACTGCTATCCTTTTTGATGCGATGAAGAGGGCTTGACCAACTGGATTTTATGTTTTATGGTTTAACTCTGTCGTTTAGACTTTTACGTCGTCATGATATGCTGCAACGATTTTATATGTATATTTCCCACTAACTGGTACTCAAGGAGTTCATCATTAATAATCCACAACGTTCTTCCTTTACAAGCTACTACCCGAGTTTCAGTTTCCAATGTGCTAGGCTGCCTTGCTAGGATACCTTTCAGGCCTCATACAGGCCACCTCTTCCGTGCCTGGGGTTTCTAGTGATTTGGTGTACAAGATTTTACTACATACGGCACCGCAGGCAATGACACTGATGATACATGAGATGAAAATGGAGCACTGGTGGAATGAGATGCGGAGGAAACCGGAGATCCCGGAGAAAACCCGCCCCAGCGCCGTGTTGTCCACCACAAACCTCACTTTGCGGTCGTCTGGGATCGAACCCGGGCCGCCTTATTGAGAGCCAAGCGGTCGAACCACTGAGCCAAGGCGCGGCCAGATATATCTGTGCTGAGGTAAATTGTACCTATTATTAAACTGTATTAAAATCGAATTTGGGTACTTTATTTGTCTTTCGCGGTCCAGGTTTCAGGTTCTCTGACCACATAAGGAAGAAATTCAGGAAACTTGGTTAATTCGTGTCTGGCCGTAACAATACTACGCAAAAAATAGTATTCTGCAAAAATTGAGTTTAACCTTTTATAATACTCCAAAATAATTATCGTTGAATAGTGTAATAGGAGTCTGATACTCATATATGATACTTATACGAAACGTATTTACACAAAGAATTAACCAATCAGTGAGCAAAGAGGACCTACTAATTAGGGATGCGTCCTCGATACTTGCGATACATCGATACTGTTACCCAAGCGGCAAACTTGCGGCTTGCGATCGGTTACGCGAGGGGAAGGCCGGTGGAGCGGGGCGTCTGGCATTGGTACCGCCTGCGGAGGCGTGACAGAGTGGAGGGAGCGGAAACCACAGGGGTGGCTGAATCTTTGTTTCCCCTCCTCCTGCCGCCTGAAAGAACGCGAAACCGCCAGAATATTTTCTCCTCCATAGTAAAAAATTCTCTAGAAGCATTTAGCCTCCTATAAATAGAGGGACGATGCGACCGTGAGTTCAGTTCAGTTCTTGGCGAGCAGCGTGAGGAGCGCCCAGTGAGGGAACGGACTGTGTCGTGTACGTAAAAGCGTGCAGTGGACCTCTGACAGACGAACTGGTGAATTGTAATTGTGTGCATTACGTAATTCTGTGTAATTGGTAAGTGTTCCGATTGTAATTTGGTGGAAATAAAGAACATTTTTGAGTGGTGCAATTGGACTTTTCATTTCACGAACCCACAAAGTCACAATACTCTTTCGCTACTTCGGTGGTGATTCTACAAATTTTATTTTATCTTAAAATCAGAAAATACTATAGCCTCAAGTAGAACATTGCAAAGCCCGGGAAGTTGCCAGTAAGGGGTACCTGCGAAGTAACACTGTGCAAGAAAATAATCGTGTGTTAAATTCAGTGCCAGTAACCAGTTCCCAAGAAAGTAACAGTAAAAGAAGTGACAGTAAGAGAAGTAAATTTGACTCCGAAAGATTGAAAATGCTAGCGTTTTTTAACAAAAATGTATAAATGTTGGCTGTTTCGGTTTTAAACGTCTAGTGTACAGTTTTAGCCCTTTACCGCATGGTGTGCCATGTATGGCATGCTCCATATGTTATATCATAACCTAAATAGCAAGCATGTCATGACCTACCTGTATTCTATGTTATACTGTGTTAATGCTCCATGGCAGAATGTTATGCTCAAGCAACACTGCCATATGTGGCAAAAAGTTGAAGCTTTTGTTCATTTCTTTGCTAGCTGTACAGGTTATGCATCAGCTGATAAATGTAGCAGTTTTGTGGTCAATTTTCGAGATTTATAAGACTGTCAACTCCAATTAAAAATAGTAGGATGTTTTACAGTGTCCTTGGATTGTACAGCAAACGTAGGCCTCAATTTCCATCTATTTATTTTAGAATAAATTGCCGAAATAGGTATGTGCTAGATATGGCACATCATGCAGTCGAAGTAACATGTAGTACAAAACTTGTCGATGTATAAATTTTATTACATACAAAATAAATTGGATTACTTTGAATGATCTTTCTCTCTCTCCCTCTCAAACACATACAAATGCCTTGTACAGGTATATTAGATAATTATTTAATTAAATTGAGCTTACAGATATGGAACCGCAGATTTCTATGGACATTTTTCGAGTCTTATCGCTAGTGATGAATAGGTAAGTAAAGATTCTGAGATGTAGGATGATGAAACTGCCAACTGTGCCAATAGTGACGTGCTTGCATCAGAATCAGATAAGAAATATACCACTGAGAAGGTTAAATCAAATGTTACCATTATTACTGACCCAGAGGATGAAGTTGACATTCCTTTGCATTACAAAACCCTTCCTTGTCATCACATATAACAGTTAAATATTGTCACTCGAACGTCCGAACACCCATATAGAGCTGGCAAGCAGGAGACGGTCGGCGTTCGCCCCGCCCCCTCGTTTGTCTTATAGCGTTAAGGAGGGGTGGCTGGCACAAAAACACATCACTGCGCCGTCTCTTTCTGTTCCACCTGTGTTCTCCAGCTTACGGGATATTTCATCTAATCGAGAACCTTCCAGATCGGTCAGCTGACCCTATATAAGCAACACGTCGTGCAAGAGGAGTGAGTCAGTCAGTTCTTGGCGTAAGAATGCAGTCCTAGTGTACGACGAGAAGACTCTGTGAGTGCATCGGAGGATTGTACGTAATTACGAGTGCAAGTGAAATTGTAACGGACGAACTGGTGGATCGTAATTGTGTGCATTACGTAATTCTGTGTAATTGGCAAGAGTTTAACTGTAAGTCGGTGGAAATAAAGAACATTTTTGAGTGGTGCAATTGATCTTTTCATTTCACGAACCCACAGAGTCACACTGGTGTCAGAAAGAGGGACGATGACATCACCGAACATTATGGCCATGGAATCGGCATTGGAAATGCTTTTGCAGAAAATGAACGAATTAACAGCAAAGTCGGAGGCGGCAAATAACTTGGCCGCAGAGTTGAAGGAAATGAAGACGGCAAATGAAAACCTCGGTGCAAAAACGGAAGCGGCAAATAACAGCCTGGCCGCGAAGCTGGAGACTACAAATAACAACCTGGCCGCGGAATTGAAACAAATGAAGACGGCTAACGACATCACCGAGAAGATGGAAGAAATGAAGGCCGAGTTAACCACAGAAATGAAAGCTGCGAACGGCAGTCTGGCCACGTAAATGAAGGCGGCGAACGAGGCTCTCGCCGTAAAGTTTGAAGAAAAGTTGGCCGGTGTAAAAGAGGACGTCACAGAGTTAGGCGAGTGCGTCGAAGACATGGCGAGCCGCGTTAATGAGCTGGAAGGAAAGGCCGACAACAGCGTCAAGTCCCTGAGAGCCATGGCGGAGAACGTCATAGGCAGGAGGTTGAAGTATTTGAAGGCCGACGCACCGGGACGCGACACAACAACGGCGCGCGTCAAACCTCCGAAATATGACGGCACGTCAACATTTGAGGTCTTCCGCCGCCAGTTCGACACAGTGGCCAAACACAACAGATGGTCACCGGAGGAGGAGGCCACACAGTTAATAGCCAGCATCCAGGGACGGGCCGCGGAAGTCCTAAACGCGGTGCAGACAACGGCGGAGCCCAAGGACATCTGGGAGGCCCTGGAGAATCGTTTCGGGAACCACCGCTTAGCCGCAGTGTACCGCAGCCAGCTAAAGGCAAGGTCACAGGAGCCGGGGGAGACGCTGCAGGAGTTCGCCCTGGCAGTGGAACAACTGGCAAGCAAGGCCTTGGTTGACCTGCCACTGGAGTTCGTGTCCCAGGAAGCCGCCTACAACTTTGTCGACGGGGTACGGGACACGGAGATTCGTCAGCGCCTAATGCTCGGCGATTATAAAACCATCCACGAGGCGCTGACAGCGGCATTAAGGATGGAGGCGAACAAGGTAGCATCTATCCCGACGTCGAGAACAAGGAGAGTCCCTTACGCCGGAGACAGAGGACCAGCTGAGGGGCGTCGGCGAACACCTAGTGGCCTGTGTTGGGTGTGTGGACAGCCCGGACACCTGCAGAGAGACTGCCCACACCAGGAAGAGCAGCTGGAAGGACGAGTAGGGCCCGGCGTGGAGAGGGGCACGTCGGCACCATTACCACAATTCCCTCAAGTGACACTGCGCTCCGTCAGCCGGCGTATGGATGACAGCCTCATCCATCGGTTGGTTAAGAGGAAAGCCGTGCCGCGTGCTGGTGGACACCGGGGCAGCCGTGACCATCATCAGACCTGACGTGGCGAAGGGTTTGCCGACGAGGAAGCCAAGCCGACCATACGAGCTTGTCACGGCATCGGGCGACACCTTGCTTGTGGAGAAGGAGGCTCTACTGGAGATGACCTTGGGGCGGAGTGGCGTCTGTGGGTGTTCGTCGCGAAGGTGGCTGAGGAGGTGATTCTGGGACTGGATGCCCTCAAGAGCCACGAGGCGACGGTCGACGTCGGCAGGAAGGTCCTGCGGCTCAACGGAGAAGAGGTTATACTCCGTCAGCCCGAAGAGCACCTTGGAATCTGCAGGGTCGTCTTGAACGAAGACGTGGTTATTCCCGCGAGGAGCGAGGTGATGGCGACGGCGCGACCAGAAGGCCAGACAGCAGGTTGGGTCCCAAGGCTGCAGGAGTACGACTTCAACTCGGAACATCGTAAAGGGAAGAGCCACGGTAACGCTGACGCCGTGTCCCAAGCACCCTGTCCAGGAGAGTGCGGCCAGTGCACAAGAGTGGAGGAGAAGGAGCGTGCCGCAGCAGTCCGAGTAGTCACGGCAGTGCCTGCGGATGGCTGGGATAGCGCAGGCCTGAGGAAGGAGCAGCTGGCGGACGCAGACTTGGGGCCACTCTTGAGGGAAGTGGAGGCAGGGACGAGACCAACCTGGGAGGACATCGCACCGAGGAGCGCCACCTTCAAGTCGTACTGGGCCCAATGGGACTCATTGAAGACCAGACAGGGCGTGCTGTTCCGGGTATGGGAGTCACCCAATGGGAAGACGCAGAGAGAACAGTTGGTACTTCCCCGGAGTACGGTCCCGGAAGTCTTGGAGGAAGTGCACGCCGGTACTTCGGGAGGACACCTGGGAGCGAACCGAACGATTGACAAACTACGGCAGCGCTACTACTAGCTGAGACTCCGAGCAGATGCTGAGAGATGGTGCCGTCAGTGTCACGTTTGCGCGGCGAGTCGTGGCCCCCAGACTAGGAGCCGGGGTCGCATGCAGCTGTACAACGTCGGAGCGCCATTCGAACGGATCGCCGTTGACATTGCTGGACCGTTCCCAGTTTCCGACCGAGGCAACAGGTACCTAATGGTGGTCTTGGACTACTTCACCAAGTGGCCGGAGGTGTATGCCATCCCAAACCAAGAGGTAAAGACAATCACAGACTGCCTCGTGGAGCAAGTGTTCTGTCGATTTGGTGTGCCGTTAGAGCTACACAGTGATCAGGGTACCAACTTTGAGTCCAACCTAATGAAGGAGGCACTACAAAGGATGGGTGTGCACAAGACCCGCACGCCGCCTCTACATCCCCAGTCGGATGGCATGGTCGAAAGATACATCAAGACCTTAGAAGAACACCTGAGGAAGGTCGTGGCCAGCCATCAGCGAGACTGGGACGTCAAGATGCCACTGTTCTTGCTGGCCTACGGCTCGTCTACACACGACACAACTGGAATAACGCCAGCCAGCTTAATGTTCGGCCGGGAGTTACGCCTTCCTTGTGACCTGGCCTTTGGAAGCCCTCCGAAAGCGAAACAGCCAGCGACCGAGTATGTGGAGAACTTGGTGGACCATCTCCACGACATGCACGAGATGGCTCGCCGGAACATCCAGAAGGCGAGCGACCGCATGAAGACCAGGTATGACAGCAATCCAACAGCCAAGGGTTCCAGCAAGATGACCTGGTCTGGTTGTACCGTCCTATCCGGACCAAGGGACGCTGCCCGAAGCTCCAGCATCCAAGGCAAGGGCCGTAACGGGTGGTGAAGAGGATTAACGACGTGGTCTACCGCATCCAAAAGGTTCCCCGAGGGAAGATGCTGGTGGTACACCTGGATCGCTTGGCACGCTACGATGGTGCTGTTCGGGACCATCAGCTTTGAGGAGGGAGCAGTGTAACCTGAACGTCGGAACACCCTATAGAGCGGGCAAGCAGCAGACGGTCGGCGTACGCCCCGCTCCCTCGTTTGTCTTATAGCGTTAAGGAGGGGTGGCTGGGACAAAAACACATCACTGCGCCGTCTCTTTCTGTTCCACCTGTGTTCTCGAACTTACGGGATATTTCATCTAATCGAGAACCTTCCAGATCGGCCAGCTGACCCTATATAAGCAACACGTCGTGCAAGAGGAGTGAGTCAGTCAGTCCTTGGCGTAAGAATGCAGTCCTAGTGTACGACGAGAAGTCTCTGTGAGTGCATCGGAGGATTGTACGTAATTACGAGTGCAAGTGAAATTGTAACGGACGAACTGGTGGATCGTAATTGTGTGCAATACGTAATTCTGTGTAATTGGCAAGAGTTTAACTGTAAGTCAGTGGAAATAAAGATCATTTTTGAGATCTGCAATTGGACTTTTCATTTCACGAACCCACAAAGTCACAATATTATATGTTACAAATCAATGTCATCACATATAACAGTTACATGGGAACTGTAAACCTCCTTTAATTCATGTTAGGGTTTTATAGGCTCCAGATTAGGTCTAAGTAGTGGTATCAGAAAATAATGTTCCACCTCTTTGATTTGGCCTTGATTCTGTGGCGTAAACATAATGTAGATACATATATACCTCTGATTGATTTCAAGATTGCTATCGCGGATGATTTGTGCAGAGCACGGAAGATACTACAGCTGAAAAGACGTCGTCCAGGTAAATGGAAGGTAAATGGAATGAACAAAAACTGAGCAACAAAAGAGAGGGCCAATGACAGCAGTTCCGCAACCTGATGTGCGGCAGGATGACTTCCTGCATCTTCCCATGTGGTGTCCTATGCAGGACAATACAAATTCCCTGACTAAGGAAAGGCCATTTGTTGCTTGTGAAAAGGGCGAAGTGACTCTCTGTTTAAATAAACAGAGAAATTGTTCAAATTGTTCCATGTATTATAACATAAAATATACATATACGTGGTTGAGCGTGACACATTTACCACATATTGTGCCACATTTGGCACGCCTCCATTTTTCTAAATAAAAAGGTGCCATAACATTCTAAAGTGTTTTCCCCATAACCAGTGACCTTTAATCTACGCAAACTATTTTTATCACTCAAATAAAAAATATCATGCAGCAAAGGGTCAAAATAAGAAAACTGTAGGTTTTAAGTTTTGTCTCCCTAATATGTGCACCTATTTAATCTTATTGACATTACATGGTTCCCCCAATATTCTATTTTGTATTGACACTAGAAATAAAAATGACGGTATCAAGTATCAAGTACCGGATATTGTGGGAAATATCAGATAATAGATATGAAATTAATATAAGAGGAGCAATTTTTGAGCTTATAAACTAATAAAGCATTTTATTCATGAAATACCTTCCACTGGTTT
>CM060949.1:173855514-174050514 GCA_030765055.1 Mantis religiosa | reverse complement strand
CAAGGTAACATTTGCAGAAATTCTCTTATTGCATATTTCCTTTTAGGTATAATGAAATTAGAAGAATGCAGCCTTGAAATGATAGTCAAATGTTTTAAAAGCGACTCGCTCTGTAATGGTTTGAAACTGTATTAGCAAGGTCAATATGAAAATAAAAACAAAAGATAACGAATACCTCTTTTTCCGTGGAGAAATGTACAGGTATTTTGAAATACAAACCGATAAAAATTGATTGCATTAATTTTTGGCATCTCCGCAAAAATGTATTAGACATAATTTCTGTTTTTAATGCTACTTTCATCATTTTGTATCTGTGTGTGCATTAATGTTTATCTAATCGTTTTCGGTATACTAGTTACGCAAATGTCATTCAGAATGATTCGGTAGAGGCAGACTGAAAAATTCAATGCCATAGCCGGGATTTGAGCCACGGATCTTCTGGTCCCCGTCCAGCCGCTCTAACCTTTGAGCTACTATGGTCAACGTGCTAACATGACATTAAATTCTCCAAATGACTCGTGTTTCTCCCGGTAAACCACTTAGGAGTTCTCATAAACACATGAGACAACTACCACTATTAGGTCCAATTAATGGAAATTAATATATTGTCACCCTGGCGGTAGACTCGCGAAGCCGATGAACAAATGATGGCCGGTGGAGATTCGGGAAACTTCAGGGCCGATCGTTGCCGGAAGAGACAGTTGAGAGTAATGTTTTGAGAGAGTAAACAGTTTTGAGGTGGCTAGCAAATTGTAAGGTAAAGAATGTATTTGCTACGAAAATAAAGTGTAGTTTTTGTGTTTTGTAACCTCGTCTTGCTATTTCACGAACCCACAAAGTCACAACTGGTGTCAGAAGTGGAACATACGACAATGGAAGCTGCATTGGCAAAGATTTTAGAGAAAATGGAAGAAATGCAGACGGCAAATGAAAACCTCGCTGCAAAAACAGAAGCGGCAAATAACAGCCTGGCCGCGAAGCTGGAGACTACAAATGACAACCTGGCCGCGGAGTTGAAACAAATAAAGACCGAATTGACCACAGAAATGAGGGCAGCGAACGACAGCCTGGCCACGGAGATGAAAGCGGCAAACGAGGCCCTTGTCGTGAAGTTTGAAGAACCGTTGGCCGGCGTGAGGGATAACGTGACGGAGCTGGGCAAGCGGATGGGCCAAGTGGACGAGCGCGTCGAGGACCTGGCGAGCCGCGTTGACGTCCTGGAGGGAAAGGCCGACAACAGCGTCAAGTCCCTGAACGCCATAGTAGAGGACGTCGTCGGCAGGAAACTGAAGGATTTGAAGGCCGACGCGCCGGGACGCGACACAACATCTGCGCGCGTCAAACCGCCGAAATATGACGGCGCGTCAACATTTGAGGTCTTCGGCCGCCAGTTCGACACAGTGGCCAAGCACAACAGATGGTCACCGGAGGAGGAGGTCACACAGCTAATAGCCAGCCTCCAGGGACGGGCCGCGGAAGTCCTAAACGCGGTGCAGACAACGGCGGCGCCCAAGGACATCTGGGAGGCCCTGGAGAATTTTTCGGGAACCACCGCTTAGCCGCAGCGTACCGCAGCCAACTAAAGGCAAGGTCACAGCAGCCGGGGGAGACGCTGCAGGAGTTCGCCATAGCGATTGAGCAGCTAGCTGGCAAGGCCTTGGTTGACCTGCCACTGGAGTTCGTATCCCGGGAAGCAGTCTACAACTTTGTCGACGGGGTACGGGACACGGAGATTCGTCAGCGCCTAATGCTCAGCGATTATAAAAACATCCACGAGGCGCTGACAGCGGCATTAAGGATGGAGGCGGCCAAGGTAGCATCTATCCCGACGTCGAGAACGAGGAGTGTCCGCTACGCCGGAGACAGAAGACCAGCTGTGGGACACCGGCGAAAACCTAGTGGCCTGTGCTGGGGGTGTGGACAGCCCGGGCACCTGCAGAGAGACTGCCCGCACCAGGAAGGGCAGCGGGAAGAACGAGTAAGGCCCGGCGTGGAGAGGGACACGTCGGCGCCATCACCACCATCCCCTCGAGTGACACTGCGTGCCGTCAGCCGGCGTATGGATGACAGCCTCATCGCGGACGGCTGGGTAGGAGGAAAGCCGTGCCACGTGCTGGTGGACACTGGGGCAGCCATGACCATCGTCAGACCAGACGTGGCGAAGGGTTTGCCGACGAGGAAGCCGAGCCGACCATACGAGTTTGTGACGGCATCGGGTGACACCTTGCCTGTGGAGAGGGAGGCCCTGCTGGAGCTGACCTTGGGACGGAGTGCCGTGCGTCTGTGGGTGTTCGTCGCGAAGGTGGCTGAGGAGGTGATTCTGGGACTGGATGCCCTCAGGAGCCACGAGGTGACGGTCGACGTCGGCAGGAAGGTCCTGAGGCTCAACGGAGAAGGTTTTACTCCGTCAACCAGAAGAACGCCTTGGAATTTGCAGGGTCATCTTTAACGAAGATGTGGTTGTCCCCGCGAGGAGCGAGGTGATGGTGACGGCGCGACCGGAAGGCCAGACAGCACGTTGGGTCCAGAGGCAGCAGGATTACGACTTCACCTCGGAACATCGCAGAGGGAAGAGTCACGGTAACGCGGACGCTATGTCCCGAAGACCCTGTCCAGAAGAGTGCGGCCAATGCACAAGAGTGGAGGGGAAGGAGCGTGCCGCAGCAGTTCGAGTAGTCACGGCAGTGCCTGCAGATGGCTGGGATAGCGCAGGCCTGAGGAGGGAGCAGCTGGCAAACGCAGACTTGGGGCCACTCTTGAGGGAAGTGAAACAGCCAGCGACCGAGTATGTGGAGAACTTGGTGGACCACCTCCACGACATGCACGAGATGGCTCGTCAGAATATCCAGAAGGTGAGCGACCGCATGAAAACCCGATACGACAGGCAAGCCAACAGCCAAGGGTTCCAGCAAGGTGACCTGGTCTGGTTGTACCGCCCGACCCGGACCAAGGGACGCTGCCCGAAGCTTCAGCAGTCATGGCAAGGACCGTACTGTGTGGTGAAGAGGATTAACGACGTGGTCTACCGCATCCAGAAGGTGCCCCGAGGAAAGAAGTTGGTGGTACACCTGGATCACCTGGCCCGCTACGAAGGCGCTGTTCAGGACGACCAGCCTTGAGGAGGGAGCAGTGTCACCCTGGCGGGAGACTCGCGAAGAAGATGAACAAATGATGGCCGGTGGAGATTCGGGAAAGTTCGGGGCCGATCGTTGCCGGAGGAGACAGTTGAGAGTAGTGTTTTGAGAAAATAAACAGTTTTGAGGTTGCTAGCAAATTGTAGGGTAAAGAATGTATTTGCTACGAAAATAAAGTGTTGTTTTTGTGTTTTGTAACCTCGTCTTGTTATTTCACGAACCCCAAAGTCACAATATATATATATATATATATATATATATATATATATATATATATAAATAGTTGTCCGAACTATAAAGCCCGGGCCTTAAAGTACTTACAGCACAGTAAGTCGCCACTAAGGTAGTTGTCTCATGTGTCTATGAGAACTCCTAGTGGTTTACCCGTAAAAACACGAATCAATTGGAGAATTTAATGTCATGTTGGCACGTTGGATATAGTATCTCAATGGATAGAGCGGCTGGACGGAGAGCAGAAGATCCGTGGTTCAAATCCCGGCTATGCTTTGAATTTTTCAGTCTGCCTCTACCCTTTCATAGTGCGTCCTACACACGGCTAGTGTGAAAGAACAATTAATTTCCATTCAGAATGAAGAGGACTTCAGAAAGTCTTCCAGGAGAATGGAGAATGGAGAATATACATTTCGTTTGTCATGAAAATATCTTATATCTGTGATATTGTATATAAGACCATTAGAGCCACTTTAAAAAAATCAACTTTTCCTTAAACCTTCCGCTTGTAAAGGGCAATTTCTTCAACGGAATGTTTTTGAAACCTTTGGAACCCTCCCCGCTCCCCCCCCCCCCAGACACACACAAGCACACCACTGGTGGACCTTCTTCTAAAGCGCTATTTCTGGATTCAAGGGACCTCAAAACAATTTAACGTGAAACTCCAGTCAGATTTTTGGAAATAATAAAATATGTTAGGAGTATCTATTACCTGGCTGCGTTTAGGGAGAGTTAAAGGCCAATAGCGTCTTCTCATTTCAGAAATTTAAGCCAGTAATAACTGAAATGTCAAAAAGCCATTTAAAATAAATTGCATGTTTTAAATGGGCATAACTTTTGTGAAGTAAGACATCCATATGAGGCGGTTAACCAGTTTTGCGGAAGTTATTCAAAATGAAGATCTAAATGGCTATACCAAAAGTTTGAGGTATACATTTCATTTATTAGGAGCCTCTTAATCAAGTGGTTATTAAATAAAAGACATGATAGCTATACAAGTAACGTCAAGATCCTTAAAAACATCTTCGGATTACATTTTTAGAAGACACTGAGCATAAATACCAATTTTAGTATTTAAGCGAGTTCCTTTATTTAGTTATGCTGTTTACAGAGAGATAGATACATATGGATACATACACAAAAACCTCTTTTTGTAAAAAAAAAGATACTTTTATTTTGGGGATGATCCAGGAAGTTTTAAAAACGGACTACGCATTTCCATTTAGAATTTTGGGGTGGAGTACAATATCTCCTGATTAGACAGGTGGTAGTGAAGGTAAACAGGGAAGAATTACGGTACTTAGTGCTCACTTATCTAAAGGCAACAGGATAAAACCCGAATGCGCTCGTTCATCGCGATAACCTTCCAGTTAGTTGTTTGTAAATAGGATTTACAGCTACAGATACTCAGATTTACAACATAAATAGTCTGGACTCCGCTTTCTTAGAGATCAGATAACATCTGTGGTTGACAAATGGAGATCATGGCAGCAGACAAACATCGAGATATAGGCTTGTTGATACAAATACCTGTTTAATAACCATGGAAAAGCTTCTTCCTGAAGGTAAACATTTGCTAATCTACCGCTGCACGGTTTGAATAGTGAAATACTGTCATTCCTTTATAGGTGTCTCTGTTCAGTTGTTTCTCGAAATTACATAGACAACCATCCAAGCTATGTAGTTTAACATAATTTAACATTGTGTAATTTAATGATTACTCAAGAATTAGTTTATATTTATAATATGAAATGTCTATATTATTATGAAAGTTTATTATAAATACGAAGAATAAAAGTAAGAAGGTGCGAACAATATATAACTGTGGTTTCTTCAGTTCATAGTCACAAAAGATCAGATGATTTTCTAATATATATCTTCATCTTCTAAATACAGTACAATACATCCAATGCTGCACAGGTTCTACATAGACAGAAATGATAGAAGCATGACCAATCATCAGGAAAATTGATCTTAAATCGTTTTGATGTATGCCTTAATTTTGCCATGGCCAGATAGAAATTGCGTAAGTAGAAAGTTGGGTTCAAGTAGTGAGGTAGATAAAAAAGTAAGCTTTCTTAGGTAGGGAAAGCCATGTCAATGTAATATAAGAATTATCATCTTCCTCTTCATTATATCAGGCTTTCTACACATACTGATTGTTTGGTGTTTGTTCGTTATTCCATTTGACAAAACCCAATCTATATATTTGTATGTGTTTATTTTGATATATTTCGCTTAGGTACCAACACAAAACATACACTTACCAAACTGTAGAAAGTATTGACTCCACACGAATATACATTTGTATTTATCGAGATCTCTTACAGCATAACTACGAGTAAATAAAGTTAAATAGAAATCAGACCATATTTCAGCTTTCCAGAATGCGAGATGAAGATTTTAACAACATTCGTCTCGTATCAGTATACATTATAAAGAAAAGGTTTAATTATTTTATTGCTTAAAATAGTGATTCTGATGATCACATTGTTCAAGAAACTGACATGATGAATTACGCCGTCAACTTTCATTTATCATTTTCTGTAAGTTTCCTTTGGTTTCTTTATTCTCAGTCAGAATTGTACATTTGGAAAGCAATACAAGATATATAAAATTTTGCAACTTTTCCTGCGTACCAGAAGTTTATAAAAATATTTGTTTTACCAAGCTGAGGCTCATTATTACGTTGCAACATTTACTAAAATTAAGATTGTTTTTCTATTTTCTAAAGCATTTGTGTTTAACAAATCTTGACATGTGATATAATAATTTTGTACTTTCGCTTGCAGTGTATATTGCAAGTGTTACTTGATATGAAACAACTTCCATATAAATATTTGTTTTTCCATGTTTAACGTGTATCATTAGCTACAATTTATAGGATACTTATGAATCGGCAATGCATAGACAAGTCGTGCGAGTATTAAATATAAAATACTGCGTTCTCCCTTTAGCTATGCTTACATTCCTCAAGTTTTTCGTGCAACTCGTATCTGCTTTCTTCGTAGTTTGGTTTTGAATAATATCATGTACGGTAATAAAAGGCATATGAGGCCAAGTTAGGGAGGGCTCGCCTAGGGTGACTGTCCTATCATAGGTGTGCAGCGTTGTCCAGTTCGGAACGCACAGCAGAAGCGTGAGCAACAGAGATGTCTCTTTTTCATGTGCCCAAAATTACTGCTGGAAATTCGACATTTTAATATGCCTTGTTATACGCGGCAAGAATTTTTGAGTCAGCCTCTACAAAGGCCATTTTTCTGTGACTTATGGTTCTCAAGTTATCGCATTAAGAATAAACACCTGACTCCCGTGCTTATGCTTACGATATGCTCCAAATTCCAATCTTGTCCATGTGTTATTCCTTTCCATAACGCATTACTGAGTAAGATATTACGAAGGGTCGTTAGGAAATGCATATACAGAGGCCGACAGAAGCGTTCGAATAATATAAAATGTAACATTGCACGTACTATAAATACTGTAAGATTAATTTGGCAGCGTTGAATTGTTAAACATGTAAACATTAACTTTTTGTGCCTCGGAAACAATATTTAAAATATTACTTTACATGTATTTATTACACAATCTGTATTGTATTTATTATATTGTCCCTCTTATTGGAGCACAAAAAGAACAAAGAGAAAGGTGGTTGGACGTACTCTAGACGCCTCTACTACACAGCAGTTGTGTTTATGCTATGTCTCGAGACAGTGTGCTCAAAGTTATTCAGCCGATTGTGAACTCACAGGTAATATCGTACGTAAAGGTAAGCAGACAACGGTGGCAGAGAGGAATATTGTGATAAATATGTAAAAACAAAACAAATCTCTCTCTGAAATTGCCAAACCATTAACAGAAGCAAACCTACAGTATTCTGCAAAATTCAACACTTAAAACAGACAAATACTGTTGTAAATAAACCTGGAAATGGAGCTCCTTCTAAACTCACCACCAGAGACAGGAGGCAAATAATAAAAATGGTGAAGCAGAATCCGAGAGTCACTGCATCTGAGATTAGAAGATGGCTTGTGCTATATTCTGGCACTATGGTTCACACCAGAACAGCTGAACGGGTTTTAAATGGTACTGGGTACAATGCCTGGGTTCCTAGGAAGAAACCACATGTTAATAAGGTGAATAAAGAAAAGCTAATATAATTTAATAAACAGTACCTATGTGGTGAAACAAACAGGATTCTGGGATAAGGTTCTCTGGTCGGACGAGAGAAAATTCTGCTTATACAAGAATGATGGACGTCTTAAAGTGTGGAGGCTGCGAAGTACAGAATGCAAACCTAAGAACATGGTAGCTAAAGTGACACATGGTGGCAGTAGTATGATGGTATGGGGCTGTATAGCTTCATCTGGCTTTGTGATCTGGTGTTCATAGATGGGATCTTGGACAAATTTTAATACAAGAGGATTCGTGAAAACAGGCTTAAAAAGAGTGCAGAGAAGTTGGGATTAGGGCATGATTATTACTTCCAGCAGGACAATGTTCTGAAGCATACTGCTGAAACTGTAAGGCTTTGGTTCATGTACAGCACACTTCACACTTTGAAGACACTGCCCCAATGTCCAGATTTAAATCCTGTAGAGAACATCTGGAAGGAACTCGAGGAGCGTGTGAGGAAGCATCACATTAGAAGCAAGGACCATCTGAAAGAATTTCTTCAGAGTGGAGAAATATGGACTCTGTAGTCACTAAACAACACACACAGACAATGCCCAAACGATTATCAGCAGTAATTCAAAGAAAGGGGATGATAACTAAATACTAACTGTTCTCTGTTGGAATACTTATGTCCAGATGCAAAATAACAGTTTTATTTCTCCTTGTAGTTCAAATTATTTACAGATGCCATTTATGGTTTTGTATGTTTAATGGAAGACTCAAGTTTATCTTGTACCAGTTGTATTTACGTATGTTTACTTTGCGTAGCTTTAAAATAATATAAATAATAAACATGTATAGGTTCGAATACTTGTGTCGGACTTGTGTGTCTCTGACACTGACACTGACACTGACACTGACACTGACACTGACACTGACACTGACACTGACACTGACACTGACACTGACACTGACACTGACACTGACACTGACACTGACACTGACACTGACACTGACACTGACACTGACACTGACACTGACACTGACACACACACACACACACACACACACACACACACACACACACACAGAGTTACACAAAGCAAGAATATGCGCGCGCATTCTTTGAAGTTCGGTTCAAGACCATGGCGTAACGCAAATTGAGTGTAGGTTGCTTTGTGTAACTGTGACAGTAAGCAGATAATTCACATGTTTAGATTTTGTGAGCAATGTCACTTTCAAAGGCTCGTACCAGTGGAGCAGGTACTAAGAGTAAAATACTCTACTCCCAGGCGAGATATGTTATTTTAAAAATGTACAGTTTCTTTCTTTCATCTACGAAAGTGCATGATCGGATCAATTTTTCACGACCAGAGCGTGCAGTGTGACTGTGCATACTGTGTCGCTTTTTGTAAAACAGGACAAAACTTCTAGCACAAAAATTGATGAACCTTTAACTTTGCTAGCGACTCCTCTACAATAAGTCGTTTTCAGAAATGCAGGTACGTTATTTTCCGTAAATAAACAAGTTAATATTAAATGTTACAGTTTATAAACTATCATAATAAAATTATCCTTTGCTGCGTAAGTTTCACTCGGACAGTTTGTCAGACGACACATGTCCCCTCTACTTATCTTCCGCTCACTGGCGCATCAGTGGGCAACAGGACAGCCACCGTGTACACGCATTGGTTCAACTCATATGCATTCTAAAACTGAGCGCCGTATAGCATAATAAATGCTCTTTCTTATAATATTATTTTTATACCTGTACTTTGGTTTTTACCTTTGCTCAAAATTCATGACTCTTAGTGTAGAGTATTGATTTGCTGTACTGCTTTTCTTCCTTTACTTTGCTTTGAAAAATACTTCAGAATTATTACTCTTAACCAAGAAAATTTTCTTTGAAAATTTCCATTATGATATAGTTTAAAAATCTGAATTTGTATGTACAGCCGAACACTTTAAATATTATTCAAAGAAATCTAAGCTGCCTTTTTAATGATCATCCTAACCCCTTAACTGGTTCTAGGACTCTACTCAATATTGGCCTTCTTTTTCTCCAACCTTGTCTTTCTTGTCTTTCTGAGAATGTGTTCATATGTTAATGTTTAAGACCAGACAGTAGTCATCAAAGCCACTATTAGACGGACTTGTTAAGAGGAGGGTAAGAAGCATCGTTGTGAAGCACGTCTTCTGGTCACGCAGATTAAATGTTTCTGTTCTCTTCCGATTTTGCCGCCCACTTACATGTATCTTAACTTGTTTCATACGTCATGTTTGTGTGCGGGCATGTATGTATATAGTACCCTAATTCATACAAGACGTATGGTCATAGTTAATTATGAGTTATATTCTGATATTACTACATATTTTAGTAAGGAATTCTAAAAATTCCTTATTTTATCGATTTCAAACAATGTACATAAGGAATAATTGCTTGTATTTCTTACATTTATTTTTAATATCCCTAGTTCTCTGGATAGTTAATACCCAAATAACCTATACAAAATCTACTCATATAACTGGGGTTCAACTGTTGCACTATGTGACACAGTATTTAATACATCTATGAATCTCTTCAAAGGTTAGCTTAAATGTAGCTTTTGTTTTATTTTAAATTATGAAGCTAACTTGCGGGGTACCCAGGTAAATCTGACATTTCCGAGGGCATGCCGATGCTCCTGAGATCTTTACAACTTTTCAGTTCATGGTAATAATCTTAAAGATATAAGGCATTTGTTCCCTCTAATGCGTTTCAAATAATTAACAAATTACGTAGCCCATGTAACTCTACGACAGATTAGGGCCGTATAAAGGATTAAAAGTCATTTAAGCTCTATAAGGCTAAACTAGATAAAGGACAGCTGGAGCAACGCTTTGAAGAAGCCGAAGCACGCTAATACGCTCAAACCTTGAAGCTGATACTTAACATGTTAATATGGGGCAAGGAATCCAAATTAGTGTCCCACGTGATAAGTGACAACCACACAGTACACATTTGGGATAGTATTGTGTAACCACGTTAATAAAATTTCCGCCCATGCCTGGATCCAATTCTAACTCTAATGAAATGAAATAAAATAAAACATTTCTCTACTCACAATTTTACAATTTGTTGTAGAACAAATGCTTACTCTGCTATTTATCAACTTAATCAAGCAAAACATTTGCACAAGCTGAGGTATTTATTTTCTTGTAGGTACAATGGGATTGCGGAACAAGCAGTAAGCGAGGTCAAATGTTTTAAGAATTGCACGGTATGTGATGGCTTTGAAATTTCATTCTTTTCAGGGGAGAAGAAAGACCAATAACTACTTCCCATTTAGAAACCAAACGGGATGGCTTAGGCGGTTTCGTCTGTGGACCGCATTCGTGAGTTGTGTGTGTGTGTGTGTGTGTGTGTGTGTGTGTGTGTGTGTGTGTGTGTGTGTGTGTGTGTGTGTGTAATTTACGTCCTTCATCGTTAAGTCATATCGGACGGTAAATGAATTGGATGAAATGATGCTCAAATGAGTCCAGGGTTCATAAAACTTAGAGTTACCCAACATTCGTCTTGAAGGATAAGGGAAACCCCCGGAAAAAGCTTTATCGAGGTAACTCGCCCTGACCGAGATTCGAACTCGGCGCCTCTTGTACGTGAGGCAGACACGCTACCATCTACGCTACCGAGACGGGTATTCGGGAGGTTCTTGCTCGATCCCTGTGGCCCATCTATCTCACACATTAGTTTTTTCGAGGTTTTCCCGGGTCGTTAGGTTAGATTTACTGTACCCCCGATTTTCCTATTGCTCCTTTTAAGCTCCATTATCATTTCCCACCATTATTATTTCACATTATCTCTCATCTGGTGATCACTTTCAGGGTAGAAGTGTCGGCGAGAGTCTCAGAGCTGCATCGCGGGATGATTTTCTCTGGGTGAACACTCTCTCCTTCGGCAGGAAGCCCTCCGTTCACCGAGCCGACTTAGTGGGTCGTTTCAGGAGTGCGGCAGGAGGGATGCCGGTTGTGCCAGCTGCCTGGAGCATTCCCAGCTCTGGAGGCGGCCTTAGGTCTCCGAGCTGGTATTGTGGACCGACTATATGTCGGTCGTCCTGGACCGCCAGGGAGTTTCCAACTGCTAAAGTGTATGGATTCCTCCATCTGCACTTTTTGTTTGCTTGTTGTAATTTACGTCCTGCAACGTTAAGTCATATCGGACGATGAATGGAATAGGTGAAATTTTGCTCAAATGAGCCGAGCTTCCATAGAGCTTAGAGTTACCCGACATTCGTCTTTTACGATAATTGAAAACATCGGAAAAACTTATCCATCTAACTCATCCTGACCGAGACTCGAACTCGGGACCTCTTGAGCGTGAGGTAGACATGCTACCTCCACGCTACCAAGACGGGTTGTGACTCCTTGGGTCAGCCGCCCTCTGTCTCCTCTCAACTTGTCCTTCCTCCCTGGGATGTCCCACTTGGGGGTATAGTTACAAAGGACCAGTCTGTTGGACGTGCCGAGTCTCCTCCGTTATATTCTGTCCTATCCCATTTAGAAAAGTTGAAGTATTTCAGAATCCAGACCAATAACAAGTAAAACCTTGGAGTTAATTGATGGAAATTAATAATTTCTTCACAATAGCCGTTATATGCTAATGTTTTGGGTAGATAGAGTCAACTTGAAAAATTCAGTACCATGGCCGGCATTTGAACCATGGATCTCCTGGTTTCACTCTAGTCAGGGAATGTCAGGACGGCACGTTGGCCATGGTAGCTCAATGGGCAAGAGCGACTGGACGGAAACCAGGAGATCCGTGGTTCAAATCCCGGCCATGGCATTGAATTTTTCAGGTTGACTCTATCTTCCCACAATCTTGGAGGCTTAACTCTCCGAAAATGTATTTGGGATACATTTCTGAATTAAAGATATCTACATGTATCGGTAGTTACGTATCTGTATCTTAGAATTTACCAGGTATGCACAAGTCATTCGAATAAAGAGGATTTCAAAGCAAATTCAAGATTTTTGACATAAAATATGTCAAACTTATAGTATTTTAGTTAAAACTGTCATAGCTATTTGTCAACGGGTAGTTTAAAATGGAGAAATCTTCTTTCAAATCTCATATCCATTCTTGGAGCATACTGAAGATACTGAACCAATTCAGCCGGCTTTTCAAATTTAATTATTATTTGATAATGAGGTTTACAGATAGACACATGGGCACACATACGCACATATACCCTTTTTCCTCCTTTTTATTTTAATTCAAGTTGTCCCGAAACATGTAGGTACCTCTCGTATATATGGAATTTTTGGTAGGAATACATTACTTCCGCTGCCTACTGTAACTATGTATGAGTAGTAGAAAAGTTAAGGACAGCAAATTAATTTCCTGTCTACTTGTGACTCTTTCAGCCTTGGAAGTTATCGGTTACAGCCTCGCGTAAACGTTAATCATAATTTCTTGCAATGTTGTAAGAGTTTCAGCCCAATTTAAAGAGAGCTAAATTTCTAAAAGTTTTATGTATGGAATTTTAACTCTAATAGTGCTTTAACCTTAGGCCCAGGTTAATTATTAGCTGCAGCGTCAGTATGAGGAATTATGAACATAACCATATTTGTAAATACTCCAAGTTTAAAAGCTGTCAACAGAACCGTTCAGTCACATGTCCATAAATTTAAACTCCACGTCAAGTTCAGGTTCACCTAGAAAATTTTTTCTAAACCACCGGACATTGTATATCAATTTCAATAAAATCTGAACTCTGTCAATAAATTTCGTTCAATAATTTTTTTAAATATCTTGATGATGGGAGAAATGTATGCTCTCGAAACGTCGATTTCTAATCATCTTTTCACCTGGCTTGTTTCCCGAGAAGATCTCGAACATATTCGTCGCCAGGAAAGCTTCACGTCTTATTTTTCGCTCAATCTTGTATTGCAATGTCAGATTCGAAAGTTTAGTGGTGTGGCATACAATGAAACTTTCAAATAATTTCTAACAAAAACCAGCCATAATTTTTCACTTGTTACAACTTCAAATTTGAAATCCATCCACGACATATGTTCAAAGTTTTGTACACTAAACTTCAATACCAAATGGCGAATAAACAACGTTGAGTAGTTCAGCAGGTAACTGGATATTCCGAAACGACACGTTAATGTCAGAGGTTCTACATCCATTAGCCCTGGACCCGTAGGGCCAAGGACCCGGGCCTCCTTCTACCCGGGAGCAATGGATACTCCGGGGCTCTTTCCATAGGGCAATACCTGATTTCTTAAAAAGCCCCCCCCCCCAACCCCGCTAAGCACAATATCAAGACGAGATGAAAGTGGATACGCCACTTACGCGCGTCAACCACGCAGGGCCTCGGTGGGGCCGCCTGGTGATCTAGCACACCTACTAGCTCTGCAGGCTAGTATCCGGGACTTATGAGCCAACCCTCTACCCTCTACGGGCGGCCGTAGCCTGGCCGGAGGTAGTAGTAAGTTTCATTGACTCAACATTAATATTTTATGACAAAGCATGATTCCATTTCCATTTTCAAGTTATGTTCCTTCACGAAATAATAGATATATTTGTACGACGCAAAAATTGCTATGATGTTTACAGAATAACAGAATTATATATAACAGATCCAGAGTTACTGGAATGTTTTACTGATATCAATTTTTGAACAGCTAATTGACCTTAACTATCAATGCGGATTTTCCATAAAGAGGGCATAGGGGTAATGATTCATTATACAAGACATGGAGTAGTTCGTAAGTGTATATGACCCTCATGCTCCTCTGATTCAATAGTATGGTTTTGAAACCTAAGGAAGAAGAGTACGCGACCAGCGCACACACATTGCATTGGTAAAATTAATAGAAGATATCAAGCAAGAAATTCACAATGTTTCGGGTATTGAACTCCGAATTCAAATAAAAATTTCCTGAAAAGATGCCAGAATTGCCTGGTAAGGTGACAATATTCCCAATATCTTTTATGTGGTTATAACCATTATATTTGTCAATACATTATTACATTACATTATATTTGTAACCGCAACTCTGAGACTGTGAGATAGTTGCGGGGATATCGTAACTCCTGGGGGAGTTTGAACTGCTGCAGCCGCAGCGCGACAAGACGTGAAGCGGCCACAGTACAAAAGAAAGACACAGAAAGATTAGTGACTCTATCATTTCAAAACAATTAAGGTATAGATTAAAACAAAAGATTAAAATTGTGATCATTATATGACTTTCTCTACTCCTGTAGGCATAGATTACTCTCGTAAACGTTCACTGCTTTATCTACTTTGTTAATTGAAGTAAAAGCCCTATTTGAAGAAAGTACAAGTTTTGAAAATTAAGATGAGTAGTGAGGAACGTCTCGGAAATAATTAACCCCTCAAAAAGGTTATTTAACATTAAGCGTGTGCTTTAATAATATCATAGGTTTTTTATTTTTATTTTTAAATAATACTCCTTTATTTCTGACAGTTCATTCAAAAGAAATTGATACTGAAGATGCCCTCAAAGGCTATTCTCGGGAAATTCAAGAAATATATTTCCCAAAAATATCTTAAACATATGGCATGTTTATCAAAATCATTCGAGTCACTTTTGGAGGAACAAGAGGGTTTCGAAGCATTTTTCACGAATGGATTTGGTGAATTTTCTTGGAAAACCTTCATGTCGCATTCTTGGAAGACCCGCTCTTGAGTTAAGGTGCACATACATTTTCTTCTTTCTTTTTTTTTAAAGAAAAGGCTTTTATTCTGGATTAAGATAACCGCAAAACGTGTAACTACGGTGTCGAATTTTTGGTCGGTATGCAGTACTTATCCTAAACACTGCAAGTAAACAGTTCAGAAAGTAAATCTTTAAAGAAATAAACATGATAGTGTAAATAGAAGATCAGGTTTGAGGTTTGTAACAAGAGAAAGCTTGGTGCTTAAAGTAGGATGAGGAAAAGGAGACCAAAGAACAAGAGGAGGAAGAAGAGAAACAGGAGGACCTGATAATGATAGTATTACAGAATTTCGAAGGGCTGTATTTGGTATTCATGAAGGTATCGATATCGCTAAATTACTACGGTATTCCACGTTGCTTTCGTGACTGTGATAGTCGCGACGCAGAGTAAACTGGTCTTGTAAGAGAACCTCTTTCCAACCTCCTACAGAGATTAAAAGAAAATTTAATTTATATTCATATGGACAGACATTCCAGATATATAGTGGACGAAGGCGTCATCCAATTACAAGATCGACAGGGAAACGAGGTTACGCCTTGTCCTGTATATACTTGCGCAGACTGATTATGTTTTCTTCACCAGATTCCGGTTGGGCCAACCTTGTCATATTACCTGTATAATTAACCCACGCAACTTCCAAGCCCCACTGTTCCAAATTGCAGGATCTAAATCAGTGCATCCTTTAAGTTAGCGGTTAATGTAATAATTGACAGTAAGCATAATTTTAATAATACCCTTTAGCTGATACCGAAATTACCGACGGATAACATTAATATGGTATAAAATTATAAGAATATAGAAAAAATAATTGCAATAAATAATTTTTATATGTTCAAATGAATTCGTATTTTAAATAAATAAGGCTCACTTACATTTGTCAAATGATTGAGTTAATTACTTAACTTTCACATTAAAGATTATATATAAACTTCCATATTAAATATATTATAGTTAAGCAATTAGTAAGTCAGTGTGTATAAGGTAACCAGTGAACTCTATCAGCAAGAAATCTATTAGCTCAAGGCTTACTTGGAAATCGGTCAGTCGCAGGATGTACAGAATCCCACGTGAACAATATGATGGCAACAAGAGTTTTATAATTTAGCAAGTTACTAAAGGTAAATTTTGTTTCACAGATGAATGAGTGACTTAAAAGTTGCTAATATGTGTATGAACGTTGGTGGGGATAGTGATTTGTGAACGGGATTTCAGTTAGCAAAGGAGCATGCATTTCCAAAATTTGTATGTTTTTCTTTGCGTACTTCGTGCCTTACAGAGCTGTTATCCAATGATGATGTCGATAGTCTGTAGCATCAAAAGGTCGCACTCGAGCTGTGCAGGTTTAGTAGTCACCATGAGAGAAGAGCTCTGATGGCATCGTAAATTGAATTCTAATTTGTATATTATAGCGCTATTTTCTGTTACATTTCTCTTCTACCTACCTATAAGAAGCAAAAGAAATGCATTCTACATAGGCACGTGATATCGATATGCCACCAGAAATACACATTTGTCTCTCCTTGAATTAAATAATAATAATAATATTAATATTAATGATATTACTCATAATAATAAATAACAATAAATAATAATAAATAATAATAATAAAATAAGGAAAATTTTCCTGTGAAATGTGACTCTGTAAGAATATCTTTCTCTTGAACCTCATTGAGGACAAGTGCAGTATCTTTATATGCTCCTTAAAAATAAAATAAGCTCTGAACTAGATGGCATTGTTTTCGAATCATTTTCTATTTCTGGTATACCAATCGGAATATTCTCTTTTAAGTGTAGAAAAGCACTCATCATTTGAAGAGTATTATTAATTTAGAGGTAACATAAGATATTTTGATCTGGTTTTCTGTGTTGTATATTGACTTTATCATTATCTTCCGCAAAATGTGTTCAGCTTGCTGTTCACAGTGTTTTCCTCGCTACGGTTGTAAAACGGTGTGCTTATAGAAGCGCATTTCATTTGGCTGCATTCAAGAAGCATTCTGTAAAGATACTTCCTTGTACGTACGATTTGTCTTATCCACTTTAGTACCTTAACGGCTCCGTCCAAGATCACATATATGCAGCTAAACAAAACAAAAAATATCAATGTGCGAACTGCGGATACTATAACCGAAGATGGTCCTGTTAAGGAAATATATAATTCCGTTATAACATAAGCGTTTTTTAAGAGAGTCCGTAAATAGTTTTACTCGTAAACTTTTAAGTTTGAACACGTAAACACAAGTAAAAAAATGAATTCTCCAAATTCCAATTCACGACAGCTTCTGTTCCCAACATGGTGCCACTCTGTTAGGGATTGCAGTAAACGAGGCAAAGCACAATGCATACACTGTAAGGCTTATCATCACAGGCCCACCTCGGTAGCGTGGTGGTAGCATGTCTGCCTCACGCTCAAGAGGTCCCGAGTTTGAATCTCGATTAGGGTGAGTTACCTGGATAAAGGGTTTTCCGGGGTTTTCCCTTATCCTGAAAGACGAATGTCGGGTAGCTCTACGTCCTATGGACCCCGGGATCATTTGAGCATCATTTCACCCATTCCATTCATCGTCCGATATGACTTAACGTTGGAGGACGTAAACTACAAAAAAAAAAAAAAAAAAAAAAAAAAAAAAAAAAAGTTTTATCATCACAGATTAATCTGCACTAGACTCCAATACACAGATTCTTCGGCAAACTCTCCTCCAGCGGTCACCTCTGTCCACAAGATAGAAGTTCCTTCACCTGATTATGCGTACCTAAAGACGGCACATATATGGGTAACAGGACCAACTGGACCAACTCACACGCTATGTGCTGGAAGGTGGCAACAAGTCTAGCTTCGTCACTGAAATCTTGGTGATGGACCTGAAATTAGCAGGCTTAAAATATTGCACCTGGCTATCATATATGTTTGAATCATCTCCAACGGCACCAAGCTCTCTCAAACATTTTAAATCTCGAATGCATAGCACTTGGACCAAGACTTCTGCAACCAACACGGCGTTCAAGAGCTCGCATGTACTCTCTGCACAGCCCTTTGTTCCGCAGCATATAAACGTGCTAGCACATACTCGCAACCTACAATTGGCCGATACCAAGACTGACAATAAGGTACCCTTCCCGACAGATAGTTACTGGCCGGAAACACTACTGAAATGTGGTGAAGGACGTTTCTCCAATAGGAATCCCTACAAGCAAGTGTCGTCCCGTCTCAGTTTGGCTGGATACTAAGCGGGAACCGATCGGTTCTCATTAGGGATCAACGGTAGTCAACAACGTCCATTCAGCACTGGCAGGAGCCCTTTTGGACGACGACATAGACACTTCTGAGATCTGGAATCTATCGCGCTATACATTTGGAGTTATACACGTCAATGACAACAGATAGCATCCTGTCCGTCCTCCAAAGATTTTCAGGGAGGCTTTACCTGTCTCACGACATTTACACAGATAATGCTCAGATCAACCATGCAACCAACAGGAAATTGTTGGAAATGTGGGACACCCTTGCTGCACAAAGGCTCAGCAGCATCCGGCAGAAAGAGGAATTTCTTGGCTGCCTGATGAAAGTATTAGGCGAAGCCCAAATTACGGGGAAGCTCTAAACACCATCCTGATAATGACTGAAAAAACCCTGAGCTTAAGACTGCCAGCCTTGGTAGCGTAGATGGTAGCGTGTCTGTCTCAGGTTCAAAAGGTCCCGAATTGTAATCTCGGTCAGGGTGAGTTACCTATATAAGGTATTTTCAGGCTTTTCCCTCATCCTTAAATATGAATGTCGAGTAGCTCTAAGCTCCAAGGACTCTGGACACATTTTAACATCATTTCACCCATTTTATTCACCGTCCGCTATGGAGGACGTAAAATAACAAAAGCTCAAAACCCATAACTCAAGCAGAAGAAGCAGTTTCTGAACCACTGACACCAGCACACTTTCTTTGTGACGGCAAACTAACAATAGCCAGAGAACCTGAGCCTAGAACGAGCGTCTTGCTAACAAGAGAATTTGAGAATTTAGGAGAGAGCAGTATATGGAAACGTTGGTCCAGGGAACATCTCGCTCAATTGAGGAGTTTTCATGGGGTTGGAAAACATTCCCCCCTCTCAAAAAAGACGCCCCAGCTGAAAATCGGCAATGTCATCTTCGCCCACGAACAGGTCCGTTCAAGGTACATGTGCAAGAAAGGCCGGATAGTTGAACTCCATGAAGGAAAGGACGGCCATATTAGAACAGCTAGACTTCATACCACAGTTGGAGGCAGAATCGCCGGACCTGTCCAACTTACTTCCAATATCCTCTTGGAGATTAAACAGGGTGGAAAGGATGTGGAGGAATGTGTTTCTTTTGAACCTCATTGACTGCTATAAGCAGGCCATTGACAACCTCCATACGACTTTAGCCGTTGTAACGGAAGTTCTAGATATTTGCCTTCGCCTCGAAGCGCTCAGGAGGCAAACAATGGAGGCAGAGCAGCGCACCTCCCGCAACAACTTATACAGAGCCAAATTATGGTATCATCAACAGCCACATCATATATCATCGTGGACTCAGGCTTCGGACCGTCATACATCATCAGCAGAAAATTTCACGGGATAAATATATCACGAAAGACTACATAAAAGAAAGCAACACCTTTCAATTCCCCAAACTTCTCATTCAATCCGCTATGGTAATAGAATGCGGACCATGCTTTAACTTCAGACGGCACGAGTGCATAAGGCGGGACCGCATCAAACCTTGTCGGTTTCTATCGAAAGTCCCTCACTCCGTCGAGCTTCAAAGCGACGATCCGCTGCCTTCGTCGTGTTCATCGACGTTGTGACTGAGGAGATGCTATTATCTCAGGGTCCTCCTCGACGAGTGTCTGGATCACTGCTAAATAATATGGAGTAGATGCTGTGGTTGTAGAGGGAGTTTGTGTTTTTCTTAGGGTTCTTGAACAAGAAAGTATTCTACTCTTTTGTGCCGGCGTTGAGTTACCCGGAGTCTGCACGTTTTCAGTAATTTACGCGCCACTCCGGGAAGTAAATATATTTGCTCGAAGCTTTAAAATATTTATCTTAATATGAAAAAATTCTAGATATCGTCGGATGTACCTCGTGCTTCATTGGATGCAACTTTCGTAACGCTGATTGATGTTGCTACGGGCCAACACTCATCCCTACCCTTGACTTCGCCTGACTGCCTCGATTCTACCTCGTCACTGACCTTTTCTACAACTCCCGAGAGCACGCCTCGGTAGTGTGGTGGTAGCGTGTCTGCCTCACGCTCAAGAGGTCCCAAGTTCAAATCTCGGTCAGGGTGAGCTACCTGGGTAAGGTTTATCCCGGGGTTTCCCTTATCCTGAAAGACGAATGTCGGGTGGCTCTGGGCTCTATGTAACCTGGCCTCATTTGAGCATCATTTCACCCATTCCATTCATCGTCCGATATTACTTAACGCTATAGAACATACATTACACAAAAAAAAAAAACCTCCCGAGAAACAGCAAATTCCATTCTTTAGTTACACAAAGGGAAGGCCAATAACCCTTATGGCTACGCTAAGGGGTAGCAACAGAGGTAGTTATCCCGTTACTTGCACCGAAAATTGGTAGATATTCCTGAGAAAATGCGCTTATTTATGTTATTGGTCATGAGTTGGTTTATACCATTTCAGCCTGCTAGAAAACAATGCCTCGCAACAATATATATAATACATGTATCACGTATTATATTACATAATTGTGAATAACTCCTTGAATCATCTAATAGTTTATTTTAAACCAGAATGGGCAGGTGGAAATATCGCTACAACCTTCCGCTTCCTAATTATCAGTTCTACATTTCTATTTTCCACAGTTTCCAATGTAACCCAGTAATACATATAACTGAAGCAAAATAGAGGTACAGTGTATTATTATATCTAAATAGATAACAATAAAAGTAGCTATTCAAATTCAGAAGAACTTTCACAGCAGTGAGGTTCGCTTTTCTGAGGTATCGTGATTCAACAGATCCTGCAGCATTACACACGTATTTCGTGGCAATAAATGTCATGTCCTTGTCTCCAAATCTATTTTTGAAGAAACATTTGTTATCACTCATCTCTATCTCACTAATCATATTTTGCATGAGAACAATTCGTTTGCATCAATCAGAGTAAAATTCATGAAAAGAAGTTGTTTCCGAGAAAGACAATTGACCAATTTTTCACCGGAGAGTTTTTACACATAAAAGAACAGAATCACACAAGAGGAATTTAGAGAGAATAGCAGTGAAAGAGCTAAGAGGGAGAGGGAGAGGGGGAGAGAGAAGACTGAAGGAGAGAGAGATAGCGGGAAAGGGTGAGCCAGCGAGTGGGAAGGGAAAGGAGAGATATAATATGTGCACAATTAATAAAATTAATGGAGCGGATATTATAATTAGGACCTTCTAGATTACGGACCTGATCTTTTCAATCAATCTTGGCATCAGGAAAACGGCGTCAGGAAAGCGGCGATAACTGATGTGTTGACAGGCTATCTGCTATACTGTTTACTATGCTTGTGATTTATTATTTGTTACAATAACTCCGATATAAGTTTACCTAAACATTAACGAAGCAAGAATATTTTTGGAAATTTATTTATGCAATTTAGGAAACGTAAATAATCCCATCAATGTGTTTTCTGTCCCATGTGCTTTCCACGTTTTTGTTTAATTTCTATGTGGATAATAGCTATAACAAGCATGAAGTAGCATTATTATATCTGCCTGATATCATTTGCGACACGTTTTCTGTAGTGAATGTTCAAGAACAAAGTGCTACAGAAGAGAATGTTACTGTCATAAATATACTACATAACCTATTTAACCTGAAACAGTACAATATCCTGTATTTGTTGTGTTGCCATGTGTAAATCTAATTACAGTAAAGGGAACAAAAGCAAAATGCAGTCTAAACCATCTGTCATTTTCAGCATTTCATGTGTTAATTGTCAGTGTATATAACTTTGTGATCAGTGTAAATGGTGAAATAATTTTGAGTGAAACGATTTAGTGACTTCTGCAATACCAACAGTTCTGTTTCATGCAAATGGTATGCTGTTTGTATTTTATAAACAACATTCTTTGAAATTTAAATAGTAACTGTAGGTTTCCAATTATAGTGTTATGTGTTTTATGCAAAACTGCAGACTGCATGGAAATGTTTTGTTTTTTCGGTGCTGATTTAAGATAATGTATTTCACTTACACTGCTGGCTTAGAGTTACTTATTTTTGATATTTCGTCTATTAGTACGTATTTCCTCTCAAAAACTAGTGAGGAAATTTTGTAAGGTGCTAATTAAACTTCAATGCTTGGAAATTAAATCTTTTCAGGTAAACCAAAAGTAAATTCTAACCTATAGTATTTAAATTTATTTGCCAGTCGCTCTAGATAGCAGAATTTGTGTGGCAACCATTCATTATGGTTAGTGTAAGAGTATAATATAGTGAACAGCATGATAAACAGTGTTTAATACTTATAAATTAGCTCAAATTTATGTTCTGTAGCAGTTCTGTATCATATAATGATGTGCTCTGCTACTTCCAGTTCTTCTGTTATCTTTGAAGTTAAAAGGTGTAGCTGTAATTTATAAATTCTGTTACATTATGGTATACTAAATTGTAGACTGCAAGACTGTTTAAGCTTATATAGTGATTTGTTCATACCAATTTCACTCTTGAGACAAGTGTTTTTGTGTAGAACACAGTCCTTATGGACATAGTAGTCTGTTATTATACCATATTTGTATTTTAAAGCGTCAAAATCCTAATTTCTGGACAAGAGTTTCTTATAACTATTTCCCATGATTCTGGCTGTCATTTTGAATTCTAGTGTCAGGTGCGTATTTTAGAATGTCCCGATATAATGCAATTTGAAAATGTCAATAGGCTACTTCAACACATTTGCATTAAGTTAATTTATGGAAATTAATCATTTCTTCACACTAATCATATATAGGCTAAGATATTTGATGGATAGCGTCAACATGAAAAATTCAATGCCATGGCCAGGATTTGAACCACGGATCTCCTGGTTTCCATCCAGTCGCTCTTACTCAATGAGCTACCATGGCCAACTTACCGTCCTGACATTAAATTCTCTGACTCATACTCCCGATAAACCACTAGGGACTCTCGTATACAAGATACAGCGTTTGTGGCGACATACTATTGTAAGTACTTAAAATCCCACACTGCAGCATTAAACTCTTATTATTTAAATTAATTGATGGGAATTAATCATTTATTCACACTCGCCATATATAGGCCAGTGTTGATAGATAGTGTTGAATTTTTCATGTTGATAGAGTCAACATGAAAAATTCAATACAATGGCCTGGATTTGAACCACGGATCTTCTGGTTTCCGTCCAGTCGCTCTTACTCATTGGACTACCATGGCCAACGTGCTGTCCTGGCATTAAATTCTCCAATTGACTGGTAATATGTATATTTCCCGGTAAACCACCAGGGACTCTCGTATCCGAGATACAGCGTTTGTGGCGACTTACCATCGTAAGTACTTAAATCCCAGGCTTCATCATTAAACTTTTATTATTTAAAATAATTGAGGGAAATTAATAATTTCTTTGCATTAATGTAAAATCGCAATCATCATCATCATCATCATCATCATCATCATCATCATCATCCTCATCACCATCATCACATCCTTCAAAACGCCATGTTTCTGCTTTAAGGAAACCTGCATCCAAGAATCTTGCAATCTTAATAAGACTAATCAGTTAAAAAGGCATTTAAATAGATCCTCCTTCCTTCATTATAAAACTATAAAAAGATGCAATTAAGGTAAAAATTAATAACTTGGGGAAGTGCTTTGGGCAAACTTAACAGTATTAAATTCCCTAAACGTAACTGCATTTTTAAGGTAACTAATGAGAAAGTTGGTGCATGACACATTTTAAATAAGGAATGTTGAGAAAAATATTGGAGATAAAATGGTATATAAATCTGTATTTTAGCGGTATCAGAGTTTAAAATTTGCTCGAATGTAACTTATTTCAAGATATTGTCTCCCATTGGTATAGTAGAGAAAGAGAGAAAACATTTTGTTTAACAAGATACAAAATAACCTTGACAATATGAAAGTAACTTGTAATCATCGGCATTCGTTCACAAGGTCACCTTTCAACCTCCAAAGATTGCAAAAATCATGTTCATGAGTGCAAGAAAAATGTGATGATCTCATTCACGATATTTTCTATAGACACCATCGTATATTCTGAATTTTTTCTACAATTTATTGACATTAAACCTACTTCTACTTATTTCATCTTAATGAAGATAAAATTCAGCATAAGTGATAGCATTAAACTCTTCGTTAGACATCAATAAGCATACAGGAAGTTAAGGTGATAGTCAAAACTGTCCAATGTGCTCACTATACGCCTTTATGTTCCATGTGTATTCCATCACTGCGAGAAATGGAAGGACGGTGACTTAACACTTCAACAAATGAATAATGAAGTATTGGAATATTCAAACGTCACCAGTTCACAATCTTGTTGTGTATTTACGATATCTGAATTTCATCATAAAGAAGCCGTTGACTGTTTTGTTATGGTAGTTAAAAGAAATGTTACAAAATCCACTCCAAATTAAGAGGATTTCACAGGCTATTCACATTTCTTCAAACAGTGTTCTGATATTCTATTAATCCTTAAAGGCACGTCTGCCATAATAATATATTACATTTAAAGTTTGGCTCGGAGGGGATACCTGAAACATGTGAAGCATATCTACACTCCTGGAAATTGAAATAAGAACACCGTGAATTAGATGTCCCAGGAAGGTGAAACTTTATTGACACATTCCTGGGGTCAGACACATCACATGATCACACTGACAGAACCATAGGCACATAGACACAGACAACAGAGCATGCACAATGTCTGCACTAGTACCGTGTATATCCACCTCTCGCAGCAATGCAGGCTGCTATTCTCCCATGGAGACGATCGTAGAGATGCTGGATGTAGTCCTGTGGAACGGCCAGCCATGCCATTTCCAGCTGGCGCCTCAGTTGGACCAGCATTCGTGCTTGACGTGCAGACCGCGTGAGACGACGTTTCATCCAGTCCCAAACATGCTCAATGGGGGACAGATCCGGAGATCTTGCTGGCCAGGGTAGCTGACTTACACCTTCTAGAGCACGTTGGGTGGCACGGGATACATGCGGACGTGCATTGTCCTGTTGGAACAGCAAGTTCCCTTACCGGTCTAGGAATGGCAGAACGATGGGTTCGATGATGGTTTGGATGTACCGTGCACTATTCAGTGTCCCCTCGACGATCACCAGAGGTGTACGGCCAGTGTAGGAGATCGCTCCCCACACCATGATGCCGGGTGTTGGCCCTGTGTGCCTCGGTCGTATGCAGTCCTGATTGTGGCGCTCACCTGCATGGCGCCAAACACGCATACGACCATCATTGGCATCAAGGCAGAAGCGACTATCATCGCTGAAGACGACACGTCTCCATTCGTCCCTCCATGCACGCCTGTCGCGACACCACTGGAGGCGGGCTGCACGATGCTGGGGCGTGAGCGGAAGACGGCCTAACTGTGCGCGGGACCGTAGCCCAACTTCATGGAGACGGTTGCGAATGGTCCTCGTCGATACCCCAGGAGCAACAGTGTCCCTAATTTGCTGGGAAGTGGCAGTGCGGTCCCCTACGACACTGCGTAGGATCCGACGGTCTTGGCGTGCATCCGTGCGTCGCTGCGGTCCGGTCCCAGGTCGACGGGCACGTGCACCTTCCGCCGACCACTGGCGACAACATCGATGTACTGTGGAGACCTCACGCCACACGTGTTGAGCAATTCGGCGGTACGTCCACCCGGCCTCCCGCATGCCCACTATACGCCCTCGCTCAAAGTCCGTCAAATGCACATACGGTTCACGTCTACGCTGTCGCAGCATGCTACCAGTGTTAAAGACTGCGATGGAGCTCCGTATGCCACGGCAAACTGGCTGACACTGACGGCAGCGGTGTCCAAATGCTGCGCAGCTAGCGCCATTCGACGGTCAACACCGCGGTTCCTGGTGTGTCTCCTGTGCCGTGCTTGTGATCATTGCTTGTACAGCCCTCTCGCAGTGTCCGGAGCAAGTATGGTGGGTCTGACACACCGGCGTCAATGTGTTCTTATTTCCATTTCCAGGAGTGTAGAAAAAATACTAAAGTTTGTTATGTTTACATCCCCAATGAAATCTGACATTAAATATTTTATGATGGAATACTTCGCGGTCTGTGGGAACTAACTGGTACGCGAGCGAAATGGCTACTCAATAATGTGTGAAGCTCGCTCGCATTCCTGTGTGAACAGGAGCACTTCCCTAAACCACTGGCTCTCAGCTTAGCTTTTTAATGGTTTCCCTTGGTCGGTAGGTGAATGGAGTGTTTTTCATTTGCCAGAATTTCCTTGTTTAAATTTCTCTTTTATTTTCTTTCCTTCTCATCTTTTAGTTTCTTTTCTTAATTTAGTCCTCCAACGTTAAGTCACATCGGACGATGAATGAAATGGTTGATGCTCAAATGAGTCCGGGGTCCACGGAGCTTAGAATATGACATTCGTCTTTCTGGATAAGGGAAAACCCAGGAAAATCCTTATCCAGGTAGCTCACCCTAACCAGGATTCGAACTCGGGACCGGCCCGCTTTGGTAGCGTAGTGGTAACATTTCTGCCTCACGTTCAAGAGGTCCCGAGTTCGAATCTCGGTCAGGGTGAGTTACCTGGATAAGGTTTTTTTCCGGTGTTTTCCCTTATCCTGTAAGACAAATGTCGGATAACTCTAAGCTCTATGGACCCCGGACTCATTTGAGCATCATTTCGTACATTCCATTCATCGTCCGATATGACTTAACGTTGGAGGACGTAAATTACAAAGAGAGAGAGAGAGAGAGAGAGAGAGAGAGAGAGAGAGAGAGAGAGAGAGAGAGAGAGAGAGAGAGAGAGAGAGAGAGAGAGAGAGAGAGAGAGAGAGAGAGCTCGGGACCTCTTGAACTTGAGGCAGACATGGTATCATGTACGTTTCCGAGGCAGGCCATTTAGCAGTGCATTTAGGTTTGGTGCATGTGGTGGTTTCAGACAAATGGCTTGGATGCTTGCTCAGAAAAGGATTGTCATCGCCTCTTTAGGTGGTTCCAGTAGTGGGTCGTATCTTCGAGCCTTGGAACTGTTATGTTGGCCTCCATAGCATGTCTGCTTAAGGCATTTAGACTCGTGTCCCTCTCAGTGATTACAATTTATAGCTATTTGTAAGGGATAGAGCAAAACAGCTGATTAACATGAGCATATTGCTGTCCTGACTAATCATATCAAAATATCCAGGTTATAACAATTTTATTTGAGATTTCTTGGTAATGTGAATGATTCCTTATGAGTTTAAAATCTGAATCTGGTTAAGTATGCCAAAGGTATTTTTTAAATTAATCACCATTTTATTGAGCCAATGTAATTCTCTAGATGGAAAGGATTATTTTGTCCAAATCCGATGAAAACATGTCTCATCGTTCAGGCTGAATCGTGTGCAGAGCTGCTCTAATGATGACATCTTTGAAGTATAGGCTTTTTATTACTGCTGTTTTGCTTTTCTAATTTATGGTAATCCATGGAGGATTTACATATCTTTCATAGTTGTGGCATAATAGACTGGTAAGCTGCTGATTAATGTGTTGACCTGCCCAGTGCACCTGACTGCTGTGTATATTTCATTCAGCAGCCTACTTACTGCATGCAGCTTGTTCACCTGCCTTAATATTACTCTATATTACAAACTATAGTTCTTTAGGACCATTTTTCTTCAAGACAGCAAAATGTGTGCTTGTTAAACTATCTGATGTATTGTGCTGATACCAATATCTCTACTCGTTCTTCTATAAACTATTACAAAATATTACTCCTCCATGTATTACAAAACTACGTGAATGCAATATGCGTGTTCTTGCTTCTAAGCAGCTTACTAACTTTTACGTCATTTTTGGTAAAAATATAGTTTATAACTTTAGTTTAAAGATCTGTTACACAAACTTAAAAAGGCATTAGTAATTCAAGGCCGACGTGCTAGTAATAACTTCTCTGTAACGTCCTACCCAGTAAAGTACACATGCTTCCAAAACAGAATCTCCAAATGCCATGCAATATTTTATAGCTTGTCAAAGTAAGTATAACGTAGGTTGTGTTAGTATACAATTTGATTGATGTAAGTTGGCAGAAGGTATATAAGTTTTATATCCAAACAGAAACGTTTTTGCATCATGGCTTTTCTTCAGTATTCATCACAAAACTAAATTATGGAAAAAGAGGCCTCAGTCCAAAGGCAATCCCAATTAACCGTACTCTATTACCTACTAGAGTAACTGTACCTGTAGAGACATTTTTAACTGTATGGAATGCATCAAATCATGCTCATGAAGCGTTGTCCAGAAACACTACCATGTTTCCATTTTTCACTGAGAAAGAAGTTGCAACCTTGAAGTGATACATTTGTCCAAGGAACACTGTTTGCAAGTATTGGCTTTCTTTCTCAATGTTGTGCTGTATATAGGTCTTGCTGACTGAGACTATTGAGGGAAATAGACGAGATGTATACGTTATCTTATACCATTCATTACACGTATTGGAAAAATTATCTCTCCAATAGTCCATAACGAATTTTCCGGATTGTTATGGGTTCCGTTTGCTCAATTGTGTGATTTACGTTTAGTTTAATGCAAACGTCTACTAAATTTGGAATTATTGATACCGAACTGAACTAAAATTTGCACATACATATTAATAACCGTGTAGTTAAATACTTAAGAAATGATCATTCATCTTTACTGATTCTAAATATCTATTAATTGTATATGATGAATTTATATGAAGATACGTTGACGCAAACTGTATTTTAGTCTTTTCGAAAGGTCGTTTAATTCAGTAAATGTCACTCGAAAGACCACTGTAAAGATTAACCGAATAAGGTTCTCTATATTCGCCAATGCATTCTGTTATATAAATCTGAGCGCTTAATAATATGTAATAGAAACTACTGAACAAATTAATCTAATACAGACACACCGTTTCCTTCTATTTATAGTTTATGAAGTTTGTAGGTGGCCAAACAAAAAGCAGCCATTGTTGGCAAGTTGCTTCTGAAATCTCAGTTTCAGATGACGCTGAGAAATGTTAGCATGGATTGTCATTAATCATGATCCCGTAGGGGAGGGGATCCGTCCCCTTCAGCTGCCGTGGTGCGGACGCTGCGTACCCTTAGCACTCGTGGTACTTCTGACGTTACTACGGGGTTCCTCGGGCCGACCTGCCGAGCCCCTCCCGTCGGAGAGCTGTTCGGATTGGGTTGGACTCGAGGGGGCAGTGTGTTCCCGGCACCCACGGGAAATTAGGTAGCTGCGGCCAGGCTACGGCCGCCCGGAGGGGGTAGAGGGTTGCCTAATAAATCCTGGATACTAGCCTGCAGAGCTAGTAGAAGGTGTGCTAGATCACTAGGCGGGCCCTACCGAGGTTTCCGGTAGTCTTCCCTGCGGGGTTGACGCGCGTAAGTGGCGTATCCACTTCCATCCCGTCTTGACGTGGTTTTAAGAAATCAGGTATTGCCCTATGGAAAGAGCCCCGGAGTATCCATCGCTCCCGGGTTGAAGGAGGCCAGCGTCTTTGGACCTACGGGTCCAGGACTGATTGGGTAGAACCTCTGTACTTTACTGTCATTAATCATGAGTTTTCCGCACTTCCTTTCTCACGTTTGTATTACGTTTTAGGTCTGCATGGCCGGACAAGGCTACAAGGCCTCTGATACAAAGGTTTCTACTCTGTCTCAACCTATTTCGAGATAAGAAAGGAAGAGATTAGAAGCCCCTTCGGGATACTACAGCTAGAAATGTTGGACACCCCAGCTTTCGTTGCTTTCGAAGAGTGAGTGAGTGTGTGTGTGGTGTTTTAGGTCCCGTCGACATCAAGGTCATTTGGGCCCGAGCTTTCGAAGATAACAGTCGCAGTGGTGAAATCGTGCTTTATATCTGAAGCAAAGGTACTCAAATCAATGATTTGAGCTGTTTTGTTTTGATCTGGACCAGTTATAGGCTTGTTGACTCAGGTTTGTCGTAGGTGATCTCCCCCTTCTTTTGTCATTTGATATTTGCACCACTTAAGCAGCTTCTAACCAAGCGTTGGAACACTGCTGAATACAATTAAGATATATACTCCACTATATGATCGGACATTTAAGGAAGAACAAACATATTTTGTACAACTTGGTTTTGGAGGTAATTCAGGAGTAATTCACTTGTTTGGTGGGGAGGGCAAAAAATGAGCACTAAAGAGCAGTTAGGATATGAAAGAATAAACAAGGATGAAGGCAAACAGAAAATGGAGATAATAAACTTATATACGCATTTGATGAACATAAAGAAATCAGAAATAGCACGGCGTGTGAAGACGAAACACGTGGGGTCAGAAGATGCGGTGAAAGAAGGGAGGTAATGAGTAATAACGGAAGTGTTGAAATGAAGTGATTAATAGGTAATGGCAATGGAAGTAAGGAAGCAATAAGAACAAGTAAGTGGTAATCTATAAAAATCTGTAATGTTCTAGGAAGTCAGAAGTATAATAATAAATAATTAATTAATTAGGCAATTATAATGAAAAGAAGTACCTCGGTCATGCACTAGAATACAGTTAGAAAAAAAGGATACGATCAAATCACACATCAATTTTATTATAAAACTCAGTGTTTTTAAAGCTCTGCCTCAATGTCATACGGACGCGGAAAGTCGAAGCAACTCGGAATGAACCATCCTTTTAGCAGCAAATGCATAAACATTCCTATTTGATAATATACAAAGATTCTGGAATCTTTATAAGTAGTATAGTATAAAGTTTACCTTATGCTATATACTATATAGAACTTTCAGGGAAGGCTCAGGAGGACAAATGCATTAATCTGATACAAGGATCCTTGGTTCGGAAATGCCTCCTCCGTATGATTACAGGCAAGAGTTGTTTTGGGATACCTGTCAATGTGAAATTATGATAATCTGGTAATATCTGTACTTTATTATTTACATTTACACAAGTCATAATACTACAAGAGGTGTTCAAAATGGCGTCCTTCAAATTGATGCAGATTCGACAACGTCGTCTGGTGTTCTGTCGTACTTGGACCAGCAACCTTGGAATCTGTCTGACAATGTCACAGGCGTCGGGCATTCGGGCTAGTAGATCCTAATCGGCTTCTACTGGTGTCTCGTACACAAGACTTTTCACATGACCCCACAAGCAAAAAAAGAAATCAATTGGAGTCAGATCAGGCGTACGGGCTGGCCATGTAGATGGAACTTCTCTTTCTAATTATTTTCAGGGAACCTCCGATTAAATTGTTTTCGAGCATGATGTGAAACGTGAGGTGGGGCTCTATCATGTTGAAACTACATACGTCGACGTATCGCAAGTAGGATATGTTCCAACAACCCGGGAAGTGTGCCTCACAAAACACGTGTAAACTACTCTAGTTAATCGGAGTGGAAGAAGAAATGGACCAATTACATCATCATCCCGCATATAAATTCGCTGAAAATCTGATTCAATGGCCCCTTACAACTGTAGCGCGGGGATTCTCTGCTGCGTCCCTCCCTACCCACCTACAAAAGCAACTTTAGCCTATAATTTATGAACGATATATTTCCGGAGCAAGGTTCCTTATATCAGATTATTGCATTTGTCCCCCTTAATCTTTCCTGAAAGTTTCTAACCACATCCGGAATCACTTGGTATGGTACCTAAGCTAGTTTATTGTTGTGTGCAGTGTTGATTTGATGTGTTTACTAAAAAGCTGCAAAGTTGAGTATTGTTTTTCTTTTTCCTGCAAATTTATAAGCGACATTTCACCTATTTAATCAATTTGATAACATGCGTAAGTTAAATTGTGCTTCAGAATGTTATTGTATGGATAATAATAAACTCATCACTTTATTTTGTTTAACCATTTAATGTATATCTTGCATTTTAATTAACACGCATTTCTAGGTATTCAAAACTAGTATTTGCATTACGCCACTACTGCAACAAACAGAAGCACACAGCTCGCCAAAACTGCTTTAAGCTATCATCCCATCTGACAAAGTAAGTAACTACGCCATTAGTTTTAGAGACAAGCTCACCGATACATTCTGGTTCAAGAGATTGATTTTACAATTTACACATAAGTACCATAAAGCTTTGACAGACCTACCTCTTAAATCCTTGAATCTCTTCCTATAGATAAAAAAAGGTTCTTCCATTTACACACACTTTTTGTTTGAAGTAGACAACCCTGGATTTGTTGTTGCAACTAAATTTATCGACAGTCTAATCAAGGACATCTTCAAAGTATGAAGGAAAACGGCTCATTACCTTCTTCACTGTGTGGATAACATAATATTGGCCAGAAGTTTCACGAGACTTGTCTCTCTATTCTCGGTTAGCAAGCTAGCTTTCAAATACAGGGATCATGGGCTCAATTCTCGACAGTTTTCTTTAGTGATATATGTATATATGTGTGAGAATTTAATGTTTATAAAATCCAACAAAAATAAATCCAAATACAAGAACATAAACAAGTGAACATCACTGTCAATGAGCAATTGGTCGAACAGAGGCTGCACAAAATGTAACCTCCCACTCCCAAAATAGTCCATAAATACACAATATAATGCGCAAGAACAGGAACACAGTTGGTTTCAAATGTATGTTTTTTTTATTACCTTATATATACTACTATGGAATAGAATACACATTAATCTGTTTGATAAACAACTGTAAGCGATTAAATCATAAGATTATCATGTTATAAGGTTATTAAGTTTCTATCCCGAATGATTCTAAATATCAATAATGATATAATATTGGTAGGGGTAAGTGATATTTAGCATTCTGAAATCAGAAATTTAGCATTTTTATTTTTACATTTAGCATTTTTTAGCATTTATACATTTCCAATTTAGCATTTTATAAAATTTGGGGGAAAAGTTTAATTTGAATTTTTTAAATGATGAATATTAATATTATTTATAAGAGATTTAAAACACATTTATGGAAGGTTATCAATGACAGTGAGCTAAAAGTGCATAAGGTGTCAATTTATTTTACATTAATAGAGGTTAAAGCAATAGATAGACATATAGAACAAGCTGATACAGACAAAGTTGGCCTATTCCATAATTCATAATTTTATGATTCATTAATGCTGTTGAATGAAAGCAGTGACCATATTTCAAGATTGTGTTCTGTCACTGGAGTCTTCATATTTCAAATTGTATTTACAGAAATATCTTTCAGCATCTACGCTGTTGGTAGGACCCCAAATGCACTGCAGAGCAATGATGGGCAATGGTGGAACAATAAGGTAATTTAGCGGGAAGGGTTGCTTTCCACATTCCAGCCCGCCTCGGTAGCGTAGATTTGGCGTGTCTGCCTCACGTTCAAGAGGTCCCGAGTTCGAATCTTGGCCAGGGTGAGTTACTTGGATAAGGTTTTCTCCGGGGTTTTCCCTTATCCTGAAAGGCGAATGTCGGGTAGCTCTAAACTCCATGAGCCCCGGACTCATTTGAGCATCATTCCACCCATTTCATTCCTCGTCCGATATGACTTAACGTTGGAGGACGTAAATTACAACAAAAAATCCACACTCCAGAAGAGAGATCACTTAGTTTATACTTTTCTAAACATGAAGAGGTTCTACACACTCTTCAGTTAAAGTTTCAAGAAGAAAAAGCATTGGAAAAAATAATTACTTGGAAAATCTTCGATTTCGAATTTCTATTGCACTTTGAGTCCATTTTGGCACCTCATGGCACTATATCGCATTTGCGAAAAATCACTACCCCTAACTATTGGTACCTACTTAAACAGCATCCCATATAATGTGTAAGGCGTATGCATTCCTCATGAGATTGTACTTGACTATATTTATCCATATAGAACTGGGTTATCATTTGAAAGGAAATTCTTTGCAAGAATGAATAAAGCTATGTTGCTAACTAATAAGGTGAATTTTAGTCAACATTTACAGAACTTACTCCTTTAATTATTAACTATTTCTCAGTTTGATTCAACTGAATGTTACAATATTGCACGTTATGCAATTTTCATGTATAGTTTATGAACCTATGTATTCGAGACAAAACAAATTTAACTAGTCCACACTATACATACTTTTTGGTTGAGCAAAATTCTGAAGTGAACCATTTTGTTTAAGAATATACTATTATTTCGTATCGCAGTCCACTATGTTCGTATAGACAGTCCAAATGATAATATCAAGAATAGAGAAGGTCCTGGATCAGAAAGAGTGTCCAGGATGAGGTATCGGCTCGAATCCTGTTATGAGAATACAGAAGGAGACGACATGAAATATCAGGAAATGAATGAAACGAAAGCTGATTACAGATATATACAGATGATTACGGAGTTGGTGGAATGAATGATGGCGGAAAGCGGAAGTCTAGAAAAAAGCTCACCCAGGCACCGATTTTTCCGACATAAATGCCATAGGTACGTAGTCCGAGATCGAGCTTGGGCCACGTTGGTGAAAAGCAAGCGACACAACATAGGTATTATTAATTGTGCGTATAGCAATATGTTTAGAATATAAGTAGTATTCCATTGCAGTAAAAAGATAAGGAATAATAATAATAATAATAATAATAATAATAATAATAATAATAATAATAATAATAATAATAATAATAATAATAATAATAATAATAATAATAATAATAATAATAATAATAATAATAATAATAATAATAATAACAATAATAATAATAATAATAATAACAATAATAATAATAATAATAATAACAATAATAACAATAACAATAACAATAATAATAATAATAATAACAATAATAATAACAATAATAATAATAATAATAATAATAATAATAATAATAATAATAATAATAATAATAATAATAATAATAATAATAATAATAATAACAATAATAATAATAACAATAATAATAATAATAATAACAATAATAATAATAATAATAACAATAATAATAATAATAACAATAATAACAATAATAATAACAACAATAACAATAATAATAACAATAATAACAATAATAATAACAACAATAACAATAACAATAATAACAACAATAACAATAACAATAATAACAACAATAACAATAACAATAACAACAATAACAATAACAATAATAACAACAATAACAATAACAATAATAACAACAATAACAATAATAACAACAATAACAACAATAACAACAATAATAACAACAATAACAACAATAACAACAATAATAACAACAATAACAACAATAATAATAATAACAACAATAATAATAATAACAACAATAATAATAATAATAATAATAACAACAATAATAATAATAACAACAATAATAATAATAACAACAATAATAACAATAATAACAATAACAACAATAACAATAATAATAACAATAATAACAATAACAACAATAACAATAATAACAATAACAACAATAACAATAACAATAATAACAATAATAACAATAACAATAATAACAATAACAACAATAACAATAACAATAACAACAATAATAATAACAATAATAACAATAATAACAACAATAATAACAATAATAACAATAATAACAATAATAACAATAATAACAATAATAACAATAATAACAATAATAACAATAATAACAATAATAACAATAATAACAATAATAACAATAATAACAATAATAACAATAATAACAATAATAACAATAATAACAATAATAACAATAATAACAATAATAACAATAATAACAATAATAACAATAATAACAATAATAACAATAATAATAATAATAATAATAATAATAACAATAATAACAATAATAACAATAATAACAATAATAATAATAATAATAATAATAATAACAATAATAACAATAATAACAATAATAACAATAATAATAATAATAATAATAATAATAATAATAATAATAATAATAATAATAATAATAATAATAATAATAATAATAATAATAATAATAATAATAATAATAATAATAATAATAATAATAATAATAATAATAATAATAATAATAATAATAATAATAATAATAATAATAATAATAATAATAATAATAATAATAATAATAATAATAATAATAATAATAATAATATAAAGTTCTAAAAATGACCTGTTAGGTAGACCTATATCATAGCTGTTGATCCCAGGATTCAAACGGGGTGTTTCCCATTTCGAATTTAGCTTCCATCAACAGTTTTACATCACACTGATTATGACCAGTTTGGTATCATTCATCAAACCTATGGAACATATCTAAGCGTATATAGCGGTCAGCTGCGCATAAGTATAAAAACTGAACAGGGATTCAGGATAACATATGTGGCAAATTTACTTATTATCTCCCAAGTCACAATAGTTACTTAAAACATATGACTCTGACTTCTCAACTTGGTGTTGGCGTGGTGGATCTCCCGCTAAGTTGAGGACTATTCTTAAATTAGAAAACAACCACATTAAACGAGTAACTATCAACATTTATTTCTCAAATCGAATTTTTTATTTTCCCATAGATATTAAAGGGAACTGTAAGATTGAAAAAAACCGTATATTCACATTCTTTTGTCTACCGTAATCATTTATCAGTGTACATAGAAAATAATTTCCCAGGAAACATTTTTACTTTTCATTTTTTTCAAGTTAGTCTTTTGCAGAAATAGCTGCCTGAGTTACACATTTCTTTATAGTTAAAAATACAAAGCTGAAGACAAACGTTTAAAAACTGTACATATATGCTGTTTTAGAATTTCATGCATTTTCCATGAAATCCCGAGAAACAATTGAATATTCTATCAAAAAGAGAAATAAATTGCATTTTAAGGATATCTATATTTTCATTTATTTATTTATTTATTTATTTATTTATTTATTTATTTATTTATTTATTTATTTATTTATTTATTTATTTATTTATTTATTTATTTATTTATTTATTTATTTATTTATTTATTTATTTATTTATTTATTTATTTATTTATTTATTTATTTATTTATTTATTTATTTATTTATTTATTTATTTATTTATTTATTTATTTATTTATTATTTATTTATTTATTTATTTATTTATTTTTTTATTTATTTATTTATTTTTTTATTTTTTATTTATTTTTTTATTTTTTATTTATTTATTTATTTTTTTATTTTTTTATTTATTTTTTTATTTTTTTATTTATTTTTTTATTTTTTTATTTATTTATTTTTTTATTTATTTATCTATTTTTTTATTTATTTATCTATTTTTTTATTTATTTATTTATTTATTTTTTTATTTATTTATTTATTTATTTTTTTATTTATTTATTTTTTTATTTATTTATTTATTTATTTATTTATTTATTTATTTATTTATTTATTTATTTATTTATTTATTTATTTATTTATTTATTTATTTATTTATTTATTTATTTATTTATTTATTTATTTATTTATTTATTTATTTATTTATTTATTTATTTATTTATTTATTTATTTATTTATTTATTTATTTATTTATTTATTTATTTATTTATTTATTTATTTATTTATTTATTTATTTATTTTTTTTTTTTATTTTTTTATTTATTTATTTATTTATTATTTCCAGAAACTTCTAGATATGCTTATTACTTATAAAGTACTCTTTACTGTATGTTATTTTAACCAAACGATATAACCATGTTCAGAAAAATAAAAGTTCTCTAAAATGTTCCATATAAAAGGTAACAATTTTACAGACAAAAAAAATATCGTTCTGCATTATTGGAAGATGCTCAACTTCTGAACTCAAATACTTTGTTATTCATTCAACTTACCTTTTTCTCTCTGTTCTCTCTCTCTCTTTCTCCCCCCCCCCCCACCCCCCCGCACCGGCATATATACACACGCACACATACACACACGGGTTGTTTTCTATAAAAGTGTTTTTAAATGTTCTTTTTCTATTCATGAAACTTCAAACCATATTTTCGGTGTAATCTCTGTATCGTGTTTTACAATGCAATAACTTCTATATCTAAAATGTTGTAGTGAGAAATTATTATATGAAAGGAAAAGGAAATACTTGTTTCACTTACGTGGTTTACTACTTTTGTTCTTTTACTTCATAGTAATGAATGGAATATCTACAGAAACTCTTTTATTGTATACTTACTTATGGGTGCAACGTGATTTAAGGGACCACAATTTACTTTACCGATGATCAAGAGAGCAACAAGCACAGAGAGAGAGGGAGACAGAGAGAAAGAATACCAACATCGCCTTCATATTTATTTATAGAAGGAAATATATATGAAAAAATTAACCGTATTTTCAAGTGCAAAACCAGTAACAACAAAAAATCTCGGAAATGGTTCAGTCTACAAAAAAGGGTATTAAACATAAATTGTAACAGGATTTCATCAAGTTTATTTCAGATGAAATGTCACTATCGAATTTTCAGTTGGAATGCAGTACTTAAAATTTGATATTTTACTTCACGTTTAATACGTGTTCACATAAAGAAAGATTTAAATCTTTCGGAATAATAGGCATGTAAATCGCTTTGCTAATATTATGCATTAATAAAAATGTCCCTCTATAACTCTCTGCAAATGTAGCTGTATAAACTTCAGCATGTGCACCTTAAAAGTCTTGTGATTTTACACTTGAGAGTACTTGAGTAAATTTTTTCACTAAAGACAACTCAAAATACTAATTTCCGTAATTACGACACCTTGGTGCCAACTTTGTGAGTGTATGTGTATGTGTTCCTACCGAAATTACTGACGATCAATGAATATATAAAGAGATGATGGCAGATATACAAAATAGTTACAATACCTATCTCCGATATTAAAATAAATAAACAATGAAGTGTGAGAGAATTATACCTTTTATCAGAGAATTAAAGAAATTACTAGCCAAGTTCTATGATAAGCATAAGAAAGTAATAAATTCAGTATATTTAATGTAATTAGGGTTCTAATGAAAACATGTTGAGAACACATCCATTAGCTCACAATTAAGCAGTTGCTAAACAAAATAGCCAAGATCTGCAAATTAGACTCGCTAAAGGCATTCTTAGAGTTTTGCAAATCACTTACTGAAAACGTTGTTCCAAAGGTGAATGACAAGCTTCGATATTAACAATGTATCATGGTGGGTATTCAAACTATACCAAGCGGGACCTTGGTAGATTATAAGGGCGTGTTTTACTGTGTTTTGATGTCAAGTAGAAGCAATTCCGTGATCCATTATCGTCAGTCTGTAGCGCCTAAAGACCGCGTTTGGGGCGTACATATTTGGTGGTTACTATGTGGGGATATTTGCATTTCAGCGGCAATTTACGCTTTACATTATTATTACGGAAACATTTACTTTAAGACCTAGGGCATTGATATGTCAGTTAGAAATTAATAGTTCAACAGTCACATCCACTCCATTAATTGGCCAACTTAAATGATGTCTAATTTTACACTTACCCACGTATACCTTGAGAAAACTATCTCACAGTTCACCACTGGAGTAACTGGCAGAAGATTCTTCGAAGACGCCGAAATGATGGAAACGTCATGGTGAAGTACACCATAGATACATCAACGTGCGTGCGCGAGCGCGCCCCTGTGCGTTTGTGTGTGTATGTGTGTGTGAGATAGAGATAGAGAGATAGAGAGAGAGAGAGAGAGAGAGAGAGAGAGCGAGAGAGAGAGAGAGAGAGAGAGAGAGAGAGAGAGAGAGAGAGAGAGAGAGAGAGAGAGAGAGAGAGAGAGAGAGAGAGAGAGAGAGAGAGAGAGAGAGAGAGAGAGAGAGAGAGAGAGAGAGATCGGAGGTTATTCAGGTGCATGCGTGTGTGCATATCTTTTATTTTTTATTATTATTTTTTTTTAATTTCACATCCTCCAAAGTAAGTCATATCAATGTTGAACAAAATGGGTGAGATGATGCTCAAATGAGCTCAGAGTCCAGATGTCAGAGTTGCCCGACATTTATCTTTCAGGATAAGGGGAAAACCCGGAGAAAACTTCACCCAGATAATTCACCCTGGCCGAGACTCGAACTACAAGAAGTATATATACCTACAAAAAGTAAATAGAGGAATAGATAAAGGAATTATCCATATAACAGACTAAAAACAAAACAAATATGAGCTACACAGGATATAGTAAATTTTATGATTAGTAGAAATGGGTGACTTTCGCTGTATCAGGGAGTGCTTCAGTTGTTAACTTACTAGACTGTATGTCGCTGTAGGCGACAAATGTCTCATTAAGAATTACAAACATAACTTGACATGAGATGGACATTCCCATGGAGATGGGGTGGAGTCGATTGGGGAAAACCCCCCAGGGTGGGAGCCTAAGGGCGTGATGTGATTCTTAGCACAATGACATCAGACACCAAGAGAGCGGGAGTTCCGAATTCTTGGCGGAGCCTTTCCAAGGCCATCCAGCGTCTCTCCCTGCCCCACAAACCTAAAACTCACACAGTCGATACAGGTCTGTGTGAATCACAGACGAGAAATATGACGCCATGTCCGGGAAATGAATATTGAGTCCCTGCTGATATGCTGTCTGTTGTCCTCAACACCAGTTATTTCCAAAACATAAGGAATGTGCAGGGGCGTAGCTAAGTTGAAGTCTTAGGTACGCCATTCAGGAGCCCCAAATGAAGACCTCTGACAACCCGCAATAAAGGATGAGCCTCGTTTTGTACGGTTTTCAAGGAATCTCGTGGTATTCTCAATGTGAAAACAAGCAACTAAAAATGCAGAGGGTATTTCACAATTATTATAATCCTTGTAAATTATAATCTTCATTTGTAACTTGTTTAAATTTGTCACAGTGGAAACGTGTCAAATTCAATTTTATAAACTTAGTGGATTAAAACTGAAATTTTATAGAATATACAGTGTTATGTTTTATTGAGGAATAGTAGTTCCATATTAACAAAGTAAGCAATTTCTTTACCACTGGCTTAACATTATTATGTTATTATGCTTATTTAACAATGTACTAGCAAAACCAAAAAAGATAAATAGGTATATACTCCTTCTAGGACTATAGTAGAATATCACTGCAATTTATATAAAATGCTATTTAGCAGAAGTTACAGTGACTTAAATAATTATGTTCATAAACATAAACATGTAAACATTGAAATCTCAGAATTAATAACTTCATACTCTGTACGACTGCATAAAGAAAGGTGTCAAGTAAGTTCTTTGGCCGCGAAATTTCCATTTAAAGATATTGGACTCCCCCTCAGAATTTAATAGTTACAAGAGCAGTATGTTAACCTACAAATTGCAGCAACAGCAAGACCGAATTCTCTCTAAAATAGGAATTTACTTTTCATTTCGGATTTCTAGGCCTTTATTTGTAAATTAGTAATACATAATTGAAAACATTGAGGCAGTAGGGAAAGTACGCACACCATCCAAAAATTCTATTTCACCGAATACACACATTAATTGAGGTCTCTAGGATTCGTAGACAGTTTTAAAAAGCTCCATGCGCATACATCTGCGCCGTCGGTCTGTCTTTATTTACATCTGCGAACACCATAATCCAATAATCCAGAGTCAATTGAATATCAAACTATTTAAAATCAGTATCTTCTAAAGAAACGACGCAAAAATTGTCAATAAAATCTCTCATCCCAAACTATGCTTCTTAAATACGATTAGAAAAGTTGGATATCTTTGAACTTTACAAAAATGACATACAACATTTGATTAAATCTCAATATGTCTATGATACATTAATGCTTGTGAAAATTGCAACACCAAGAAAGAATTATCCAAATAACTACAAACTTAATGGAAGTATAGAAGAGTGTGCAAGGAATAAGTGATTAGGTTTGCAGAGAGATGGGGAGGTTGAGCGTGTCAGTCCCACAAGGTCAATGTTGCGCCCGCCTTAGTCAGTCCAGAGCTGTCAAACAAGGTGAAAACAAAGTGAGCGCCAGTATGCCTTTCGGCGCCAAAGAGTGTGTGACCGAGTTCAAACGGAGCAGAATGATCGATCTCCGGGAGGCGGGTTTTTGCATGCTGCTACGACAGTGATGCGTATGGGTAAGCAGTGGAAAGATGAAGGTCGTACGCAGCGAAGAGCGGGAAATGGACCACGAAAAATGACCACAGAACGGGGTGACCGTATGGCCATAACGGACCGTACAGCTTCATCCACTGTGTTGGCTCGACGCTGGAGCACTGCAACAGGTGTAGACTTTGTCTGTATCATTGGTTCGTCGCCGTCTGCTGCAGGTTGGACTGGTGGCACGCAATGCCATTACTTCGGCTTCTATTGTCCAGAAACCACAAGATCCTGCGACTGCAATGGGCACGTGAACACCGTCACTGGGGTGCTGAGTGGCAAAATGTATTTTCGGATGAATCCGTCTTCAACGTGTTTTACAGTGATGGCCGCATACGTGTCCGACGGTACCGTGGTGAGCGCAACCTGGAGGGCTGCATTGTTGAGCGGCATAGCGGACAAACACTGGGTGTGATAGTTTGGGGCGCCATTGCTTACAGCAACCAATCTCGCCTTAAACTTTACATCTCGAATTTTCAGCAAATGAAGTCCGCTTTATTCTGAATATTATTTCTATTATCTTTAAGCACTTATTATTCATTCATTCACTCACGGGTACTCTGGAATTACTATGGTTCTCAGACTCCTATTCTATATTGCATATGAAAGACCAATAATTTTTGCTCAGAAACTTTTTTATCCAGCCTTAGGTTCTTTTAGGTAGCATATATCTGAAGGATGAAAAAGTTATCCATGCCATCTGCCGAGTTTCGCCAACCATAAGAGATAATCACAAGCATACCACACACAAAAAATTATAGATTTTGTTAAGGCACACCGTTTATAATATTTGCATATATTCTTTGCTATTGGTATAAATTCTAAGACATGTTTAGGCTTTGGACATTTTTAGACATTGAATTACTTTTTCTCATGGTCATGCAAACATGGGCCTTCAAAACGTCACGTAATTAACTGCTTTGTAAAAATCAGATAATCGATTTAGACAACTGTTTCCTTCTTATACCTAGAAAGAATTTATGGTAGTGAAAGTTTATCTTCATTTAAAATATTAACAAATTAACTTTGGATGATGTAGAGCACCAAATGTTATCATAATTCAGTACTATTAATTAAACCACTTTAGCAGAAATAACTGATACACATTTAGAATCATTAAGCACATTCATTAATCCCATCTAAAGAGGAAATCAACCAAACTGATGGTCAGTCATGATAGACTGCGCTTACCTCATGGCGTTTAAATTGAATTTGTTGGCATTCAAATTCCTGGGAGAGAAAAAAAATACAAAGTGAGCTTTTATAGGAACTGACGTGTAATTATAAAATATGCATGCAACAATTAAGTCCTTTTTAAAAAGTGTCAAGTGCATTCTGAGAATATCCAAATCAATAAACAGTGCTTCAATTCTTTAGTTTCCTTGCCGTTTACCTATTCTACATACAGGAGGCCTTATACACAATCCATAAATTTGATGTTGACGTTTACTACGAATTTATTACCATGGAGATGGTTCGCACACTCAGTTTTGGCTGTCAATTTCTTTAATGAAGAGCAAATAAAGTCTTTAAGGTCCAGCATCTTTCAAGAATTAAACGTGAAAATTCTCTAAGCATTCGAATTATATTATATTGACGAAGTGCCACTGTAAGACCAAAAGAGAGTAAGACAGAGACAGATAGACAGAAGGAGAGAGAGAGAGTTGGAGGAGGAAAAAGAAACAGAAACTTGAATCCAGCTCAAAGAATATCGGAAGCTACCTCATTAACGTTTCCTGCAATATACAATTTAATGACACTCTAATATTTCTTTTAAAGACATAGCATATTAGAAATATGCTATGATAGCACACTGTTCATAACTCATTGTTGTAATTAAACCAGATACTTAAGTAACTTTAATACAAACATATTTTAAATATTCAAGATGCATTTTAATAATAAGGAATCCATTCTTTACAAAAACTTTCAGTTAACAATAATCCTTTAAATCCAATTTAAATTTTACTTTGTTTTCATTAGCGCATAATTATCTGTTAGTTATACTAACACATTTATTTTGAAAACAAAGCAACCTGATTCAGTATTTTGTGTAAAACTGTTTGAAATAAAACTTAGAAATCGAAAAGTATATTATGGCATAGTATGAAACATTAATGCAAACTAAGTGCATATCATTACTTTTCTGGAAATAGCTTGTGCAGTCCTCTCCATTGTAAATGCTTTTTATAATTGTAGAAGACGCAGGGAAACTGGCAAAAATGAGGGGAAATATGTCTAAATTTTCTTTGCAGTTATTCCTTGTTATTGGTTTTAACTTTTAAATTTTTATACCTTTCTCAAGCGATCAAGCGCAGTTCAGTTCACACTCCGTTAGCTGTTTAAACAATATAACATATAAAAGTCATCACATAGTCGTACGCCCTTTAATATCTGAATATCCTTTATTTTCTGGTTCCTTCAACAAAATGTGTTCATGTTTATTAGAAGTTCATCCTAATTAATAAGAAGAGAAGAACGATAGAATTATAGGCTGAAGACGAATAGTACTAAAGTCATACAGATACAATTAATGATATTTTGTTTTTGAATTACTTTATCAGCAGGCGGGTATAGAAACACATTCTGATAAGCTGTAAATTGTGTTTGTTTAGGCCCTAAGAATAACTATTGTTCACAGATTTCCTGATGTTATTTGTATTACCTTAGAATTACGTTAAAAGTATAAAAATGTAAAAAATGTTTATATTGTGAATGTGGTAATCAGTGAGTGAAAGAGACCCGAAATTATAGAGGAGGCTATGGTTATTCGAATATGTGTGGGCGGTTGTTGGAACACGACGAAAATCAACAATTCTCCTGGTTGAAAAGAGTCTCGAAAAAAAATATTATATTGATGAGTGGACGCGTCAGAGAGTGGTCTGAGCAAAAAGGTTGAAAAAGATGGAGAGTAATAAGAAAACAGAGAATAAACATGAAAGTAAAGAGGGAGAGTTAAGAAAGGAAAGTAGAAAGGCTCAAGGGAACAAAGACAATGGAGCCTCAATGGAAAAGTCAATGCAGTTTATGATTGAGTTCAAACAAGATTTACCACAAATGATGGAGATATAGTAATATTAACACAAAGTGTATCGTGTGGGATGGCTCAAGCGGTTTTGTCTGTGGCTTGCATTCGGGAGGTCCAGGTTAGATTCCCGTGGCCGACATACCTGACGCATGGCCTCTTTCGGGGTTTTCCGGGTCGCTAAGTGAACGTTGGGTAGGTCAATTACATCCCCCGAATTTCCTGTCCCTCCATTTCACCACCATTATCATTTCACATTATCTCTCACCTCGTGGTCTCTTTCAGGATACAGAGAGACAGGGTTAGGGTTTGTCGTGACTCCTTGGGTCGCCCGCTCTCTGTCTCCACACACCACATCCCTCCTACCGGGGATGCCCTACTTGGGGCTTACGTACAATAAACCACAGATTTCGGTACCGAATCCCATCCGTAGTAATCTTAATCCTAACTACAAAGTGTAGGACAAAACAGAAGTGAGAGTAATGGTAAAATAGTATCGCAAAGAAATAATGTACCAGAGAATTGTAAGAAAGAGTGAATGTATGGAAGTTAATTCATGACGAGAATGTATTTCGGGCAAAGAAACTCAAAATATAATTAGATATAAGATTGAAACAAATCATGACTTACCCACAATGGATTCACTTAATCCATATATTGATGTACATTATCACAAGCACACATAAAATGTGCCCTCACACACATGCATGGTCAACATCACATTGACTGCACAAATCATGCAGTTCAAGAAATGAGTTTACGAATTCCAGGCAAGGAAGTAAAAACAACACAGACCTAACCTCAAAACACCGTCACGATAATGACACATTCTCAAAAAGAAGACGAATTCACAGACTGAACTCACGACATAATTTCAGTAGGAATAATATTTCAATTATTCTTCTGCACAATAGTCCTAGGGGCACATGATTCAATAAATTCGTTAGGTGATCCAAGTTATCACAACAGACGTGTGTACCGAGGTCTGGATTCTCGCAACACTCAGGCTAGCCAACAAAATGAAAATTATCACGCTAACGGTTCGAGGTTCTCAAGAATAAATCGTGACAATGGAGCCAATAATGCATTTCATTCCGAAAAAATTCGAAAAATATTGCGTACTAACCACCCAACATGAATCACACACACCAGAAACTCTTTAGTAAATTATTTGTAAAAATGTTAAAATTAGTTATTTAACTAATGTTAAATATGTGTTAAAATGTATAATAATATGAAATAGTATTTTACAGGTAGTTTAGAATGTTTAAAATTGCTTTTAAAAGTTTTTAAATGCATATACGTTTAAAGTTGTTGTGTTGGTAAAAGTAATGTTTGTTCATATTATCATAAGATTAACTTTGTTTTGGACAGTTTGAGTCAGACATAAAAGTTGAATGCCTAAGCTATCGGGTCTCCCGGTCTCCGTTCGGCTGTTCTAACCATTGAAATACCATGGCCAACGTGCGAGTATGACATTTATCCAACTGATTTGCATTATCGCGATAAACGACTAGAAAATTCTCATATGCACAAGAGACAAGTCCCTATTGGCGATTTACAATACGAAAGTACTTTTACTTTACCAAATGTTTTTTTCACACCAGCCGTTTGTAGGCCAAATTCTGGACAGGTTAACTCAGAAGTAATTAAGTTTTGTAAGTCGTCATTAAGGAGTTGTCTCATTAGTATTTGAGAAATTCCTAGTGGTTTACCTGGACAATGCGAGTCAGTTGGAGAATTTTTTTAGGCCCCAGGTATAATTGTTGTTTACATATTTTGTGATGTTATTTGTGTTATCTTAGAATTACGTTAATTATTAAAAAACGATAAAAAATGTTAAAAATAAAGTTTGTATTGTGAATGCGGAAATCAATGAGTGAAAGAGGCATGAAATTATAGAGAATGCTATGGATATTTGAATATGTGTGGAGGCGGCTGTTGGTAGGACGAGAATCAATAATCTTCCTGGTTGAAAAGAATCCCGGAGAAGAAGAACAATGTTATAATGATGAGTGGACGTGTAGGAGAGTGATATAAAAGAAAATATATTATGCAATAATGCAATTAACTGTTCTAAAGTAAAGTGTTAACATCGGAAAACCACTTGTATCATTATTTAGGCAAATTAACATTAACCTAGAGATGTGATTCTTTCTGCGCCGACTGCAAAATTGAGATTTGAATCAATATAAATTTATGATATCCTCTAGATTTTAAAATCTACTCATTATTCAAATCAATCTAAAGAAAAATTAATAAACCCAAATTAAAGTATTATAAAATTAAATCCTTATAAAATAACTGCAAAATTTCATGATAAACAACGTTCCAACAAAGCGAACATCTTCCTTTTGGTGCGACAACATGGTGCAGAATAAAACACAACATAAATATCTTACAACTTGCAACTCGGGATGTTGCGAGGAATTATGCGAGTAGTTTAAATTTTATAATATCTGATGAATCGTTCTCTGCTCACTTGAACAAATTATTCTTAAAACGGGTGCTGCTCTACTTCATAATAACCGAGAAAAGGGTTCGCGGTTGTTTTCCTGTTGAATTATATATCCTTATAGATACAGTGGGAGATACAGTATGTGAGATACAGTAGACTTAAGCAATAATAATATATTTAAGAGTGGCTAGATGTGTGATGATTTTCACATTCAGCTCTCCTTGCATGTTTCAAGATTTCAAAAGGAAGAATCAAACAAAGATGGAAAGAAAGATAGGCTCTTCTTCTTTGTAGAAATTCTAAAGTCTTTAAAAAGAGAAACGGAAACGGTCCTTAAAAAGTATTTGACATTAATTGATGCTTTAACAAGGCTACTTTTTGTTATGGAAATAATTTGCCTAACTCTTACGACATACCAGTTAAGCAAGGATAATCCTGAATGAAAAGAACCTCATAGACCATAGAAAAAAACAAAATTGAAATTATCTTAGGCATATGATATTTTAACCAATATTTCATAAAATTAGACATTTTGAAAAATATTTAATGTAAAAAAAGATGTTCTTGGAAAACTTGGTATGGCATCCTAAGGAGATATCTCACTTCAATGACACGTCACGTATGCAAATTAACTTATGGTTTACGAGTTCCGCCGTTCATGCACACGCGCGCGCGCGCGCGCGCACACACACACACACACACACAGACACACACAAAGACACACACACACACAAGGAATTTTCCCTTTAACTTTAGAGGTCATCAAAACTCACATTTATGATCACATCCAAATTTTGGATGGCCTGTAATATTGTTCATAATTTTTTTTAATTAAGTCCTCCAACATTGTCATATCGAAAATGAATGAAACGGGTGAAATGTTGCTAAAATTAGCCCAGGGTTCATAGAGATTGGAGTTCCCCGACATTCATCTTTCAGAATAAGAGAAAATCCCAGAAAATTTTGTCGGATAATTGATAACTCACCCTGATTGAGATTCGAAACTTGGAACCTATTAAATGTGAAGCAGACTTACTACCACCTACACTACACTGGCGGACCTTTTGTTTACTATACGAAGTAGATTTCGGAAACATGTGTTTTCCTGCTCTCACATGACTTTCTCTGCTATTTTACAAACTATTCTTACAATGGCTTATTTTTTACCCCAGCTTCAGTGACATAAACAAGTTCGGATGTTATCTTATTCTTAATTTTCTTGTAGGTGCAAGGGGAATATGGGAATGCAGTGTGCTCTAAGGATAGTCAAAACTTTTAAAGCTGGTGAGACGATATTCTATGGCTTAGAATTTCCGATCTCGTTGTAGGGTGGGGAGAGAGAGAGGGGGGGAAGGAGGGAGAAAGAAACAACGAAAAAAGGATTCCCGTTTTAGTATTGTATAAATACAAGGAAATTCAGTAGGAGATTATGACGCTACGAGACGCCACTTCAGGTTTTCCGGGTACCCCGTATAGCATGAGGGCACCCGAGGTAACACTGGAGTTAATCCGAACAGCAGCAAAACCTGAACTCCAGAATCTACAAATAAGCTGTTTGGCTACAACATTTACCCCATTATTAATCAAATAAAACACTAGGGTGTAAAAAATGGTTTGACATTCAGAGGAGCAAGAAAAGCTACCTTGAAAAATTCCTCAACAAAATAATCCCACCCCATCCTGCATCACCAAAATTTTCAACCTGCGGTTAAACCCAAAACCTGGGTAGCTACGCAGCAAAAGCCTTTTGGCTGTTAACAGCCTATCAGTACCTGCGATGCGATGCGACACATTCAAGAACATTCAGTAACAAATGAAGTAAGAAAACTCCAGAATGGTCCGTTCTACATAAAAAAAAAACTTTGTAACAAGCTGTACAGTTTTTTATTTAGTATGATTGTATCCCTTGCACTTTAGCAGTTATGCAAAAGTTATTTAAAATGAAGAAGACTTCCAAGGAATCTCCGGAAAATTCAAGACATACATTTTAACGATCACGAAAATACTTTAAAATATCTCAAATATGTGGAATATTCATCAAAATTGTTAGAGCCATTTTTCAGAGTAAATTAATTTGTGAAAAATGTTAAATTTAAAGAACAGTTTCGGGTGAAGGGATTTTCCTGAAAAGTACGGTGCCGCTTGCCTGGAAGATGCTGAACTTAAATACCAAGTTTGGCGTGTTACCAATTTTTCGTTTTTGCCCGCCTCGGTAAGTAGCGAGTCTGCCTCACGTTCAAGAGGTCCCGAGTTCTAATCTCAGTCAGCGTGAGGTTTTTCCGGGGGTTTCCCTTATACTAAAATGAATGTCGGTTAACTCTTAAGTTCTATGGACCCTGGCTTCATTTGAGCATAATTTCACCCATTCAATTCATAGTCCGATATGACGTTGCAGGACGTAAATTCGTATATTGAAAGGAACGTTTCGTTTTTCAGTTACGCTGTTTATAGGTACACCAAGTTTACACACATGGACCGTAATTTTTATTCAAGAGACTTCGTAACGAATATTTCCATTGAAATCTTGGTACAGAATATTTTGGTGGACTGCTGTAATTTTCCTACAAAGTACTTAGTATGGAAAGTAGAAATAATATTGGAACAAAATAAATCTTTATGCAGCAGAAAAATTACGCGTGAAAACAGTAAATAAGTTAATAGCCTTGTACATAAAATATCTATTTAAAAGGTCACAAACAGAACCGACGATAGGTATATTCAGTTGTCAACTCCGAGTGCATTTGCAGTATTTTATCGCGTAATTCCGCCCCCCATTTTCTGCATAATTTGCTCGAAGACACTGGGGAGGCAATTTCGCGAGTTGTGCTTCTAGGACTTCCAGGGAAACCATGTAGCATTATGTATAAGTTCTATAGGTGTACAGTAAGTTATTAATGAACTAGATATATTCCACGGTTTCATTGTATTAATTCATTGTTTCTTTTATCTAATTATTCTGCGGTTTCACTTTCGTCACTATCATCACAATTTTCATTTATATCTGGCTCAGATAACATCTTTTTCATTTTCAATATTCCACAACATGTCCTCAGAACCATCAATGGCACAAGAAATTCCAGTATTTTTTAAAACTCTTCTTAGCAATATCGACATTAATTTTCTCCCACGCACGGATTGTCCATTCGCACATCATCGGTATTCATGGCTTCCTCATCTTGCCTCCTGGAGTCAGCTGATAAGATCCCACCGCCATCAATTTCAGGATATTTTCCTGTTTTATACCCACGGATAGATTTGGAGCTTTTCTTTGCTGCCTTGAGTTTATCTTTTTGTTTCCGCCAATACCGTATTGAATTAGAATCAACGGAGAAATGTCTTCCTGCAGCCTTAACCCCCTTTACATCGGCATAAGATAATACATTTAATTTAAATTTTTGCCGTGTAGTTTGAATATTTCGACATTATGACGACTTGTAACAAACTGACATAAAAACACGTCTCAACTTCACATTTCACTTTTACGATACGTTGTCACAATGGCAATACGAGTAGGTACTTTTGTGACACCCACTGTGTCCATTGTTGTCCGTGACAAGCCCCGCTACGTCGATTGTTGTCCATTATCAAGTCATTTGAAGGCCGCTCCAATAAGAACGAACCAGGAGAGGGAATTATGAGATGTTTAATAAGTAAATAATTTTTAGTGATTAAAATTCATAGGGGAGGGAAATATGCTGGGGCGCTTATGCGATACAATACGGTAATGCTATGAATTAGATACGAATGAAATATTTTATTATGTAATGATTAGTTGAGTGTGGGCTGTAATATTTTGTAATGGACACTTGCGACTACTAAACAAATTATTTTCATGTGTATGTTTGCGATGGGCCTGTAGATTTATTTTTGTTTGTCCATTCCAATATGCTGATTTGAGAGGCACACCGTGGGATCCAACATGCATGGCTTTTCTCAGCGGTTTCATCATCCTATCAGTGGTCCGCTAACCTCATCTTACTGAATTATTGATTATTTACTTGATATAAAACATCAAATTGTATGTTATTGCAGTCTGTGTTGAAGTGATTCGTTTCCTATTGACACCTGCGTCGGTTAAAAGGTGAAATGTTCAAATGTTGTATGTATTATGAATAACAAACATAAGTGCTTCCTTTCCTTCTTCATTTATTTATTAACTTATAATTTTTAGAAAAAAGTTTTGGGAGCATATTACATCATAAATAAGGCGGCACTTACCTTGGTAGGTTCAAAATACGTTTATAATCACTTAGTTTTACAAATAAGGATCAGGAAGAACGCATTAGGTACTATTAACGTATAGTTAGCTGACACATAAGGTACCACGAGTCAAATATTGCACAGTTACTTTTAAGAAGTTCTGATTACTATATCTTCATTTTATTCTTATTTTATTTGATTTTTTCTATTGCTAGAAAATTCATATTAGCTGATTTGAAGCCATGCAAATCTGCTTTTGGATTCAAATCCGCAATTCTGATTAGGAAATGCACCGTATATGGGCTACTATCAATCTGATCGTCTTTTTAGCCTATTCCACTTCTTATAACATTAGAAGCAATACCGTCATAGGAAAGGTAGTGAATTAAACAGCCAGTTAGAAGATAACATCAAACAATAAGGACTTGGAAGATCTTGAAAACCCATCCAGCGGTTTAAAAGCTTGGCATTCAAAAACACATGTCATTTGTCAACGAAGTAAGTCCTATTGAAAATATGTAATGGGATCTGGTTCCAAAGGGCACGTATTTGTATAAATTAATGTTATTTAAGCAACTAATCAACTAAGGAATACATTTTCCTGTAACGTCTTCATCTTAACTAGCGTAAATTCGGAGCAATGCAAATAGAAACGCACTGTTCAAAGAATTTTTATCGTTATCCTAAAGCTAACATATTCTTTAAGCAACACCGCTCAACGGTAGTAAATGGTCAATGAAAATAATGTGTAGTGTAACTATGGCTGATGATTCGGTAAAACAGCTCTAAATAAACAGTAATTTAGTTTAAAGACTGCTCAATGTACGGTTTTAGCAACTTCCCAGGATAAACATTGTATTATAATACAAGAATCATTGAGGGGTGAGATTAATAATTTATAAGGAAATCAAAGCAAGATAATTAAAATATATTTCGTATTTTAGAATCAGCTTATAAGGAGCACGACTTAACAGTATGGCATGAAAAATGGTCAATTTTAATTTACGTATTAGAAAAAGGCCATTAAAGTCAATGTAGCTATAACAATCGGGGTCTACTGTAATCATGTCAACAAGAAAACCAAGAATTCTTGAAAATCAGTTATGTCAGAAATCAGTATGTGGGGAAATACTCATACACAAGGTTCTAAAATTTAGAATGAGAAAAAAATTATTGGAACTGAACAAGCCGGAGAGTAAAACTCGTATTTCAGATAGGAATTAGCAACTCAGGTTTAGCAACATACATATATGACGGGGGACCCAAAAGAAACCGGATTGTTGTCATAAAAACTTTATTGATGAACCATTTTACAAAATTATTTCAGTCACCTTCAAAATACACTCCATTACATGCAATGCACTTTTCAAGTCTCTTTTCCCACTGTTGGAAGCATGTTTGGAATTCTTCAAGTTTGGTATTTTCCAGTGCCCTTTGCAAAGTTGTTTTTACCGCCTCCACATCGTCATAACGCTGCCCTTTCAGCGTTTTTTCATTCGTGGAAATAGGAAAAGGTCACTCGTAAGGCCGCGTGTGATGGAGCGTTGTCGTGATGCAGAAACCAGTCGCCTGATCACCTAAGTTCCGGGCGTTTCCTCCTCACATCCTCTTGCAGACACCTTAAAACATCCAAGTAAAAGTGCTGGTGAACAGTCTGGCCAGGGGGTACGAATTTCCAACATCAAAAAAGACAATGTTCATCGTCTTCACATTTGACCTCACTTGCCTTGCTTTTTTGGTCTGGGAGAGTTGGGAGTCCTCCACTGGCTTGACGCATGCTTGGTTTCTGGGTCATACCCGAAACAGCCAACTCTCATCCCTTGTAATGACTTTGTTCAAGAAGTTTATGCAATCTCTGTTTTCAAGTCCTGACACAAATTCATGCGGATGGTTTTGTGCTCCTGTGTGAGAAGGTGCGGAACAAATTTAGCAGCAACACGTCTCATGTGCAAATCCCCCCTCAATATCCACTGGTTCGAGCTCCAACTGATTCCTGTCACTGCTGAAATTTGGTCGATCGTTTGGCGACGATCCTCATCGATCTTTTTGGCAGACCTTTTGAATATTCTCCTCATTTCGCGATGTTGAAGGGCGTCCAGAACGAGCTTGATCTTCAACACACATCTCACCACTTTTAAAGCGCCCAAGCCAATCGAAAACCTGTGTGCGGCTCATAGCGTCCTCCTGGAAAGCTTCCTGAAGCACTTTGTGTGTCTCCGTTGCAGTTTTTAAAAGCAGGAAACAAAATTTCACACACACACTTTGTTCTTTTAAAGTTGCCATAACGACTTCGCAGAGGTAACCCGCCAACAGTAAGAGAAATACAATACCACACTTGCACGTTCATCTCTACACTGACACCGTCTGTACAGCTGTTTCATGAAGCACCATCTAGCGTGAGAACCCTGCACTACGTCTACGAGAGACAGCGCCCTCGGAGTCCAGTTTCTTTTGGGTCCCCCCTCTTATGTGGACAGTTTGGCGGGGATTCATTGTGTAGGCTTCAGCTGATAAACAAACCTGTACTTATAAATTTCGAGCCTTTTCGTTCGTCATTAGTGTTACAGAAGTGTTTTATCGTGATCAATTAAATTTATCGGCACTCAGCAGTGCCTGAGGGCTCGGCACTTGCAGCCGTGGTCTAGCATCCGCCGAATAGACGGTCGCGGGTTCGAGTCCCTCCTTTAGCATGGGTGCTTATGTGTAGATATAGTGGATACATCTGAAAACACAGAAAACGAACAGCAAACAAACGCAAAAAACGGTAAAAATAAGGGGGGAAAGGACCACACAATCATCTCAAGAATGTTATACGGGTTGAATATCAGCGTCTCACCGCAACCTATGCTGCTCACGGCTATTACGGGAACAGTTCTTCTAAACCGTAAAGCGAAACCGACGTGTTCTTAAGTTGGAATACATAATAGTGCATTACGTAACAGTTTCTGTACTATGATTCAGTTTAGTTCTGTTTCCAAATAATCCGTAACTCGCTGCAGTTTTTCACTTAGCCTTAGCTAATAATGTATTAATCAGTTTTACCGACTTTCACTCCCCTCACACCTATCCTAATAGAAGATGGTAGTTCATCATTGTATCAGCAGCCGGCAGAATCACTGAAGACCGAGGCTTTGACGTAACGCAGAATGGGTGATCGTCATCAATCGTTGATGTCTCACAGTGCATCTAAAAGCATATCACTTTAGTAAATGAAATGGTAAATGGTAAAATTACTTACTATTCTTAATTATCTATCCTGACCCTTGTACACTACACGAAGGTCTTGATGCAGTATTTGTGTTCTAAGTAATTCGGACACCAGATGTTAAGCGCACACGCAAGTGCTTTCCAAGAAATGCATAGCACACATTCCATTCGACAAATGCAACAAATTCGTAAACCAGTCTCGTCTCAAGTAGCCGTAAATTGCATCACATGTTCCGAGGCGTTTGTCACGGTAGTTAACTTATCTTTCGTAACCTATTTCTTTTATTTCAAGACTTTCCTGTTCTGAGTCTTTGTCCCTAATCCTCTTATATGAACTACAACGCACAAGCCAGTTTGTCTCCACTGTAGACGTGTCTTCTTTTTTCACTCAGTTCCGTTTAAGCTCTACTTATTATCCTACATAGCACTCAAACGACAATTATGTGTAAAAGGGAACTTTCTACGGTAACAGTTGGAAGACAAAGTAGTACTTACTCATTGATCTGATGTTACTTATATGTGTAAAGATGGGCCTGGATCACATCTTACCTTAAGGGTACACACAAGTGAGAACTGTGCTAAATCCAACCAGTTAATTTGTTACCTTCTGTACCACCTACATTAAATAGGGGAATAACTGTATAAGTAAATGACGAATTTCGATATTGTGATTACATGAATAGTCTGTATTGAGGTTTCTTAAATTAAAAAAGAAGAAAAAGGGAAAGACGAAAAAGACAAAAAGAAAGAGAAACAGAGAAAAAGAAAGAGAGTAAAGAAACAAAGAAGGAAAGAGAAAAAACAGAGGGAAAAAGAAAGAAAAAAGAAAAAGGGAAAGAGGGAACGAACGAAACAAATAAACAACGAAAGATAGAGAGATGGAAAGACGGAAAGAAAGAAGGAGAAACAGAGAAAGAGAGAGAAAGAACGAACGAATAAATGAAATAAAGAAAGAAAGAAAGAGAAAGAAAGGAAGAAAGAAAGAAAGAAAGAAAAAGAAAGAAAAAGAAAGAAAGCCGTGCGCCCATAATTCGGTAACATAGCATTAAACCATAAAAATTTGTCGTGTATGTTGTTTATTTTCTCAACAGCAAAATTGATTGAATTAGTGCATATTTAACGTGCTTTGAATCCAAATGGATCGTACATTTTCCACTTTTTGAGAATACGCTACGCAGCTCTCTTCATTCTTGCTGAGTTTTGAATGAATACCACCTTTTTCAAGTACTCTGAATAACAGCTACAAGAAGGAGGCAACACTTTACTGCAACAAGTAGATATTAGTGTAACCAGTTTATGTTAAATACATTTTTTTGTGGAAATAATCATTTTGCACATTTCTTGCCTGAAAGTATAATACAGACGTACACACTAAATTTGTAAAACGCAGATTATTTGAGTCGGGTGTCTTCTATGTAGCCGTCTATTCATGTTAGGATCAACATGAAACATTGCAAGAATCAATTCGGTAACGGTAATGAAATACATACATTGCTATTAAATATTATTTTCATAATAATAGTACCTAGAAGCAGTAGTGGTTACAATCCTAGGTACCAGGCGCCCGTCGCGTTCGTCCATGCGTTAAAACGTCACTGCCTGTAATAAACATGACCTCTGAGGTAATTCAAAATCCTGGACGTTGTGATACATAAATAAAGTTCACGTCTATAGGCGCTGCCTTCAATATTATTCACAGAGATCGAGAATACATTTACATGTTTCAGAGATACGTGATTGGAAAGATCACTCAAAAGAATACATATAAACCTACTTAACCTTTCCACACTGTTGTGACAGCGAACAAGCTTTGAAATAACGCCATCTTCTAGTAACGTAATGCATGCGTGTGATGTTTCCATTTACTCATCAGGAAGACACTGTGGTGGACTCTGGTATAAATCACCTCAGTTCGAAGGAAATGTCCAGATTACGAGACATCAAGATACGGGTACTGCGTCATCACCAGGATGACATGATTCTGATGACATGTCAGCATGTTTGTTGCGTCATAGTCTTTGCTAACGTACCTTGGGTCCCGGATAATACGCATACAAGTTTACTAGGTCACTTTGGTCATTTTACGCCATTTTCTATTTTCAGGGAATTTCTTAGATTATTTTATACTGAACGCGCATTTTCACTGTCCTTTTAACATTGAGAGGTGTGTTTACAGGTTATATTTCTATAAGTCACCGTATATGGTGGGTTGGCTTTTATTGTGTCTGGTTTTGGGAGAACTTAACCTGGCTCCGTGAATTCTATTCTGCGTGTCAGTGTGCACTCTTCAACTTGTTGAGTTCCTTGAGTGCTATGTAAAATGACTTAAATTGCTAAAGAATTGATTGACTGGGTTTGTGATCTAGTTCGTCGCATTTTAAAGCAGATATTTGATCATTATAATGGTTTATTTGCATGGGGCCATAGGCATGGCATACATTGAACAATTTTACTCAATTGTCTATGCACAATTGAATTGTTAAATTGATTTCATTCATTTTTATACGTAGCCGATTATATGTTGATCATATAACATTTTGTTGATGCTATTATTCAAACGAAGACAAGCACTTACATAAAAATGAAAGATGCAGCTACTTACCAATCTAAATTTGCCTGCGAAAAGCGTAAGCAGTACATATAGGAATTTTAAAATACGAACATGGACTTCCCTCACGATTAAATTTCATAAAGAATGTTTATTATTACTCGCATTACAAGAAAGGCACATAATTTACGTGCATGTTTCAACTTACTGACAAATGCCCAGTTCTAACACGGTAATGCATATTATGCAACTGCATTTTTAACAACACCTTTGAATGGCAAAATAGGTCAGCATTCCCAAAGAATCATAAATCTCTAAAAGTTGGGAAGGAAAACGCAGGAATTACCGCCGCACGCAGTTGACCTGTTCCAAAAATGACACTTTAAATGGCACTTTAACCAGGTCCAAAATTTTCACTGTGGCCCTACGAGAAAATTTTAAATATATTGTAGATTAATGATAACTAGTCATTTATCAAAAAGTAACAGTAATATTTTCAAATGAAGATTAGTTCAGATTTGATATTTTCTTGAAAATCTCGATCGCATCTTGGAAAATGCGACCAAATTTTCTATTTAACCGCATTTTCGTTTTTGAGTTGTTATTTAGACACACCGAACACTTTGAAACACATACACGCAGGGATCTTTTTGTTTTTAAATGTTTTTCTGGGTCAATAGGTGTGAAATACTGGTGTGAAGATTTTAGATTGATTTCATGTGGTAGAGAAACAAATGTATATAAGCAGTGGAAATGTGATCCCTGGAGGTTTTTTATTCATTTTTATTTATTGTTCTCCTTTTTTTGTAATTTACGTCCTCCAACGTTAAGTGTTATCGGACGATGAACGGAATGGGTGAAATGATGCTCAAATGAGCCCAGGGTCCATAGAATTACCCGACATTCGTCTTTCAGGATAAGGGAAAACCCCGGAAAAAACTTATCCAGGTAACTCACCCTGACCGAGATTCGAACTCGGGACCTCTTGAACGTGAGGCAGACACTTTACCACCACTCTACCGAGGCGGGCTGTTCTCCAATAGAAGTCATATCGGACGATGAATTAAATGGGTAAAATGGTACTCAAATGAGCACATAGTACTAGTATGAATAGTACTAGTACTTGCCAATAATACTAGTATGAATAAAAAGGAAGAATAAAATTTGGCAAGGACGAAATACTTTTAGATGAAACGATGCTGAAAGTAGAAGCAACTGAAACGGACCTTTATAATAATAGATACGACAAAAAGTTTCATTACAAAACCAATCTAGCAACTACCACAGAGTTCCCGTAGAAAAGAAGTCGTTATATACGACAAGGCAAACTTTTAAATACGAAATAAAGAATATATATAAGAATATATATATGTATATATACATATATACGAGATATTTCAATAAAGGCAGTTTTGGCATCTGTAGCAACAACATACTATAAATTAAATTATGTAGTTAAAACGTAGATAACTCAATTTCGTGAAAGGTGCATATTTGAGAAGGACACTAGTGAAATATAGTTCAAGGTCTTCAAACCTTGTATCAATCAGTATACTATATTAAACATCAGTAAGTGGGTAATGTATATTCTACAGACATATAACTGAATTACCACTAAACTTGGATAACATGATATAAAGGAGTCCTTTATACTTGTCTATACCAATACTAGGAGAGGAATTTCACTTATAAAACATACATCCAACATTCTCTGTTGGTCATTAAAATGGCACGTATATGCATTGCCTTATATGCACATTGTTAATATAAAAAATGGTTCTTCTATCCATGTTTCGTTGTTCACGGTCTGCATATGATTTTAACCTAATCAATATGAGTTCATATACCTACAGTAAACGGAAGCATTTAGCAATTTATAAATAAGTCGTAGTAACAGGTTCGTATGAAATAAAGGAAGAAAAGAGTTAAACATTTGCAAATCATTTGCATCATACGTGTTGCTTGAATTAAGTGGGTTTATTTTTAAGCTCTTTATATACCAGCAACACTTATACTTAACTGTGCAGAAATACTATTCAATAGTGTGATTGTTGCAACTCCTTACTTTGGCACAGTGTCTTCTTCTTGTAATACAACATAGTCAAAGTATAGAAGTTATCAAATATGTAGTTCAGAGGTTTAGTCTGTAAGCTCTGAATTTCAAGACATTTATCACTTTGAGTCGTCTGTACGAGTACCTTCAACGGTTGTATTTAGAAAATTGTAAACATACAAGTACTTCTTGAGATGGCTAACATTGCAAAATGATTATTAGATACAATCTTGTATTTCAATGCCATTCCACTTATTTACATTATATCTAGGATTTGCTTTCCCCTTATAGTTAGCCTCACGGCTAACTAATTTCATAATTTCTAAATATTATACCCATTCAAAATTATTACCGCAGCTTTAAAGGCAAAAATGAATAACATTTTGCCCAGGTTAAACGATTGTAGAGAATTTCCTAGTGGTTTACCGGGATGTGGGCCAATTGCAGAATTGATGTCATACTGGCACGTTGGCCATGGTAGATCAATGGTTAGAGCAACCGCACGGAGATTCGTGTTCAAATCTCGGTTATGACATTGAATTTTTCATTCTGGCTTAACCTGTCCAGCAAGCTTAATTTTTTTTCTGTTTTTCTTTTCAGGCTTTTTATCGTAAACTTCATCCAATGGTCCACAACTAAGTTAAACAGCCTTATTCAGGTTAATCAGCTAACTGATATTCAAACTGGGGACTTCTGGATTCTCCATACCGCGCAGGTGGGCAGGTTCTTCGCGTTAAATGTTTCAATTACGGAATGTACCCTTTTAAATGTAGTGTTCATGGTCGTGAAGCTGTAATGTAGCGACTGAAGGAATTCTCTGCTTCCAGGTTGAACTTTTGCTTTCCATCAGGACTTGGTGTAAACGTGATTTTGAAGCTGTCTGCGTTTAGTTCGTTTTTCTCATTGACATTTTGTTCCAATGAATACATTATTCGTAATTCATTCAATACTCTTTTGATGTCTTTCTATAGCGACGAATTATCTGGCAGTATACAAGACGAATGCCAATGATATGGACATCGATGAACATCCAACAATTCTTCATGTCTTATGGTTTGATTTGAATATTGTCCTTTTCTGTTAACGATAAGTATTTTATGTTCTGACTTTAAAAGATGTCTCATGGTACGTTTTCTCTCGATGTAATCGTAGCTTCTTTACGGACGACATGATTGCTTTCGAGAAGTCTAAAATTGAAATAATCGCATTTACTTAAGATTTATGCCGTTTCGTATACTGACCAGTGGTTATTGAAGAATGTTCCATTTTATAAAGTCTTAAGAGACTAAGATTGGGATTGTGATTGTGCATTGTCTTCAAAAGAGATTAGAAATGGACGTCTATCAGAGTCCATTTTTGGCAGAGCTGTATATTAAAGGGATAAGATAAACGTTTGTACAACGTGATGTTTACTACAAGAAGAACGTTAGAAAGCAGATTCCACTGAGCAATAGCATTGGGTTGTCCTTAGTAACCTATAAATGATGTTTTCCATTTGAAGTTGTACTCGATATCCCATACTTGATGTTTACTATTCAGATCTCCTACAAGGAGAGTAGGCGCCGACTAGAACATTACCTTTGTATGTTAGAGTTATTTAATGCAGATGCTGGTGGTTTGTATGCTGAGATGACAATAAGTTTAGGAAAACATCCGTGGAACTTGAAACAGCGTGACCTATAAGGCAAGCTTAATTCAAGCAAACAGATCGAGTGGTGTTAAAAGTTTTTCTTGCAACACTGCCAGAAGCTATAACAGCATTACGATGGCTCTATAGACATTTTATACTCTGTTGGAACTGAGTTGAATGTCAGTAATGTTGTGTCTGTAAATGAATTCTAAAAATGCTTCTGCACTAGTCACCATTTATATTCAATGTGCTTATATTGCTAGTTGAGTGAGTATTGTTTCAGAGTGGCTAAGTCTCAGGAGTTTGGCAATGGGCTATTAGTGAGAATAGAAGAGATATGAGCACTTTAACTCAGCTAATACACCAGAATCGGTTCGTTAAATGAGAATGTTCTGGAAATTTACCTTCTCTTTGTCTCTAGAACGTTCTAATCAGCTACTGTATAAGTGAGTACTTAACTACTAGGTATTTCAAATGGGATGATGTTTGTCCTTGAGCGCAACCAATTGAGGTCCTGTGTTGTATTGCATTCCCCCTAATTATTGTGTGACGCGCGCCAACCTATCTCTATTCAATAATATCCGCGCTAAGACAAAAATTAATATTTTACCAAAACTGAACCATATGGACGGTAGCGAGTAATTTATCTAGATAACCATAAACCCCCATACTTTTAGCTCAAATAGTTTTCCTAATACAAATAAATAAAACATCTTTATATTATGACAATTCATAGCGACGTCGGCACTATAATGAATAACATTTTTGGTTGGCACGCACATTTGTGTGCATATTTGTAGTTACTCGGAACTGAAACGAAAAAGTTTGACATCACGTGATAAAAGAATTACTTTGAGAAAGCCAAGGTGTTTAAATTCGAGCAAGAGGAAACAGCACACTTCCTGCTGGCCTGGTAGAACGTGTCTGGTTACATATCTTTGTTTATGAAATGTTCGCATTATTGTGCTGCTCGAATGGTTACCATGGCTTTATCTTTGTTAATAGAAACCTGTCAGATAACGCACTGATTACTCCACGTGGACATAACATCCATCGGTCATTTGTGATTCCTGCGAATTGAAGTGATGCGTTCATTGGTACTTAGCACAGGTCCGGGAAGCGCGGCAGTTCCCTCTCACTCTTTCGAGTGCGTTATCTGAGATGTTTGTGTTAACAAAGATAAAGCCAGGGTAACCGTTCGAGCAGCGCGACTATAATCTCAACTTACTCCAGAGAGTACAAAGCAGCGTTATTCAGTTGTTCTTCGGTTTAAAAACTATATAAAAATGAATCAACTCAAATAGTTTCCGTAATATAAACAGGTAAACATCAATATATTTACCGACTCATCGTGAAGTGAAGCACTGACATTATTTGTTGGTTTGTATGTGTACATATATGTACTTGTAATCACTCAGAACTGAAATTTAAACTATTGACATGATGTGATAAAAGAATTACTTAGAATAAACCAAGGCGTTTAATTCGAGAAAGAGCAAACACTTCATTTCCTGTTAGCCTGTGGAATCTTGCATGCTTATGTTTATGAATGAATGCTGGATAAGCAGTGTTTATTTACTCTGGAGATTTCAAATCAATATTATTCAGTTGCTCTATAGACAATAATAGAGCAAGAGTTAGATTGTGCAATGGCTTCTTATGGTGTATTTAGTGGCAAGTCAAAGAGGCAGGTATTGCGAAGTTAGGCTCGAAGTGATATAAAAAGGTCCCCACGTTATTAAAAAAAAAAAAAAAAAAAAAAAAAAAAAAAATTGACAACGATGAATACAGAAATTAGATCGATTTCAAAAGTGCTCAATTCCTTACTGCTGAAGCGTGTGTGTAGGTAAAGCAACTCTGTCCCGTATTTGTGGAAGCAAGGAAATCTGGTCCCAGTGGTGCCGAAGTGTTTGTCACCTAGAAAACATGGTCTTCCGAAGAGGGTTACAAGGACCTTGTACCTAAACCGTGTTCAAGTTTTATGACCAAGGTGAATTTTCAACTATACAGAAAATAACCTGCGCTCTTAATACTAAAATATCATACACTGGGTCAAAATCATCGACTTTCAGTATACTGGGAGGATTTGGGTTCAGGTACGAAAAGACAAATGTTGGGCATCCATTTTTAATGGAGAGGAGTGGCATTGTTGCGTTAAGATTAAAATTCTTACGCAAAATGCCGGAAATTAAGACATTTTTGTGATGCGAGACCTACCCTTTACCTAGACGAGACATGGGTAAATACAAACTACACCTAAAAGTCAATCCCTCAAGACTTCTCAAAAAAAAAAAGGGTGACAAAGGCATCGACTCATCATTTGTCATCTAGGACCTGCTAAGACAGGTTCCTGCCAGAAAGCAAATGGGTTTTTGCTACACAAGTGGTTCAGACTATCACGAAGAGATGATAGCTGATACATTTAAAGAATGGTTTCTTGATAGATTCTTAAATTATTTAGAAGAGGGAAGCATTATTATAATGGATAATGCACCGTATTATTGATAATTGCAAATAAAATACCGAATTCGGCCAGCAGAAAGAATGGAATTGTTGAATGGTTGCAAAAAGGGGAAACAGAAACTAAAAACGAGTTATTGCAAAGAGTACCTCCGTTTAAAAACACGAAAAAGTGTATCAGCTGGATCAACTTGCAATTGATACGAGGTAATACGCCTCCCGCCTTAACGCTGCCAATATAATCCAAATGAGTTGCTGTGGGCTCAGACAAAACGGGAGGCTGTAAACAGAAATAATACTTTTAAACTGATGGACGTTGAACGACTTACTCACTAAGAAATTGACAAAGTAACACAGAAGGACATGCGTGAGACATGCAGAAAATGTACAAGAAGATGATTTTAAGAAAGAAATGGCACTTGAAGATATTTTGGAACCTATAATCATAAATTTGCAACACTCAGACGATGAATTATTTCTTGACGTAAGTGGCATTGACAGCGATATGGATGAACCATTGGAAGTTCCATTGGATTGGAAAACCAGGTAATTCATAAACTACAATTATAATTATAGCATTTAAAAATAAAATAACTTGCGAAAATACTTTTTCCAATTTTGATTTTGGCATCTGTATCATAAAATTTTGGAAAATTTAATTTGATTACACTTACGTCTAGCGCCAAGCAGACCTGCACGTTGTATGAGTAAGCGAGAGAGAGAGAGAGAGCGAAATAAAAGAAAAGTGTGGGGTAACAAGCTGGAGCCCGACTCGGCAGCGTAGATGGTAGCATGTCTGCCTCACGTTCAAGAGGTCCCGAGTTCGAATATCGGTCAGGGTGAATTACCTGGATGAGGTTTTTACCGGGGTTTTCCCTTATCCTAAAAGACCAATGTCGGGTAACTCTAAGCTCCATGGACCCTGGGCCCATTTGAGCATGATTTCACCCATTTCATTCATCATCCGATATGACTTAAATGACGTAAATTACAAAATTACAAAAAAGCTGGCAACACTGAGGGCACTAACGCATCTGAATAACTGGACTCCAGAACCCTTTCCATTTGAAGCACATAATAGTTCATATTACTGAGAAAACGTGAAATTAAGTGAAATTATAATTAGTTCAAAACAGTGAAGTGATAGTGGAGACTTAGTGAAGTAACAGTTAAAGCTAAACAGTCACCATGTCTTACTCTTTTGACTAATGGTCATGATTAAATAGACTTGTACAAAGGTGTAATAGATAAATTAATTATGGGTAGCTACTATTGCAGAAAGCCATTAGCAGCTTGTATTGCTTTTTAAGATATACCAGAGGTAAAGGAAAACAGTTATAATAATGAAGATTAATAGCTATTGAGCTGATAGATTGGAATCGCTGATTTAGCAGTATTTGTTAGTCAGCAAGTTGCGACTGGGCTTAGAGAAGGAGATTGTTCCATTAAATTTGAGAGAGCTCTTGCCAACGTGATATGTTGGAACAAAGTTTGGGGAGTCTTTAGTGGAGCCTTTTCTTGAATCTAAAATTAATGGTATGAGATTCTCCGCGGTTTACGTAAGTAGGTTCCGGGATGCTTTGATGCATAAATGATGACTGATGACTTTCGGAACGTTCCCCAAGGGATGATGTGGGACGGCAGTAGATTTTGGTGTGATCAAAACTTTGGCATCTGGTTCACTGAGTCCGATTATGTATTAATTGTTATGGTATTCTACTTTGATTTCGGGTCGTTTAACATGCTTAACCTTAAACAGTTTGTTTCTTCATTATTTTCTTTTTGCTTTTCTTTTTACAATGACAAAGACTGTCGATCTTTATGGAAAAGCCTAGTGACCTTAATTATTATGTTTCTGATGCAACGTCGTCCTTTACAGAGTGAGGAAAAATTCTTAGAATTATTTCAAGTGTTCTGCAATGAATCACTAGGTATGGAGAAAAAATATAGGTTTCTAGGAAGGCTGTGACCGGTTGAATTATTATCATATTATGCTGCGATGTTAAGCATTCGTCTTTATTAATTGCTGCTATACAACGAATTACTTGTTTATACTTATTTACCTCGTGGAGGGCTCTTTGTGCGGTCAAACTTTAGGAATTGTATATACACTACTGGCTGAAGAAACTTAAAGAGGGGGATTATTATCACCAAAAACAGTCAGATAAATACAATATTTATAATACACATTTAAAAGCTATACAATTTTATTTATATTTGACGTTATTTCCGACATTGGTTTTTTGAAATAAAGAGCATATGTAATAAAGAAAATTAATGAACTTACAGATTCGCAGGCAAATAATATCTGCACAAACATAACTTAAAACAGTGAATATTTATTAATGTATTGACCTCAATGAAGTACCTGAGGTGACTTTATCAAACGCAGCGAATGCTGGAGACACTACCAACATTGACCGAAGGACGACAATGCCCAGATGTGGTCATTCCATAAAATCGAGAAGGGCAGTGAAAGAGATCGTTTGTGTGAACATGCTGAAGTTCTCCAGAAGAAATAATTTACAGGATATGAAATAATACATTTATTACTTTTTTCCCAAAATCTCTACGTAATCATACTGGCTTATTCTTAATGACTGCTTGTGATTCCTGGTCAAAGGTTCTCATTACGTTCTATTAAAATAAAAGGTATTGCAATATTCTTGATCTCCGTTATTTGATCCTCCAACAGAAAACGTTTGAGAATTGTCGTTAAGATATAGAAGGTTCCCAGACTAACCTTGCAGTGTTGTACCAAAGGAATGTTTGTAACTTGGTCACGGACAATAAGCATACTTTACGTTCTATTAGGAAGTAGGTCGGTTATACATCATTGCTGACTGGTTGTAAAGTTGTATTGTACAACAATAATGCCAACTGATTTCTAATTATGACTTATGACGTTTCGCTTTGTATGGTAAGTGCTAAAGAAGTGTGAGAAGAAATCTCATTAATAATATTACTAGGAAAACATGAAGTGTTCATTATGTTTACTAGCTGTCACATTCCATCTATTAGGATTATCATAAACACAGTAGTTCATGAATTTAGCACTAACTCTTCAGAATCAAAATTCTATAAATAAAAACTAGAATAGAGCAGCTGAAAATAGCAATTCTACTAATTTTGCAGCAATAAGCATAAAATATCCACATGACCTCTAAGAAAAAAAAATTGTTTTTATTGGATTGCGAAATTGTGATTGTCTATTTTGTTTGTGGAGAGAGCTGTTAAATCCGATATAGAAATATCTAATTCGACTCCACTTAAAGCAAGAATGCCCCTTTGCAGTTTGCTACACTACTTTTTGAAGTTCCGGGCTTCGATATCACTCATTCTATGTGGGAATGACTGAATATATGTTCTCAAATAAATGCTTGGTACTTATGTTGCAAGTTATGTTCATTGCATCGATTTTGAAATCTTAATGAAATTTAATAGATGTTGGTGATAATGACATTTAAAGGGAAACATACAGACTGAAAAACAAAAAGCAAATAAATTATTTTAAAATTTTACGGCACAATACACCATATTAAAGAAACACATGTGGAAGAGAGGTACTCAAACATCAGTGAATGTGAAAAACCTTAGGGAGATCTTAAAAAAGTAAAGACAGATTCTTGTACAAAATAAATCAGTGATATTGACAATATTTTGACAAGAATCAGGAATATGAATATTGATAAAAATAAATAAAAGGAGTTTCTGCCATAAATATAGGAATATAAAGCTCTAGACATAGAAATGAAAAGCTAAGGTTCATACTTCAAATACCTAAAATAAAACATGTGAAAATATGTTAAAAGAAATTATATAATATGTTGATAGAATGGAGAAGATCAATTTCCAACATTGTCAAAATAGAGGATACGTTGATCATTGTCAGACTCCGATAGAACCTAACTTAAAATGGAGACAAGCAGATCAAAAAGTCTTTTAATATCGTCTCCCTGTTGCAACATTATCAAATACCTTAAACTTGCACGAATCTGCTGTGTGCTGCTACAATTGTGAGCCATGGGATTTTTTTTATTGGGGTGGGTGTGAGTATAGATAGGACCAGTTAAATTTGTTCATAAATTTAATGGTGCTTTAACTGGGTTATTTGAACCGAGTTGTCTGCTGTTTGAGGATATAACATAAATCTGTTCCTTAACTTCAGCAACAGAAACTGTTGAAATATCTTTTAACTTCTGACTTAACAATAACTTTACGGACTAAAATGTTTCCATAACAATAATGAGGAGCGTAATTTGCCATGAGTCCTGAAATGTTAATCAGACTATCCTCTTGCGGCGGTCACCAAGTATACTGCGCAATCTTAAGACGCTACATACTGCCAATCATCGCTCAGCATGAAATAGTTCTGATATGGACGTAAAGTATGAAAGAAAGGACACACATTTAAGGAAGAAGTAATTTTTATGAACTCAAACCCACCTATTCTATCACTTCCTAATCAACTTCCACTTGCATGTCGCCAAATCTTAATTTCTATTTGCACTTGAAACGCATACTCTACTTTGTGATTTGCTAAATTCAAAGAACTCGTTTCCTTTTCTAATTTTTAGAACTACCTAACGTAAATTTGAAACATCATTTTTAACTTGAAAAAAATTAATTTATTGCTGAATGAGTCCATTGGGACCCTTATTAACTTAGCTACCTTGACGACTTAACTAATTTATTTTTCTTAGCCATGTTCTCTGAAACTTCTTATGTTATAGCTACACCGAATTTAACATACCAAAATTATTTATTATGATCATTTATCTGTATCTCTATGATTTCCATTTTTCATCTTGCCAATCAATGATTTCGGTCTCACTGTTGTTGATGACTGATTTCATCTGCAAAGGTCTTTCACTTCATGCAAAATCTTGTAGTTGAGCTTTATAGCCCTTGGCAATCGAGTATTTAACCTGGTGATCTGTAGGTGGCCCAGGAACGGATTAGGAAGTATATGTTTAGAAGAAGGAAAAAAAAAATAATACCACTCCTGATGGTCTCCGTTGGAGTCGGTAAAATACGTTGTTCCCAGCGAGAGCCCCGCCCAAGTTGTTACAAGCGGGTGGTCTTTGCCCACGGTCAGCAAGTGGAAACAGTAGTTAGCTGTGGTGGCCGCAGGACATCGCGGCACTTTGAAAAGTAGGTTCACTGTTCTGGCCACGTCATAATTGCCCAGATCTCAGAGGTGGTAATTGTCGGGTGCGACAGATCCCTGCTATAGTTTACGGGTTCGTTTGTGTGTTCCAACTTTATAAAGCAATCTTTGCAAACATTACACATGCTATTCAGGTAATTCATTACGTAAGACACTGTAATTCAAACGAATATGGGAGCAATATCCATAGCATACAGGTCATATGTCCTTTATATTACCACAGTCGTCAAAACGCCTATTGCACCTATCGCTGTCATTAAAACAGGTATTTCAACAGAAATGTGAGATAATTCACTGGACTCATTTCAGCGTCATTCATCATCTTATTCACTTAAGTTACCAAAAGGATTTACGAAATATAATTATAAATGCAATGCAATTAATGGCAATACAAATTTTCTTGAGCTCATTAACCGAAAAGATTTCCCCTTTGTCGTGTTCACTGTGAATCATCTATACTTCTATACTAATATAAATAGAGAAACTATTTGTGTATGTAAAGTAACCTAAAACCACAAAACCGAGCTTCAAACTTCTTTCACAATTGAAAAACTAAATCTGTGCTTACGGACATGGAACTATGAGGTACCTCCTGATTTCATAAATGCAGAAGGCCAAAAAGTTTTTACGGAGATCTTATACTTCATTACGAATAACCCTTTGTTATGAAAGTAAATGCTTACGAAAATATTTCCTTTCGCTTAAAAGCGCTATGCAGTAAAGCTTTTACTACATTTCGCAGAGTAAAGAACAAACGCCAGCTACATTTTATTGCACCGAAGATATATAATTACCTACAAATTTATTAAACGGAAGACAGCGTTTAAAGAGAAACATTCAATCCTGTGTTACATTTATTTGCAGTGTGTCATTAAACGCTGTCAAATCTCTGAATAACCTTCATTCTGCTTCTGTAAGTATGCACTGAATCTTCTGAATAACAAAACCATCCATTACCCAACGCATAAGAATGTTGTGTTTACTTCCTTTGATCCTATTATTGTTGTAATAAAGTTTGTAGGGCACAAAAATAATTTTGGTCAGCGTTTGTGTTACTAAATAATTAAGGACCAAAAAGAAAGTACAAATGCTTCAAATTTGATTTATTACAGTTACCTAAGACATTAGTAGGCCACTCAGTCCAAGGATTCTTCTACTGCCAAAGGGTACTTGCAATGCTTTCAAAATTTGAAATAGCGTTATGGAGAAGTTAAGTAAATCAAGTGCTTCTGCTTATATTCCAGATATTTCTATAAAATAAAATTATATTGGATAAAGGAAGGCCTTACTATAAAGCGTTCTATATAGACCGCATAAAGAAAGGGGAGAGGTAAATGCAATTAAAGCAATTCGTCGGGATACGTCGGATAAGTCAGGCAAAATAGTAGTTTTTCAGAAGAGATAATTTGAGTACTTTGTGGTTATCCGTTGCACTGATTATCAGGATTTGGTATTATTGACTTGGCCTTTAAGATAACCTCATCTGACAGCCAGCTAGAATGTCCCCGCAATACCGCAGGAACTGGATGTTTAAAACAATGCATCTCTTTGTAGTGAATCTGATAAATGGCAGGAAGCACCTGGCAAGACATTTGTACCTTATAGACATCTGCCTTGTGAAACTCAAACATATTTTGGATGCAAAAATGCGACATATATTAAATAGCAAGTCAAATTAGGTATCTATTGGCACTTAAAACAAGTGTCATATTTAAAAGATAGACTTTACTAAAATGCTGCACCAAAAACCAGTAACAAGTACTCTCTCATTCACTTACATGAAAAGAAGCGTAAAATTTAGAAAACGATAGGTAAATTGAGTGTCTTTATATGTAAAATAAAGCAGAAAACGATAGTATCAACAGGAGAAAAGAACAGAAGTAATAGATTAGCCAATAGGCGAAAGATGAAATGAGAAACTAAAGAAGAAATTGTTTTCAACTTTGAAGCGAAGGCACAGGCCTGAGCCCTAGAGATGGTGGCATTGATGATAACTATTGAATGAAAATAACATTAAACTGGCATTAACTACTTGTAGTTTCCGTATTGCATGTTCTAGATTAAATAACTATTTTGTTTGTTTGTTCCATTTATATCCCGCCTTTAAATGCAATGGTATTTCGGCAGCCGTTTTTTCTTTTTTGGAACATATCGCCTATTGTAATGGTGTTAACTCTTGCACGTTGGGTTGCTGGTACTTTGGATTTTCAATCATTAGATCACGCACACATTCATACTTCCAGACTATAGGGAAGATGGGAAATCATCTTGGTTGTAGAAAAATCACCACCCCAGCCGGAAATCGAACCCGGGACACCTCGCACGGCAGGTCTGCTGTACCGACTGAGCTACGGGGCCACTCTGTGCATAGTGTACGCAGATATAAGATACTATTGCAAGATCATGTGCTTCATTATTTTAAATAACGTAAACCTATAAAATGCTAATGAACTTATCCCTCACCTCCCCAGTTTTGGATAATGCAATGCTGCCAATTCAGATCTATAACAAAAACAACGACTTAGCAAATATTAGGAAAATAACTGCCGAAATTGTTCTAAGAAAAATGAAAGGTGCCTGCAAAAATTATAAACAAACAAAGAACGACTGAATCAATATAAGGAATTATATATAAAACTAATTCTTGCTGCATTAGATTACCATTAGCTTAACTATATTGGCTGAATTATGTGTAACAAAATTTAGAAGGCACTGAGTAAATGTTTCGATGGCTTATGTCGTGATCCAGAACGGCTTATTTCAAATTAATAATGTGGATGATAACAGAGGTTCAGTGCTTCGAAAATAATTTGAAAGTGCAGGTATATTGCTGAGGCATAGAAAATTGAGTTGTATTTTACTTCTCGCCCTAATGTGTATTATTTGTTACTATAGCCATAACATTTATGTTGGTAGAAATGGTTTGCTTGGAAACGTATTCATGCTTTGGATTCCTTTCTTTATGCATAAATACCTTCCAAAAACGTAGGAAACCCATCGTGCAAATTCCCTTCGCTGCAATTTTTTATAAAATAATTGCAAAACTAATCTATCTGAAGCAGTTACGTTATTGAAGGATATGATATAATATTAAAATTATAATTCACTTTATTAAAAGCTTCCTTTGCCATTGGCATTGCGTGTTTGAATTTTCAGCTGCAGATTACTTTTTCTACTTAATGGTACAGCAATTATATCCACTTTTTGAATTCTAAAAATATATTAACCTATGTTGTGAGTTTCATTTTCCTTCTCTATTTCATCATCTTAGTTTGGAAAAATTAATTGACAATTCGTTCATCAGTATAATAAGTATGTGTTTTCATTTACTGCTAATTTCTGAAATGATATATTCTAACAAGTTTCTCAACTCACTATTATACAATCATTGCTTACAAAAGCCTACCCTTCCATTTATTTTAAGTCGGACACTCAAAGAACATATTTCATTAATCATTTCGTATTTGAAGTTCATTTCTTTCCATTCCCACAGTAAAAAAGCTCACTTAGCACATCAAAAATTATACAGTATTAGAAAAAATGCATGATAACAGCGAATTTCAGGAATATAATGCCAAAAATTGTGTACTTTTATTTCATTTACATTTTTATTTAGCTACATGTACCTCTTGTGGCCTAACCGTTACACAAAACTATACTTCATACCTGAATGTAATGTATCTTGAGAATGTATTTTAGGTATTTTCATAGCATTTTACCCATCACAATAATTCTTTCCAAGAAAAGGTTTGGTTATTTGTAATTTTTTTTTTAAAATGGGTCACTAAGATTTTTCTTCCTTTATCGTAATACTATATATATATATATATATATATATATATATATATATATATATAGAGAGAGAGAGAGAGAGAGAGAGAGAGAGAGAGAGAGAGAGAGAGAGAGAGAGAGAATATGTTGCATGTTTTGTGCAATATCCCCTGTTTTCTCATTGTGTTTTAGGCAAGTGGCAAACCACACGGAATTAAGTGATACTTAGTATTATCTCATAACGTAGAACCCAATAATATAGGATTAAGATTACTACAGAGGGGATTCGGCATCGAAACTGCTGATTTATTGTACCTAAGCCTCAAGTAGAACTTAGCCGGGAGGAAGGATGAGGCGAGAAGAGACAGAGGGCAAACGACCCAAGGTGCTGAGACACTCACCGACTCTTCTACTCTGAAAGAGACCACCGGATGAGAAATAACGTGAAATGATAATGGATATGAAGTAAATTCTGGGAATGTAATGATTCTACTCAGTATTCGCCTGACGACTGAGGAAAACCCCAGAAACATCCCATGAGTCAGGTAGGTCGGCCACGGAAATTGCATCCGGACTTCCGAATGAGGGCCTCAGATGAAACCGCCTGAGTATTCCTCTCATATTATACAATTCTTTTTTTTTTTTTTTTTTTTTTTTGCGTAGCATTAGCCTTCTACGATTTTTAATTTATGTACTACTTACTCACAATTAGCAGAGGAAATATAGCTGCGGATGTAAATATATAATATATATAAATTTATAATAGACATATATATATATATATAAAATTTTAGGTAAAAATATTGAAGAAGGATTACTTTGTCTTTATAAAGTAGGTCTGGCATGACATTTCCCGGATGCGTAAGTCAGCAAGACAGATTCGCATGACTGAAGAGAAATGGATGACTTATTTTGGAAACGTGCTAGACAATGCTTTAAAAATGCTTATCCAGTGATGTATATGTAAGAATAGAGAGGTCTTTAACGGGTATCTTCTCTTTGTGACGTCCCTGGTCAGACTCGTATGTCCTTTGCAGCTTTAAATATTTCTGATTACAAAAGCTCTGATTTATATGCACTGTAATGTATGCATCTGTGCAATAAAATCTGCTACATATATTCTGAAAACTTTAGAATATGCATTTAAAATACATTAAATATTTCAACATTCTCTCATTTATTAATCTTTAGGTAATCAAATAGCAAATTCTTAAGCACAATCACTGGTTAATATATATTATATATAATATATACAATATATATTATATTAGTCCGTTTCAGTCTATTTTAGTATTAGTCGGGTTTATTGCTATAAACAATTAAATATTTTCCACCGTTTTCTCAAAGAAACGGTTTTATTTTGTCACTTAAAATGTTTGTAAATCTCTATGAGAAGCTGTTTGCAGATGTTGCGCTGTCTATAACTTTTTGTCCCAGGGCACCTATTGCAATGTTATATAAATAATATGGGTTTATTTTACATAAATAAAACGAACAATCACTAACTCGAAAATCACCTTGACTTTTAAATATTGTAAAAGTACAAAAATAAAGCTTGAACAAACTTATTATACATCCATCTGTTGTTAAGAGTATGATTTCCATCAATCCATCATTCAATTTCCGTCTAATTTATTACAGCTCTTCTCCTGCATTGTAACATTCCGTTTTCTATTGCTCACACTTCAGAAATTAAATTAGCAGTATATTAGTACAAGTTTAAGTAAAAATGACACTTTTTTATTTTTGGAGACATCGTTTCAGCAGCCACATTAATACAAACTATATCAAGTTTTATGATGCCGTACGCATTCTCCATGATTGATACACACACATCCTTGAGGTCGTTGAAGGAGAGTCCTCCTCCGCAAAGGAGGGTCCTTCGACTCTTGCAATACCGGGACTAGGTCCTTTACTGGCATTGTAAGGGCTTCATTTATATAAATGACGGTGGGTTAATGGTGATGATTAATTTAAGGATATAAGTGTTTGATTAAGGTAAATATGGAATTCAATATAGGAATATGTAGCAGTTCTGAATTTTATGAAGGTCCTAGCACAAGTCTGGGTTTCTTACATGTTTCTCCAAGGTCGAGATCATATTCTCCAAGTCCTCGGATCAGGTAATTGAAGCTGTTTGGGAGGTTAGAATAGAAACTATGGGACAGGTGTAGGGTATAGTCAGATACTTTAGGGAAGGATAGGTCTGAATGGATATTGACATTTGGGATATACCAGTCGGCTGTGACTGCAGACCGAAGGTAACGGTTTACGACTGGGAGTTGTGAGAGGTGTGTTTTAGCTGCAGCACCCCAGATTTGGCAGGCATAAGTAAAAACTGACTATAGAACTTGTTTGTATAGTAGGAGCTTGTTACGAAGAGCCATAGGTAATTTGGGGTTGTATAGTGCATGCAACATAGCCATCCTTCTTACGCTATTTAGTTTAAGCTGTTGAGCGGCATTTTTTATATCAGGAAGCGCTTGTTGTTGATAGCTACGTTCTCCTTTTTCGCCGACCTTTTATAGGTTTAGAAACATGATACCTAAGTCCAACACAAACAGAGCAGTAAAAGATGTATTTTCTCGTATCCCTCTCTTCTTAAAGTATAAGAATGAAATATTTGTAGGTACTAGTTATTGCTCAAAAAGTAAAATATATGAATAAATATCTCGGAGGGGAGAGAATTCGTCCCCTTCAGCTGCCGTGGTGCGAGAGCTGCGGACCCTTAGCACTCGTGGTACCACTGACTTTTCGAGAGGAACCTCGGACCGAACATTCGAGCCCCTCCCTGAATGGGAGTTGTTCGGATTGGGTTGGACTTGAAATGGCAGTGTGTTCCCGACACCCGCGGGAGATCGGATACCTCAGGCCAGACCTCGGCCGCCCGGAAGGGGTAGAGGGTTGCCTAAGAAGTCCCGGATACTAGCCTGCAAGCTAGTACAAGGTGTGCTAGATCACCAGGCGGCCCCATGGAGGTTTGCGGTAGTCTTCCCTGCGGGGTTGACGCGCGGAAGTGGCGTATCTACTTCCACCCCGTCTTGACGTTGCTGTCGATGGGGGCGCTTTTTAAAGTAATAAGGTATTGCCCTATGGAAAGAGCGCTGGAGTTTCCATCGCTCCCGGGTTGAAGGAGGCCGAGTTCTTCGGACGTTCGTGTAGATCTTCATGTAGATATGCATAAATATGCACTAACCCCTTAAATAAGCATTTGTACGCACTATAAAACTTCCATAATAATGTACGTTAACTGATGCAAATTAATCATTCCTACACACTAGCCGTATATAGGCTAAGTTTTTGGATAGATAGAGTAGAACTAAAGAATTAATTGCCACGGCCGGGATTTGAACCACGGATCTGGTTTCCGTCCAGTCGCTCTCACCCATTGAGCTACCATGGTCAACGTGCCATCCTGACATTAAATTCTCCAATTGAGACACACACACACACACACACACACACACACACACACACACACACACACACACACACACACACACACACACACACATTCCGGTTAATCAACTACGGGCTCTCGTATTTCAAATACACCGTATCCGACGGCGGCACGTTGGCCATGGTAGCTCAATGGGTAAGTGCCACTGTACGGAAACCAGGAGATCAGTGGCTCAAATCCCGTGGCACTGAATTTTTCAGTTTGACTATCTATCCTTCCATACCAAACTCCTTGCAATGTAGAGTAAATTTATTACTTAAAATGTGTGTACGTTCAACTATCAAGGAATAAAACATGCAAATGTACTAAAATCCAGCTCCACTGATTAATTTAGTTACAACCAAATAATAAATAGGCACGCAGAAGCAGGGATCTCCAAACCTTCTTTTCCGAGTATGCGATAAAACTAGCTTTCAGGCTCAGCTATACGCCTGCCCCTTATATACGAGGGTTATTCGTAAAGTAATGTCCGATTCACCGTAGCTCATCTAATTTCGCGTGAACATTGAAACGCGCATGCGGAACAACTCCCGGCATGCCTTGCGCGTAAACGATACCATTTGCATTGGTATTGGTGCAGTGTGCTGTTAACAGAGACAGTTAAAATTGTTTCAAACAATCGAGCGGCCCGCCGACTGTGGAATAAGGTCTGTGATTCGGTTTTTGACGGCAAGGAACAGTTCAGCAGCGGACATTCATCGACAGATCAGTGAAGTGTAAGGCCCCAATACGATAAGTGACAGGAAAGCGCGTAAGTGGGTTCGACGCAACTACGTCCATAATGAACCGCAATCAGGCTGGCCATCAGTGATCACAGAAGATTTGATCAATGCCGTGGATGAAAAGATCCGTGAAAGCCGGCGATTCACAATTTCCACTTTAGCAATGGAATTTCCGGATGTGGGTAGAACAACTACGTACAAAATTGTCTCTGAAAAGTTGCAATTTCGCAAATTGTGTTTACGTTGGGTTCCAAGGCTGCTTACTGAGGAACACAAAATGACAAGAATGGCTTGTGCATTGAACTTTTTGAGCCGATATCATGAGGAAGGACGATCAACTATTGGAATACATTGTCACTGGGGACGAGACGGGTTTCTCACATGACTCCTGAGTCAAAACGTCAATCGATGCAATGGCGCCACACATCACCAGTCAAGGTCAAGGCCAAGGCCATGCAGACAGTCAACACTGAAAGTGATGGCATCCGTGTTTGGGATAGACATGGAGTGTTGCTAGTCGAGTTTATGGAACTAGGGACAACCACCAATGCAGACGCTTACTGCACTACTCTGACTAACCTCCGACGTGCAATACAGAACAAGCGACGTGGCCTGCTGACGTCTGGAGGTCTGGAGTGTTGTTGCTGCATGACAATGCCAGACCACATTCTGTCAAGCGAACCCAAGATCTCATCAGCTCTTTTGGATGGGAACAGATTGACCACCTACCAGACCTGGTGCCGGAGTATTTTCACTTGTTCCGCTACGTAAAGAGTTTCTCGGTGGCAAACGCTTCCGCACAGATGACGAGGTGAAAGAAGCAGTTGAAGAGTGGTTTTCCCGACACCCGTGGGTGATCGGGTACGTCTCCGGACGGGGTTGAGGTAAGCCATCAATATTCCTGGGTACTAGCTTGCAGAGCCAGTAGAAGGTGTGCTAGATCGCCAGGCGGCCCCACCGAGGTCATATCAGTAGCCTTCGCCTTTTGGTGTTGGCGCGCGTAAGTGGCGTATCCACTTCCATCCCGTCTTGTGTCCTTGGACCAGATAGGGAGGGGGCTTATTAGTAACCCAGGTCTTTTCCTATGGAAAGCCCCATGGAGGACGCCAGGTGCCCTTTGGGACAGCTCGCATACTCACTGGTTGAAAGAGGCCCGGGTCTTTGTCCTACGGGTCCAGGACTAATGGGCGTAGAACCTCTAGACTCAACTGACAGTTGAAGACTGGTTATCCTCACAGACGGCAGAGACGTTGGTATGACGTTGGTATACTGAAGCTTGTAGAATATGACAACAGTTTAGACAAATATGGCAACTATGTAGAAAAATAGATAAAGATGTAAGGAATCCAATAAAAATTATTTTTGCAAATATCTATGATTGTTTAATTTATAAAAATCAACGGACCTTACCTTACGAATAACCCCCTTATCTAGCGTTGTATAGATGTCAGCTAATTATATCGGGAATCTGAGCTATGTGCAACTGCTGCATCCCTCCAGAAACATTAATTCCTGACGTTAAACCAAGCCGAGCTCTGCCATGAAATCTGTACGTCCAGCTTAAAATTAGGAGTATGGCGGCACCGGAGTTAATTTGAGCTACAGTCACGACAATATTGAATTTCATCCAAAATTCGATTCCAGATTTCACCAGATGTAAACGCTCGTGTGCGTGTTTGTGTGTGTATGTGTGTGTGTGTGTGTGTGTGTGTGTGTGTGTGTGTGTGTGTGTGTGTGTGTGTGTGTGTGTCTGAAAATAAAATACCGGATAAATATAAAAAGTGGCATCGATGTTTCCATTTTCCAAGAAAATTCCATTTACTTGGAATTTTTATGGCTTTTAATTTCATAAGGAGCATTGATTAATATCAATATGCATAAAATACCCGGATGACAAATAAAATATACCTAGTTATACATATTTATTATATTCTGAATCTTACTTGCATTTTTTTTTCAAACACCTAGTAGATTCTTCTTTAATCTGAATTAATTTTTCATGATCTTGCATAGTATTTAAAAATCGCGAGTGACAGACAAAAATTGAGGTCTCGTAAACGTAGCTTTCACCACATAATTTATTTGTATAATTTTCAGATTCTCATCTATTCTATATAGATAGGGTTCAACAACCTCTTAAAATCGTTAACCAATGGTACGCACTATTAAGTATATTATTAAATATAAAACACGTTTCTGAGAGGAAGGCAATTATGCTTAACTATACCATAGGCCCAAACATTGTTGTTGCAATATAATACGGCAATATAATGGATTCACTTTTGGTGCTTCTAGATCTTATAAACAGTCAAATAGTTTTTTATTGTTTGTTACTGGTTTGAAGTTTCATACACACTTTTTCCAGTCCAAAGAACCTATTCGATAATCACGTACTAAAACGGACTGCAGTCATCATATACCGATCCGCTTGGAAACTGATCAGCACGTCTCGCCGTGTCCTCTCGCTATTACCTAAATAAAAATGTGCAGTGAGGCCATTTCTACCAACGTGTCTCAATTTACAAACTACAGAGAAATACTTTTTTAAATTTATGGAAAACTTCTTATATATTTCAAATACATATATACATCTCATATACATATACATGTATATACATATACATCTCATAAATATACAATTATTCACAAGAATTCACAGTTATCTGATGAGATTGTAGCGTCCTCAGTAATATTACTGGAATTACTTGGTAAAATAAATCATTTTATAAAGAAATCATAGATAGATAAATAATTTAATATGTTGCAATCAGTTCAAGATGTATGAAATATATGTTCTAATTTTGTGAGCAAATAAGAAGTCACTGGCAAGGAAAGTTAGTGATAGGAATGCCTTAAGTAACAGGCAATTAATTTCAGTGAATCCAGGCAACAACAAATCCATTACCCCAAAGTACCTGAAAGTTACAAATACTCACACAAATAACTTCTGTAAATTAGAAAGAAAAAACGATTTTTAACTTTTAGCAAGACACAGAGTAAAAACTTGTATTTCAGATAAGAATAAGAAATTAACATTTGGCGAAGCATGATGTGAGAATTGTTATGGGTAGTAATGAAATAGGTAGGCTTATGTTGATAAAAGGGCGTTTAGTTTAAAATTCTTGTCATTTCTTCGCGGCTTACACAAATGTTTCACTGCCCATCCAACACAAGAAGGCAAGATCGAGGAATGTGTGACGTAATCAGTTTTACTGTCGGTATGATGTTTATGCTAGCTTTCCGGATATGATAACAATGCTAGGCTTATCAAAATTTCACAGTGCTGTCACACAGCTCAACTGTGCATAATAACTATCATTGTAGTTACTCAAAGGAACATTAAATATAGCAGCAGGGTGACTCATATGAACTCTCATACACTCATTTTGTAGTAAACAGATCCACTGCCAGAGTAGAAAAATAGTTCAAGCCCCTCTCCATCTACAGCCCCGGCTGCCTTATTGTGGCGAGTAAACAATACTTTATCATCGATTATGAACAGTTCGTAGCATCTAAAAGCTTCGCTAGCCAAATACATAGTTAAGAGTTCCCACAAAGGAACTGTCTGCTCTATATTTTAGCGACTCATGACAATTTGTTCTTCTCTAATCAAGGCTTCCACGGGTGATCAGCCGTGTCAAATTAATAAACGTCGAGCTTTCGGCAATTGCAAATTCCATGGCCTTCTTCAGGATCATTGTTCTACTCATTGATAATACGGAAATTGTTGTTTGTAAGCGCCGATTTGGAAAATATAATATTTCTATAGCAACAATATTTCTCATGCTAAGCTTCATAAACAGAGTAACTCTGTACCTTTAAACAGTCAGTAACTCACTTCAAATAATACATTAATAATTTGTTTCCATTAAACGTAGTAAGTAACTTAACTTGTGCGCATTCTCAAACACATCCATATATAAAGTTGCCAAAGTTGACCACTATAACACCCTGCAGCAGTAGAGTAACCAAAGTTTGTAGCAGTATGAGAAAGTACATTATCAAGTAGTTACATAGCTTGTGACGAAATTTCATATTATGAAGGTCTGTATGTCGGTTTTGTTTGTCTTCTTGGTGCTCGCTCCTGCGGCATGTGCTATGGCACCTGTAGCGAACAGAGACAATAATGAGAATATACGTATTCAAAATTTAGCATGTATCTATAACAATCAAACTGTGATAGAAAAACCTGAGTATTGTTTTCATATGTTGCCTGTATTCCTAATTTTATACTAATTACACGCAGATATATGATGATTAGTGTAAAGTGGACAGAAAAATATTATTTATAGGAACAGGTTACTAATTATACAGAAGCTAGCAATCAAGGTAGTTGGTTTATCCTGTGACTGTGACTAAAATGACAAAAGGCGAACTTACAAATCACGCATAGAATGTGTTTATGACTTCTCCTCGTACTTACCCCTCCTGGCGCCAGGAGGTAGAAGAAAAAACTGGATTTATGCTCAGCATTTAACAAGCCACAGAATTCCAAGAAGAGACGAGAGCAAAATGCGGGTTAATGAATAAGGAAAGCGGCTAGATCCTTCTTCATGGAAATACCGCGTTCATCTCCGTAAATCAAATCCCTTGAACTTCATTGTTTGTAGTTAATATCACTTTAAGCGGATATTTCAGCAGCAGTAAAGAAATGAGAAATATACCGGGGTCACTTCATTCCAAGACTTATAGAGCAATTAAAGTTATTTATTATTACTATTATTATAACTATTACTATTATCATTATTACTACTACTATTACCATTACCATTACCATTACCATTACCATTACCATTACCATTACCATTACCATTACCATTACCATTACCATTACCATTACCATTACCATTACCATTACCATTACCATTACCATTACCATTACCATTACCATTACCATTACCATTACCATTATTATTATTATTATTATTATTATTATTATTATTATTATTATTATTATTATTATTATTATTATTATTATTATTATTATTATTATTATTATTATTATTATTATTATTATTATTATTATTATTATTATTATTATTATTATTATTATTATTATTATTATTATTATTATTATTATTATTATTATTATTATTATTATTATTATTATTATTATTATTATTATTATTATTATTATTATTATTATTATTATCATCATTATTATTATCATTATTATCATTATCATTATTATCATTATTATCATTATTATCATTATTATCATTATTATCATTATTATCATTATTATCATCATTATTATCATCATCATTATCATCATTATCATCATCATTATCATTATTATCGTCATCATCATCATCATCATTATTATTATTACTATTATTATTACTATTATTACTATTATTATTACTATTATTACTATTATTACTATTATTACTATTATTATTATTATTATTACTATTATTATTACTATTATTATTACTATTATTATTACTATTATTATTACTATTATTATTACTATTATTATTACTAGTGCCGCCCTGGCGGCAGACTCGCGAAGCCGAAGCCGAAGCCGAAGCCGAAGCCGAAGCCGGTGGAGATTCGGAAAACTTCGGAACCAATCGTTACCGGTAGCGACAGGCAGTTGAATGTAGAGTTGAGAAAATAAACAGTTTAAGGTTAGCTAGCAAACTGTAATGGTGACGAATGTATTTCGAGGAAAATAAAGTGTAGTTTTTGTGTTTCGTAACCTCGTTTTATTATTTCACGAACCCACAAAGTTACAACTGGTGCCAGAAGTGGGATAACTACATCACCGAACATTATGGCCATGGAATCGGCATTGGAAATGCTTTTGCAAAAGATGAACGAATTAACAGCGAAGTCGGAAGCGGCAAATAACTTGGCCGCGAAGATGAACGAGTTAACAACAAAAACAGAAGCGGCAAATAACAACCTGGCCGCAGAGTTGAAAGAAATAAAGACCGAATTGACCACAGAAATGAAGGCAGCGAACGACAGTCTGGCCACGGAAATGAAGGAGGCGAACGAGGTCCTCGCCACCAAATTTGAGGAACAGTTGGCCGGTGTGAGGGATGACGTGACGGAGCTGGGCAAGCGGATGGGCCAAGTGGACGAGCGCGTCGAGGACCTGGCGAACCGCTTCAATGACCTAGAGGAAAAGGCCGACAATAACGCCAAGTCCCTGAACGCCATGGTTGAAGACGTCGAAGACCTCGCGAACCGCGTAAACAACCTGGAGGGAAAGGCCGACAGCAGCGTCAAGTCCCTGAACGCCATGGTGGAGGACGTCGTCGGCAGGAGACTGAAGGATTTGAAGGCTGACGCACCGGGACGCGACACAACATCGGCGCGCGTCAAGCCTCCGAAATATGACGGCGCGTCAACATTCGAGGTATTCCGCCGCCAGTTCGACACAATGGCCAAGCACAACAGATGGTCACCGGAGGAGGAGGCCACACAATTAATAGCCAGCCTCCAGGGACGGGCCGCGGAAATCCTAACCGCGGTGCAGACGACGGTGGCGCCCAAGGACATCTGGGAGGCCCTGGAGAATCGCTTCGGGAACCACCGCTTAGCCGCAGCATACCGCAGCCAGCTAAAGGCAAGGTCGCAGCAGCCGGGGGAGACGCTGCAGGAGTTCGCCATAGCGATCGAGCAGCTGGCTAGCAAGGCCTTGGTTGACGTGCCACTGGAGTTCGTATCCCGGGAAGCCGCCTACAATTTTGTCGACGGGGTACGGGACACGGAGATTCGTCAGCGCCTAATGCTCGGTGATTATAAAACCATCCACGAGGCGCTGACAGCGGCATTAAGGATGGAGGCGGCCAAGGTAGCATCTATCCCGACGTCGAGAACGAGGAGTGTCCGCTACGCCGGAGACAGAAGACCAGCTGTGGGACGCCGGCGAACACCTATTGGCCTGTGTTGGGGGTGTGGACAAATAAATAAATAAATAAATAATAAATAAGTAAATAAATAAGTAAATAAGTAAATAAATAAGTAAATAAGTAAATAAATAAGTAAATAAGTAAATAAATAAGTAAATAAGTAAGTAAATAAGTAAGTAAGTAAGTAAATAAGTAAGTAAATAAGTAAATAAGTAAGTAAATAAGTAAATAAGTAAGTAAATAAGTAAATAAGTAAGTAAATAAGTAAATAAGTAAGTAAATAAGTAAATAAGTAAGTAAATAAGTAAATAAGTAAGTAAATAAGTAAATAAGTAAGTAAATAAGTAAGTAAATAAGTAAATAAGTAAGTAAATAAGTAAGTAAATAAGTAAGTAAGTAAATAAGTAAGTAAGTAAATAAGTAAATAAGTAAATAAGTAAATAAGTAAATAAGTAAATAAGTAAATAAGTAAATAAGTAAATAAGTAAATAAGTAAATAAGTAAATAAGTAAATAAATAAATAAATAAATAAATAAATAAATAAATAAATAAATAAATAAATAAATAAATAAATAAATAAATAAATAAATAAATAAATAAATAAATAAATAAATAAATAAATAAATAAATAAATAAATAAATAAATAAATAAATAAATAAATAAATAAATAAATAAATAAATAAATAAATAAATAAATAAATAAATAAATAAATAAATAAATAAATAAATAAATAAATAAATAAATAAATAAATAAATAAATAAATAAATAAATAAATAAATAAATAAATAAATAAATAAATAAATAAATAAATAAATAAATAAATAAATAAATAAATAAATAAATAAATAAATAAATAAATAAATAAATAAATAAATAAATAAATAAATAAATAAATAAATAAATAAATAAATAAATAAATAAATAAATAAATAAATAAATAAATAAATAAATAAATAAATAAATAAATAAATAAATAAATAAATAAATAAATAAATAAATAAATAATAAAAAAAATCTGAATATTCTACCCCGGCACCTAGACAACTATACCGGGGCATATATCCAAATTTTCTCTTTATTTTTCCATAAAGTCCTTACAAATGTTATAATTATACAAATCTCTCAGAAAACTACTCTACAAAAATAAAATGAAATAAAATAACAGAAATAAACACAAAAAAAGCAAAAACAAAAGAAAACAACTATAAAAATTACAAAATCCTTATTTCCTAAATCTACATCTAAATCTATTAATTCTGTAGTCCACCATGGCCTCTGCCATCACTCTCTCCCACCGCCGCCCATGCAGTCAACTCCATTGTTAGATTATTCAATAATTCTTCCCGTCTTATCCTATTTTGTATTCTACAACTCCTTCTTGGATCTTGTACTATTCTTCGCCTATTATCAACTCTTTCTCCTTTGAATATTTTTACCTCCCATGCTTTCTTACTTACAAAGTTAGTCAAAACTTGTAATTTATTTACCAATTGTTGATCTCGAATTATGTCATATACGATATATCCTGCTAGCGCATGCCTCTCTTCTTGTTGGTGAATTGCATATCTTCCACATTCAAATACTACATGTTCAGGATTATCTTGTTTGTTGCATAATTCACATATATCATTTTCAGTTTTATTGATTTTCTTCCAATAGGTCTTATAAGGTCCGTGTCCTGTTATATAATGTATAAATCCCTTTGTTGGTTGAATAAAATTCAATTTTAATCTCTCTTTGACGTTCTGAAAAATTTCAAACACTCTTCTACCTTCTAGACTTTCTGTCCATTCATTTTGCCATTTATCTTTTAAACTATTTTTAATCACCCAAGATTTGTTTGTTCTGACTCCAGTTATATTATAAACTTTTTCTAAGTTTCCTTTTTTCGCCCAAAATTTTGCGCCCTTCAATCTTATTAATAAATCAATCGGCCAAATGGCCGTTGTTACTAGCAATGCTATAGTTGGTGTTGTTTTTACAGCTCCTGTCAGACGTAATAATACTTTTCTTTGCGTTCTTCTCAACAGTCTTCTTATTTGCACATCACCCATCCTTTCTGCCCAAACTGCTGCCGCATACGTCATAATTGAAGCAAAAATGGTGTTATGATATATCTGTATGTTACGCAATGGAAGTACAATGTACAATGGAAGTACATTGGGGTGTGGACAGCCCGGACACCTGCGGAGAGACTGCCCACACCAGGAAGAGCAGCCGGAAAACGAGTAAGGCCCGGCGTGGAGAGGGGCACGTCGGCGCCATTACCACCATCCCCTCGAGTGACAATCCGCGCCGTCAGCCGGCGGATGGATGACAACCTCATCGCGGACGGTTGGGTAAGAGGAAAGCCGTGCCCCGTGCTGGTGGACACCGGGGCGGCCGTGACCATCATCAGACCTGACGTGGTGAAGGGTTTGCCGACGAGGAAGCCGAGCCGACCATACGAGCTTGTGACGGCATCGGGCGACACCATGCCTGTGGAGAAGGAGGCCCTGCTGGAGCTGACCTTGGGACGGAGTGCCGTGCATCTGTGGGTGTTCGTCGCGAAGGTGGCTGAGGAGGTGATTCTGGGACTGGATGCCCTCAGGAGCCACGAGGCGACGGTCGACGTCGGCAGGAAGGTCCTGAGGCTCAACGGGGAAGAGGTTATAATCCGTCAACCAGAAGAGCGCCTTGGAATCTGCAGAGTCGTCTTGAACGAAGACGTGGTTGTCCCCGCGAGGAGCGAGGTGATGGTGACGGCGCGACCGGAAGGCCAGACAGGAGGTTGGGTTCAGAGGCTGCAGGAGTACGACTTCACCTCGGAACATCGCAGAGGGAAGAGTCACGGTAACGCGGACGCTATGTCCCGAAGACCCTGTCCAAAAGAGTGAGGCCAATGCACAAGAGTGGACGGGAAGGAGCGTGCCGCAGCAGTTCGAGTAGTCACGGCAGTGCCTGCGGATGGCTGGGATAGCGCAGGCCTGAGGAGGGAGCAGCTGGCGGACGCAGTCTTGGGGCCACTCTTGAGGGATGTGGAGAACCCGGTGGACCACCTCCACGACATGCACGAGATGGCTCGCCAGAACATCCAGAAGGCGAGCGACCGCATGAAAACCCGAGACGACAGGCAAGCCAACAGCCAGGGGTTCCAGCAAGGTGACCTGGTCTGGTTGTACCGCCCGACCCGGACCAAGGGACGCTGCCCGAAGCTTCAGCAGTCATGGCAAGGACCGTACCGTGTGGTGAAGAGGATTAACGACGTGGTCTACCGCATCCAGAAGGTGCCCCGAGGAAAGATGGTGGTACACCTGTATCGCTTGGTCCGCTACGAAGGCGCTGTTCGGGACGACCAGCCTTGAGGAGGTAGCAGTGTCGCCCTGGCGGTAGACTCGCGAAGCCGAAGCCGAAACCAAAGCCGGTGGAGATTCGGAAAACTTCGGAACCAATCGTTACCGGTAGCGACAGACAGTTGAATGTAGAGTTGAGAAATTAAACAGTTTAAGGTTAGCTAGCAAACTGTAATGGCGACGAATGTATTTCGAGGAAAATAAAGTGTAGTTTTTGTGTTTCGTAATCTCGTTTTATTATTTCACGAACCGACAAAGTCACACTACTATTATTACTATTATCATTATTACTATTATTATTACTATTATTACAATTATTATTACTATTATTACAATTATTATTACTATTATTACAATTATTATTATTATTATTACTATTATTATTATTATTATTATCATCATCATTTAGCTACATTAACAAGGAATTATATTAGTAACACTTAAAACGTGAGTTGATAAGCACCCCTTAGTGACTATCTGTAGCATGTTTGAGATCAAATCGTTTTGAAAAGAACTCAAGACCTTTTTGTTGTTCATTTTTAATTTTATATTTTACTAACTTTTAAAGATAGAGTAAAAGTATGTATATTGCAAAATGGTTAACCTTTTTCCTAAAATTAAATGAAAAGGAATAAAAATCCACGCAACTGCAGCCAGTATCCAAGTATATATTATCACACCGGTTATTTTACCTGGGTACTTCCCATCCTTTGACATAGGCCTATTTAGACAGCATTACGTTTCATCTTGAGCTTACGGCTCTTCGAATCGCTTCATTTTTTATACCATAAAAGGGATATGAAAACCAGTTTAGGAACAAGAGGAAAGACGGCGTATTAATAAAATAATTCGGACAATATGAGCTGAAGAAGCACTTTACATAATTCGATAGATAATGGAAAAATGAATACTATGTTGTACCTTATAATATTCTTAATTATGCAAAAAATCAATAACTATGAAACTAATAAACCAAATCCATTATATAATTTTACAACATACCAGGAGCGATAAAAGAATTCCAGGATTTTTCTTTTTCCTTACAAAATATTTTTTCATCAGCATCAACTTTGTTTCTTTCTAAATAATCCTCCTCAGATCTTGGAAGCAATTTTGGAACCCAATTTTGATTATGATGTTCAATTTCTTAAAGGATTTCTTTTTATCTCATTAATGATGGCCAAAGAACTTCCTTTCATGGTTCTCTTCAGCCTCGGCAGTAGAAAGGTGTCGCAGAGGGCCAATACGATAGCTGAGACAACGGTCTGTTTTGTGCCAAAGGAGAATCACGCATTGGGCTGTAAGCAATTCCCATGCGTGTTTTTGTCACAGTTTTGGTCAAACTCTCTAATGGCGATTTTCCAGAATAGTTTTCTTTATTTATTGAACACTGTCGTCTGTAATTGATGTATCAGGGCATCCACAGTGGTCGTCTTTACCCTCTTTGAAACATTTCTACAACCCTCAAACTCGTTTCACTTAAAATAAAGTTGCCAAAAAGCAAGTGTCAACATTTCAAGTGAGTGCTGCATTTTATTGCATTTTTCAAAATTAAATAAACATATGCTAAAATTTCGTCAAGTGCTCCGAAAATAACCTTCTTGACTGTTAAAAATGAAACAATTATTCAAAGCAGCTAGAAATGAAAAAATACATCAGGAACATATATCAGAAAGATAAAACGTAGTTGAAAATCGGATGGATGAAGTCCGTGAAATTAAAACATTGTCATTATTTCAACTCATATATTCGAAAAATGCCCAAAATATAATAATATAAATAATATAATTAACGTTTTTTCTTCTTCACTTCATTGCATAGGCAATCAAGTGCCTGTACCCCTTCCAAGTCCTCTAGCCATCGTTTTCTGGGTGAGACCACCGTTCTCCTTGCTTTAGCACAATATTGTATTATTATTCGTTTAGTAAATATGTTATAGAAATACTTTCATGTTCCTTCCATTTTAGTTTGAAATATTTTAATGTTTAATTCACATTAAGAATGCCTAACTTTTCACTTACATTTTCATTTACCAGGTCTCGCTTCGCACATCGCTTCACACTTCCTAACAATTTCATTTCTGAAGCTTGTATTTTACTCCGTTTCTTTTTAGTCATTGTCGAAGTCTTATTTCCGTATGGTACTATAGGTACAGCCATAATTTTGTAAAGGTTAAACTTTGTTTCTTACTATCGTATTTTGTTCAAAGTGTCCTACACATTCTTTGAAGTTTGGATGATTTATTGTTCACATCATACTCTATCATAAATAATATGATTTTCCAAGTAATTAAAATGGCTCAACGCAACGGTTACTTACGAGTATATTTATTTTTGTCCTAATAGACATAATTAACGTTTCGATATATTAATACTAATAACATACTATGGTTAGATATCTAATCTGCATATCATAATGAAATGCGTTTCTCGAACAAAAAGTTGTCTAGATGTCTAAACAGAAATTATCAATGATCCTATTCCAGTGAATTGTATTATATCCCATTCAAGAATTCAATGCTAAGATTCCACCTAAAATGTGTCTATTAAAATTTTCTGAATTAAGAAATTATTTACTTTTAGAAACAGGTCCGTTCATGGTGTATGAGTCTGTGTCTGTGTGCGTGTGTCAGTGTCTGTGAAGAGCATAACTAAAATTCAGTTAAATACAAAACCCACATATTGGTTATAGATCAACAGATCCATAACAAGAAACTATTTTAACGCTTTCATTTATGAAACACTATGTAGCGTCATTTGAAATATTGAGTTCCATAGGTTCGACGTTTTAAATCCAATAGCGGGTCATCCATAGTTTTCAAGTCAATTTTATACTGTGTCCTTCCTCTTTCTGAATCTTCACCATGCACTTCGCCAAGAGTCATTAGGTCTTAATTCTAAACGATGGAGGCGTGATATTCGCGTTCAAGACTACCGAAAACACGAAAAATTTAATGGAAATTAAATGTTCTTTCACACTAGCCGTGTGTAGGACGCACTATAAAAAGGTGGAGTCAGACTGAAAAATTCAATGCCATAGCCGGTATTTGACCCACGGATCTTCTGGTTTCCGTCCAGCCGCTCTAACCATTTGAGCTACTATGGCCAACGTGCCAACATGACATTAAATTCTCCTACTGACTCGTGTTTCTCCCGGTAAACCACTAGAAGTTCTCATAAACACATAAGACAACTACCTTAATGGCGACTTACTATGCTATAAGTACTTTAAGGCCCGGGCTTTATAGTTCGGACCACTATTAGGTACAATTAATGGAAATTAATTGTTCTTTCACACTAGCCGTGTGTAGGACGCACTATGAAAGGGTAGAGCCAGACAGAAAAATTCAATGCCATAGCCGGGATTTAAACCACGGATCTTCTGGTTTCCGTCCAGCCGCTCTTACCATTTGAGCTACTATGGCCAACGTGCCAACATGACATTAAATTCTCCAACTGACTCGTGTTTCTCCTGGTAAACCACTGCTACCAGTCATATATAGGTAAATACTAAAGTTTGGCATGGTCAAGCATAAAATATATTTTCTAAATAAAACAATGTACGTGTTATATCATCAACGTGCTCATTTTTCTGAGCTAGGATAATAATGTTGGCTGGTTTTAGTAACAGTCTGTGAACAGAAATAAACCGTCTTGGGTTGTAGAACAGGGATCTAAAATATCGAGAGTAACGGTTTTTACTAAATTTTTAACTTTCATTATGGGAACTTTATTCAGTTTAATCCAAAATGGTAACAAATTGGCTACTTTTAATATACGGTACATGTAATAAGCAGGCGTTTTCTAAGACGACGTGACCCACATGCATAAACACCTTAATTTATACTCTTACCTCGTTAACACAGGATGGTGCTTTGGATCTATAAGGCTTACCTACTCAATGAAAGTAGATGTACACATACATAAATTCATGAGGAAGTTAACCGCATTTTATAGCACTTACTTTACGCAGCATATCATACTTTGTCAACGTGAAGCCATTTTGTACTTTCTCTGCGGACATAAATTACATTTGTATTATATTTCACCCAAACGTTTTACAAAAAGATTTCACAGGCAATAATCGTCTTGCGACTTCTTGAATACACTTTCAGAGGAAAAGGCAAGAATATGTGTGTTGTGTGCCTGAATCTATCTGTTTGTCTGTCAATGAACATTGTTATCCCAAAACAAACGTTGATGAAATCTAAAGTAGCTATTTAAGCTTACTGCCTTGCAAATATGTGACCCAAAAATTTGGAAGAAAGCGTTAAAACAAAACACATGAGAACAAAATTATTGTTTCTTTGATTTTCTTAAAAATATATACCTTTGTTATCAAAATAATAAATTGTTATGTTAAGTGCATAAATAAAATGTATATATAGGTATATATCTTGAATTTTCTGGGAGTAAGTTCTAAAGTCTTTTGAATGACTTATGTAGTCAGTCAAGTGCAAGGGATGTACAAAAACTTGCTGCACAAAAAGTTAGATTTAGTTAAAGAATAAAATTTAGGTCAAATTTTATGTATGTGTGAGAAACGCAGATAGGAACAGATGTTAAACCATTTCCGAGGTATTCTATCTTATTTGCTACAAGTTTAAAATGTTTAAAACTTTTAAGGTCGTAACACACTATTCTTTTTTTCTCGTGATAATGCTAAAATTATGCAAAGTCAAAACCATTACTCACATACCAATCCGCTTTCTAAACAATTCCTATGCTTTTATCTCCTGTATCATACAACGAAATGTGAAAATGTATAACGAAAATGTATTTGCATTAATAAAAAATAGAAGAATAAGCATTTGTAACAATGGTTCGTAAATAAAGAGCAGATAAAGTCATATGAATGCAACAATTTTTTTTTCAAAGTAGTTTCATTCGATATTTCTTCTCCATTAAGCTTGATTACTAAGTAGTTTACAAACGGCAAGGCAAAAATATTGTAAGGTTCACTTAACTCCTACTCTCCTATTGAGTTTCGGTTGCAAGTTGAGTTATGTTTCTCAAAAAACCAGTAGGTATAACAAAGTCCACAGAACAATTCTTTAATGTACGGACTCGGGAAGGAGTCAAACATTACGAGCATACTACACAGGAGCAATTATAATGTGACGCAGCAACTATGGTCGATGTTTATCGACAGTTCGGAGTTGGGCAGTCGGAACCTAACAAGATAAGCCGCGCGGATGACCAGCGTTAACACTACAGTGCTATTGCCAAAGAACTGGAATCTTCAAAATGTCGAACTTCTAGTAAACTTCTACATTTACATAAGCAGCACCTTGCAAATTCGGCGAAGTGAGTCCTGCGGTAAACGACTGATAGTTAGGCCAGGTGAAGCAAGTCTCGCGAATGAATGAGGGTAGCATGTGCGTTTCTGGTGCAACGTCCTGTTCTCAGTGCGAACTGATGACGAATATGATGAACGCAGTGTGCGGGATTGGAACGTTTTGGGTTTTACTACCCGGACAGTGAACCGTCCAAACGAAGAGGCGAGGTCGGGCACATTTCGTTGCATCGCTACGACACAGAAGTAAATTGGCAGTAAACACTGAAACAGTTCACATTAGTGAAGCGACAGAGTGGGCTAAATTTCAACTAGATTATTAAGGGTATGTATGACTGAAATTTCATGAAAATCGTGAAAATAACGACTTTTTTTATTTTAATTCTATAAAATAATTTAGACATTCCCGAATGTGAAAAATGCATAATTTGCCTCTGAACGCCATTTTTAAATGCTTATTTAAATGTCGGTGGCCTTTAAACTCTGTCAGAGTCACGCCCTCTTTTGCCTACATCCACATTCTTTGTCTGTTTTCCGTTCTTAAATTTTCAATTCAAGAAAAGAAAAATAAGGCTTTAGAAGACAAAATAGTTCCTAAAATGTTGCCAATATATCAGAGGCTGGCTTCTACAACATTACTAGAGAGGTGCAAAACAGGAAAAACACAGAATGCCAATGAATCTTTGCATCATGTCATATGGAATAAGTGCCCAAAGGAAGTTTTCATATCAAAACAAAAATTGGATCTTGCTGTTATTAAAAGCATCAGTGAGTTTAACATGGGTAGTCTTAAGTCATTGGAGCTTCAGCAAAATATCAGAGGTGAAAGTGTAGTAGACTCAGCAAGGAAAACTTCAGTGCAGCGAGATCAGACTCGTATCCTGCAAAGCAAGAAGCGAAGTTGTGCAGAAGAAAAGCAACATCTAAAGAAGAAAAAGGTGGAAAAAGCAGCAACAGAGGAGAGGAAAAAGAAATCTGAGGGTCCAACCTATCAGCCTGGTGGATTTTAATGTGAGTTATGCAATCAAATCTTTAATCGCTGTTTTCTCAATGTTCATATTTTCAGCATTTTTCTTCCTGTAAAATGCTTCTGGCGATGCAGTTTTTGTACTACATTCATAAACTTTCCTACACAGGTTCAGAATATCATGAGGAATGGAATTTGCCGTAGGTTTTATTGTGAAATGTATATAAGCATATATTTTTAATTTTCAAACACAAAACTTACAGTTTTTTAGACAAAAAAAGAATATTTGTAAATTAAAAAATTTTTGTGACCTAAACTAAAGGAGACACAGAAAAACCCAGAGCAATTTCAAAACGTATGTGTATTATGAACATAGGGTTAAAATATTAGACCAAAATTCAAAATATTTTGTCGCAAGGGACTTTTTAGTGACGTAACAAAAAACATACAAAATTTATCATAATTTCTAAACTGCTGGAGAAAAATGGTTTAAATTTAGGTTGTAACATGTTTACATTATACTACACCTATGGTGTAAATTTGAAAAAGCTAGCATTATTAGTTCAGAATTTGAAAATTTCAGTCATACATACCCTTAAGTGACATTGAAAGCTAAGAGAACTATTTGGAAAATTGGAACAAACCTCTCAATAATTATCGCAGTACTAACTGTAAGTAGAGCTCTCAGTTGAGTTACAATAATATATCCCGTCAGGATCTATTTCTACAGTGGTCATTTCATTTGAGTTCATTTCACGTGCGGCTCACTGTCACACCTTCTAGGCATCGTGTAAATAAGAGTAGACGTTAAAATATATTAGAAAAATACAAAACATGCCTTTCTCTATTCATGCACAAAGTAACAGAGTATTCTTACTAACAGCTATTCTCTACTTCATGTTTATCGAGATAAATATTTGCAGAGCTTACGATATTGCTAATACTGTAAGTGCAAGGAACATGGGGATACAATAGGCTTTAATCAACACTGTACCTTTCAGGGCACAGCTGGTCGCTAAGTGATGCCTTTGAAATTTCGTTATGTTTGCGTGGCCAGGAGATAAACAAAAGACAGGCATTTCTATTTAAGAATAGTGACAGTATTGTAAAATTCACACCAATATCAATTGAATGCGTCTGAAGTACTTTCTTTCGCAAATTAAATGTGTATTTGAATTGCATTGAATGTTTTAATGAAATCCACATTCTTCTTTAGTAAGATTATATCTATTGCGGCTTACTAGCTGCGCAGAGATCAACCAAAATGAAAACGTCTCCTGACGGCATTTCTAAGGAATTCAAGATACACATTCCATTTTACATGAAAATATCCGAAACAGAAGTCTATTGGAAGTTAACTGTTCTTTCAAACCAGCTGTGTTTTGAACCAGGTTTGGAAAGGTAAGGTCAGACTGAAACATTCAATGTCATAGCCGGGATTTGAACTGTGGATCCCCGGTTGCTCTAACCACTGAGCTACCATGGCAACATGCCAGTATGACATTAAATTTCCCAACAGACTCGCAAATACTTCCTGGGACTTAAGGTACTTACAGCATTATAAGTCTCCTTTAAGGTCACTTTTTCATGTGTTTATGAGAACGCCTATTGTTTACACGGCAAAATGGTAGTCAACTGGAGAATTTAATGTACTGGCCTGATGTTTTGGTAGCTCAGTGGTTATATCATTCAGAAGGGGAATTGCTACAAAATTATTACAGCAAATTCTAAGAAAATGAAATTTTTCGAAAAATGTTTCACGGAAAATATAGTGTGGGAAGGGGGCATTTTCTTAAAAATCCTAGTGTGCTATCGTTGTTCAACTTTAACACCATCTTATGAAAAGTTCTTTTTGAGGTGGGAGGGATTCATTGAGTTTAAAACATACATATCAAGACAAATCCGGGATCAAATTTTTGGATGGAATGCAATGTGAACTATAATAATTTGCTAGATGCTCATTGCAATCACATTCTACGGGCTGCTGCAGTGCTTAGCTTGATACGAGCAGTGAGGTTTCAGACGTTACCATGAAGTGTCTTTGCAAGAAACACGTTCTTGTGGTTGTGGTAAACTTTGGGGTTTTCGTGGTGGCTTGTTTAAATAAAATGAGGAGGAATGCTGGACTATCATTATTGGCAAAACAGTATAAAACACTGTCAAGGTTTTGGGCAATATTGAGGATAGACTTTCAGTGTATTTGTGACCAATGTAACACTTTAAGAAAGGTGTCAACTACAATTTTAGAGAATTTACTAAATAGAATAGGAACCAGATTATCGTGGAGAATGCGTGAAGAGAAATGATATCCAACACACAAATTGAATCGGATTCTGTAATTCTTGAACTTCTATACTTTAAATGTTATTACAAAAGAGTAAAAAATATACATTAGTAGCTGTATCATACATAAATAGCAAGATTCAACTACACCCTGTCCATAATCTGACAGTTGATGCCTTATTTAGATTGTGCATTTGAGGGTAAAAACAGTTCTCTGTACTGAAGACTCAGGAGAGCTCTCTCACCCCTGAGTCCCTCCTGTTCGTGCCCACGAGTAGTCCACTTGGAGATAAATAGAACTGCAAGTCATCTGGTCTTACGCCAAAAGAGAGACTGCATTACGTTAAACTTCATGTTGTCGTCATTCACATGTATTCATTTGCGGATGAAGATGTCACTCTCTAAACTTGCTTCTCCAAATGTTAGTCTGCGACTAACACCTTCCATTATTGCAGTGCTTCTTGTGATATCTGATGGCACCGTTATTCATGGTTAATGCTTGTAGTTCTTTTGGTCTCCAAATATCTAAAACATGAGCCGCTCGCTTTCAAGCGCTGGTGAATTCATGAGTGCTTATGAACAAGATAACTATCATATGGAGTTTTTTTTTTTTTTTTTTTTTTTTTTTTTTTTTGCTTAAAGCTCACGTGCCCATGATGTATTCTCATGTGCAAGGCCATATATGTAGCGCACGTCGGTCTTTTCACTCTTAGAATACATTTTCTTCTGCCTTGCACTATAAAAGCAAAACAAAAATTAATTCAATTAAGGAATGACGCTTGGCAACGAAGGGACACATTCGTTAGTAACTTTCTAAAAAAAATGTTTAAAAAAATGTGTTGTTATGAGGCCGTCCGTGAAATATTTGATACCAATAAAAATACATGCTCATATTGAAAATTCATGGGAATCAAACACAAGCAAAGTATGTATTCTTCTCGTATGGCAGTAACAAATACAGAGCGACCTTGGAAAAAGAGTGAATACTGTACTCCGAGGCGGAAGTCACTTACTCGTCGAGTGTTTAAATCCTGTTCACTGTACTGCAAGGTTTGAAGAGGCACGACTTGGCACCTTGTTTGCCACTGACGGTGCACCCCGGGGAGAAGAGTGAGAGGAAATTGAAGCTGGGCAGAACTCAGGAAAGACAAGGTCAGAGTCCCCAGCTACAGATTGAAACTCCCCGGTATGGGCTCGTACAAGCGGCTTCTCTACGGCCCTGCAAGCTTACACATTCCCCGGAGAGATCGGGATCGGGAGACTATCCTAAGTCCAGATGTCAAGAATTTACAGAGAACATTTTCCCTGTCATGCACCTCAAAACTCCCACTGACACTTTGAACCCTGAAATAGCTATTCAGGAGAATTAAGTAAAATATAGGAATAGGAAATTTGGTATAGTGACCTGGTTCCGAAAGAAGCCATAGTTCAGGAAGGTCGGTCATGGAATCGAATCCACGATCTCCCAAATGCGGACCACAAGCTATGCCTGAGCCATTTCGCTCCATGTAATTTCCCTACATACTTGCAAGGGAATTAGTTCCGAAAGCTCTGTTGATTTCAAAACATTTTTCTACAAGGCTATTAAGGTCGGAACATGGGTATTCATCGAACTTTAAGAAATATAATCCAATGGAATGTAACTACAACATTATAATATAACTACCTTATTTTTACTCCTTGTTATACGCATAATGAGCTGTTACCAAACGTGTAATTTAATTTATAATACGTTTATGATTCGTACTCTAACCGTCTGCGCAGAACTTTGAACAGCTGCGCGCCCCCAGGATCACGCAATCCTAATTAAGGTCGACAGACGAAAAGTCATTGCTATAATTTCTCATCATTATCGCATAATAATGGGCGTGTTATTCTCCAATGTGCCTCAAGTTTCTGAATTGCTGTATATCACCAGAGTAAATTCCATGGAATAAAAGGATATATCTAATTTAAACGAAATCATCACGTTCGCAACAACGGGGTTGTTTACAGCAAGTAAACCTAGTTTTATTCTCCATACTAGTGACAAAGCATTATAGCAACATTTCTGTCTTATTCGTCAGACATTGTTTACTCAATCGTGACAGTGTGAAGAACAGTGGAAAGAAAGACGTCTAAACAGTCAATAGATTCCAAGACAATGTCGGAAAATGACACATAACTTATACAGCATTGCCACTAAAACCGGTCCGTCATAATATTATGGTATATTACTTCATTTACAATTGTTACTTGGTTACATCCAAATATTGTGCTTTTGGCAACAATTAAATTATCTACCTTCGTACCAAAAAGTTATAGGTCGAGCGGGAGGTCGATACGGGTGATCGTCAGGTGCACGTTGAAACTTGTCGAAACCATTTTAGAAAAAGGCATCGTTGTGTGAAGCATCATATGTGATAATGACTTGTTCAGTATCTCAGTGTATTGCCACTGTTGAAGCGTTCATTCGCACTGGATCTTTTGTGAAAACAAAGAATTTGCTTCACAAAAATTTCTAGGTCGTTCTGTGCCACATAAAAGTACAATAGAGAAACTGGTTGGAAAATGGGTCGTCCAGAATCGGCTCAAAATGTTCCCAGAAGCATCAGTCTGTACACCTGTTTCACATTGTCAGTACCCACTATGAAGGTGAATGGTCATATTTAATGCATTACATTACATGTTATGCTCATTTTATGCATTGGACTTTCCGGGCCGGTTTTACGTACCGCACCCTGTATTTACTTTAAATTTACATGGTTGTAAAATTATTCTATTAACAACAGTATTGGTGTATACTTTTGGAACATTCAGTTTGGGTTCATACATGTAAGTAATATAAAATTCTCCAAATGTTCCGGGGGTTTATGTGAAAAATAAATCAATCGAATTTCCCGATGTTATTAGATAAAAGCCAACGTTTTACTGCTGCAAACAAACTTTGCCTTCATATATAATAATATAAGAGCCAAAAACCCACCAAATCTCATTTGATAACCCTCTATTACTCCTTCTATGATCATTTCAGGATATATATAGTGTCTATAACGTATTCACATGATCAATCATTTACTCCTATATTACATTTTTCATGTAAAAATTAATTCTTCTTTTTAATATTGTGACTGTGGGTTCGTAAAATTAAAAGTCCAATTTGCAGAAATTCAAAATGTTCTTTATTTCCGTATAAATACACTTTAGTCAACCCCTACAGTAGCATAATTACGTAAAATACACAAATACAGCCTTCAAGTTCATCTGCCACACCCACAAACAAAGAGTTCACTTTCAAAACAACTACACGAGTCCAATTACCACTCTAATTACGACTGTCCCTCAACTAACCGCGGTTTCCTTTTTATACGACCATTCATACCTCTAGGCATTTCTGGAATGTTCTGTAACAAACAAGAAATCGAACTTTCCAGTCAGCTATCTGTCTCTTTATCTGTTTTGGCAAGCTTTAATCTCCGCGTTCCACCACCTGTCCCTCTGTGCGCCTGGCCGCAGCAATGCTCGCGACAATATGTTAGAATATAATTTGACGAAACATTGAACACTATAGACTTCAAGAGGAAATTAATGGAAGAAACATGCCAGTGATGCTACATAGACTGACAGAAAAGTAAAATCGTAATTTGGTTTACTGACGTAATAATGCTAACAATATTTTTCTTCTTTTAAATACCTGAATTAGAGTAATATGAACAGGCTTGGACTTACATTTCAGTAAAATAGACACCATACATAATTTATCACAGTTCAGTTTCATTACTAATGAACGGATGTGGGAAAATTAACAATTACCTATATATTTTCTGAATTCTGTTATGAAAGTCGCATTAATGTTCAATCAGGTAGGGCTCACCTGTAAGAAGAAATATTTTGGAAGGAATTAATGCTATGGAAAGCTTATTAGGCCCAAATTACACAAAGACATATAAAATGTCTGCAATATTTCTTATATGCAACTCTTATGTACATTTAGAATTACCCGAGCTTCACAGAGTTCACAGAAGATTCAATATATCAGGCTTTATGCGTGCGAGTTTGTTTAAAAATAAGAACGCTTTTGGTAAGATAAAAAAACCCAGTGAAACATTTCCCTCTAAAGGTAATTTGGGACAAAGAAGGAAGGTTCTATTCAAAACCACAGATACACACACAGCGATTTCGATTAAAACACCACATTTAAATATATTTTTCACGAGAAATAAAATGTATATCTTGATTTTTCTAGGAGTAGTTTCTCAAATTTTCTTCGTTCTCTATGACGTTTGCATAACTGGAAAAACTAGACAAAATATTACGACAACAAGATATACTCTTACAGTGCACAATGTATAATCAAACACTTATTTGTGGTTAATCATTATGGAGATGCTCTTTTAATTGGTTTAAATATAGAATTATTTTATACTTTTCGCAAACATGAAGTAGTTTGAAATTTCAAAGCCATTAAATGGCAAGCAGTCCTAAAAAGACTTAAACCTATTGTATCCTTTTATTCAAAATGTATCTACAAGGAAATTGTGTAACAAAATAATTTCTTTAAATGTTTGTACCTTTACAGAAATACCTTTGTAGAGAAACTTGTATGACTATTCCCTAACAGATTTTATTTAGAATGAACTAAATTTCAGGGTGGAATGCAACACTTCCTATATATATATATATATATAGGTGTCACGGAAAAAAGAAGGTAAGTTTTGGTAATATAATATTGAGGCAGATAATAACCCTGACGATGATGAAGTGACACAGGTGTACAGCTCATGGGCGTTTATGAAGATTATAATTATATCTACGTTTTTACGAACAAAAAACTACTTGGCGCTGCAGAGTGAGCTATTTGTCAAACTCTGTACTTTATAATTACGGGGCTATGACTTAACATTTATGTTGAAATACAAAATAATAATTCAACCTACAAAAGTCGTTAAGTCCACCCAAAATCGAAATTGAATTAGTGGTGCCAGCTGTGCCATTATGCGTTTTACATCAGTTCTAAGGCTTGTTACTTCGTAAAGATAAAATTAAATAAAATTTATTTGTTGCAATCACAACCACATACTCCGACTTTATGACACCGTTAAGAGGCGCGACTTAATTCTTCGACCTATGGAAGACCTTCTATGGCTATGACCCTGACGGTGTGCCTCGAGGTGAGAGAATGCTAAGGAATAGTCCAACCTGACATTTTTTTTTAATTTACGTCCTTTAACTTTTTTAAAGTCATATCGAACGATCAATGGAATGGGTGAAATATTGCTCAAATAGGCCCAGGATCCATGGAGCTTAGGGTTATCCGGCATTCTTTTAGGACAAGGTAAAACCCGAAAAAAACCTTATCCAGGTAACTCACCCTGACCGAGATTTACCTCGGGACCTCTTGAACGTGAGGCAGACATGCTACCATCTACGCTACGGAGGCAGGCTCTGACAAAAGCCGAGGTTCCTAACAGCTACACACTGAAACTCCCCAGTGGCGGCTGGTACAACCGGTTCACCTCCGCCCTGTCAACCAACAAATCCCGCCAACCGGAGACCTCTCACGATCGAGCACGAGGATTTACAGAGAGCAGTTACTATGCAGATAACTTCATTCGCTCCCCCGCACGACACTTTGAGCTCTGAACCCTGAAATACCCAACTAGGATGGAAGGTGAAGTGAAAATGGGGGGACAGAAAATTTGAAGTTTGGAATTATTCTTAATAACTTTACCCTAGAAAACCGGGAAACCTCCGAGAAAAATAAAAAAACAGTTGGTCAGAAAGAACAGTCAGGGAAATCGAAACCACGACCTTCCTAATGCGGGTCACAGATATTTCGCCTACCTATCCCACTTGATAACACATGACCTTACCATCATTTACAAATTTACATGCATTCCTTATATATAAAAAGCTTCATATGTAATGCATTAATAAATAATAAATCTGAAGAATTTTCCACAGTGCATTTTGTAATGAACATTTTTCATTTGGAAACCAAACAAAGAAATAATACTTTAAGTATTATTCCACAAAATATGATATCGGCAACAGTTTATATCACTGACATACTTTTTTTCCATTTCTGAATATAGTTATATAATTTACTTTCATGGAAGTTTTCATTTTTTCAGACAGTATATTCGCTTTGTTTCTTCACCTTCGAATCATATTTTCTGTAATAAAATTTTATTCCTGATCTTAATAAAATGATTTTGATGAAAGAAGTTGATGACGATACACAAACATATTATGCTACTTTTATGACAGTCATCCATATCAGTAATACCTATCTATATTATCTAGGCAGCAATGCGTAGAGTAGAACCAATAGTCAAGAGAGAAACCTAAAATATAACATTTAACGTGTTCATTTCTTGATAATGAACTATTTATTTTATTGATATTATTTGCATTGTTCTTTACGTATAATTTATATAATTTGTATGTAAAGAGAAATCCTGCGTTCTGCTGAATGAACCTGTTAAATTAAGTCACATGTGCCATTTACCTGTACAAACATAAATACGAGTGACATGCAACTCTTCTTTTTTGTTTATAAATGTAACTTTATTACATATTTATTTCTGAATGTAACGACAACGGGCTTAACGTATATTCAAGTCTAAGAACTAGTCGATATTCCGTACTCTTATTATGGCCATGAGACAAAAAAAGAATAACAACTTGCCAGATTTGAACAAAGCTATCTTGGAAATTGTTAATTTGTTTAATGGTAAGATTTTGTCTATCCTGTAATGTTTAACGGTTATGCAAAAGTAATTCTGAATGAACAGGACTTCGGAGGCTATTCCCTTGAATGTCATAAGAATATATTCAACCTGTGGTATCTTAATCAAAATTTTATTGATAGAGTAATTAATGTGAGAATTAACATTTCTAAAACGGTTCTATGTAAAATTTGGGCAGTTAAGTCTCCGCATCGCGTCCCTGGAAGACGCTGAACGTTAGTTTGGTACTTAACCTACTCTTTGCTTTGCGTTATGCTGTTTACAGACAGACGGACGGATGGACTTTTAAAAAGAAATTATACTTTATAATTCAGAGATTCACAAAAGATATATTCCCAGTGAAATCTCGGTATCGAAATTTTGTATGAAATGCAAACTTTTTCCTTTTTGGTACCCTTTAAAATGATACTTACGTCACAGCTAAGGTGGAACCAACTCCTAGCATGTGATTTATTCCACATTGGGAGGATATTCCGATTGCTCTGATGTTTAAAATTGGATATAAAACGATTCCTACATGATGGGAGTGAGGTAGTATCGAACAAAAACCTAGTGGATGAAGGATATGACGGTAGGAGGTGACACGTGAGCATTGCTGTATTTTTAGTTGCGGTATCGCTCTTATTTTAAAATGTATAGAAAATGGAAAAATTAGCATGTGTTTCGAATACTACCCACCTCACGCCAGACTGTTGCTTCTGCACTATGGAGAGTCTCATATGCAGAGCGTTGAGGCATATTCACTTTTTACTGATATAGAGCTGTATCTGCTTGTTATCTGGTTTACCAGAAGAAATGTAAACTATGCAGACGTCCATTTGTTACTTGACACAAAGAGATTACGGATTCCCTATTCTTTCTCCTTGTCACAATATTCAATCATGTGTATAGTTTTCTTGCACCTGCCGATATGACACGTTGCTGTCCAGAAGATATGATACACCTGAAAAGAAAATGTATAAATACTGTCTCGCCGTATCGGTGCGATAGGCCTGCGAAAAGAACTCCCGTTGTTTCATATTTTCCGATACGCTTCCACGCTTTACCATATGGCACTAATATTTTGTTTGTTTGCTGCGATATTTAAGCAAACGTACGCTTCACACTCAAATGGGCCATATATCAGTAAGGACGTTTAGAAGGTTTACATAAGGTCCCCATTAGATTTGGTACGTCGCGGTCTTAAGTTCATGAACCACATGTAATGATGACATTTTAAATATTTGTGTAGAACCCTTTTTACGCTGGTAGGTTTTAAAGAGTGATATGTTTTCCAGGCTCCTCACTATTGTCTATCTGATCCTTTTGATGTTTAGTGGTGTGCTAAATGTCTGCGAGACCAGATAATTTCTTCTTTGTTTCGATGACATTCTGGTATTTCTGCAAATGACAGTATAATAACGTAAAGCATTAAAATCGTCTTTGTATAGCGAGAAATAATACTTTCTCTATTATTTACCTATAATGAATTACTTTCGGTTATTTATAACATACTCTCGAATTATTTTAATTGAAAATACAAATTTTGAGAACTTTTGAATCCAGAAAATATTTTTTTTTAAAGAAAGGTTACATATATAATGTCAGTCTATCTGTAAACAGCATAAAAATAATAAATAATATTCTCCATCCCAAACTACCCTTCACATGGAAAACGTTTCAAAACTTTCATTTTTAAAAATGCCTCTAACGATTTTGAATTAATTTTAATATGTTTGAAATATGCTCAGGACAAATAAATTGTGCATCTTTAGTTGTCTGGAAATAGTCTTTAAATACCTTTCATTCTGAATGACTTTTTGTATAAGTGTAAGAGATGGACGAATTTTAGTGCACCAAAAATATAGATCTTGTTAAAACAGGCAATTTATTTTAAATAAAACTGTTTGTGAAGATAGCCATTTCTGAGATATTTTTAAACGATTGTGTTTGAATTCTCCAATACCTAATTTTGTTTTTCAAATTGTAGTTCTTTGTTCCTTTATTTCCTCCTGTACATGCAAGTAGAACGGATTTTCACACCTGTTACCTAGTGACCAGCTCTAAAAATAATTACTATCGCTTAAGCCTGTATACGCCTCCATTCCTATCGTCCATTATACAAGGAGCTAAATGCACATTCAGATATATACAAAATGTGTTTCCAAAAATGTTTTTATTTGATTCAGAGTGTTTAGAAACGCATTTTCTAAAATTACGGTATAGAAGTTTTAGCTGGAATACAATACTGCTATACTTACTCTAAGTATGTATTAAAGAAAAGTAAAGTTTATCAAAAATGAAGAATTGTTAAAGCCTCATAATAGGTAGAGACCAATCCAAAGGAATTGTATTCAAGATAAGAAACGTTTATGATGCAACAATTAAAATATGACTTGTCATAAGAATCTGAACCTTCGATTCCTAAGGTTTTGTTTCGGAGCTGCACGTTTCTCCATTGACGTTGAGATTAACTTATTATGTTTCTTCTGATTTATGGACTTCACAGTTAGCTTTTCGCTCGTTACTTAATAGGTTTGTTAAATCACAATAACCTGTCTTAGCCCACGCGATTTCGCCTTAGAAAAAAATGCAGTTTTACGCTTATTACACGCTGTTAACTAAGGAGTTTACCAATTGGCGATCCACTTTTTCAATGAATAACACTGCATAAAAAATAGTTACACGAAAATGCTTTCAGGTAACTAATATAACACAAGCTGGAATTTAATGAATGCATAAATATACCTGAGGCTGTGTTTCCATTTATTTATTATAGAGAGTTAATGATTTACTGACACTTTCGTGACATGCAGGCATATGTTAACCTATTCACTGTAAACTGTCTGAAACTAATCAGAATATAACAACCTGCTATTAATTAGGAATTACTGCTACATTTGCCCCACCTGTAAAAATGTCATTAAGGTAAAGACAGGATATTTTGAAATAGTTCCTTTTTCATATATAGGTGTGTAACCATTAGGATTAGGATTGCAACGGAGAGGATTCGGCACTGCCACCAGTATTGATCTATTGTACCTATGCCCCCAAATATGTCATCCCCGGGAGGAAGGATGAGGATGGCTGTCCCAAGCAGCCACGACAGTGCAGAGGGCACGGTCCCTATATTTTGCTTAGATGGAAACCTCCCGCCCCCCCAGTAGGCTAGGACATCCAACGTTCCCCCTTACTGTGGTTCGGAAGCGATGCTAGCAACCGGTTCGGAGACCTGCAACCGACCTACCGGAGGAGGAAGTGTTTCACTCAAAGCATATCATCCTGCCGTGCACCGCCTAGACTCCCACCGACACTTCTACCCTGAGAGAGACCATCAGATGAGAGATTATATGAAATTAGGGCGATGGAACAGAGGGACAGGAAATTCGGAAGTTGTAATTAACCAACCCAGCATTCGCCTGGTGACCGGGGTAAATCCTCGAAAAAACCACGAGTCAGGTAAGTCGGCCACGGGAATCGAACCCGGGCCTCCCGAATGCGGGCCACAGACGAAACCGCCTGAAACATCCCGCTCGGTATATTTAACCATACCAAGGAAATGTATTGAATATATATTATAGCCTAAATGTGATGTCATTGAAAGAGTATGACATTTCAAAGGCATCAAGAATCTAGCTTTGAATCTCCCTACACCTCTTGTACCTACTACAGCTATTGTTTAAATAACTTTCTGAAATCCCTCGGTCTATGTAGTGCGTCAATATTCGGTAAGGATAAATTGCATCCACACTCCTTGTATTTTGCCTTATCCAATGAGGTGTATAGAACAATAAATGAGATGGTCACAGTTGAATAACTGGGATGACTTTGAAGTGATCAGAGCATTTTTATAAATTATAAGAATTAATAATTCAAAGCTGAAACTCTGTATCCAGTTCTGTAAGAATTATGCTAAAGAACACACAGTGATATCATGATAATGATAATGATGATATTGTCGCGAGCCGTTATTTACGATCGCGCGCCTTGTTTACACAAAGGAACTGATAGGCGGCTAGCGTTCACAAAGAGCCGACAATTAACGATAGCGCCGATAAACAAGAGACGGATAGTGTGTCACAGAGCTGAAAGACTTACCGGCACCGATATAGTTACATTCTAGAACATTCGTGTTTTATCTGGTGACATGTTAGAGAAAATTGGATAATAGTCTGGAATTCTTGCATGGGTGTATAAAAAGAAGCATGGCTAGTGATGAGTCAGTTGTGTAACAAGGGTGTTGTTCTAACAAGAGCTGATCAAAACGTTGTTTGTTATTGTCATCGACCTTGGTAGATTGTGGTATGTATGTGACGTAATGTTGTTACGTGAGAATTGATCAGTGTATTTCTACGGAAATAAAGAACATTTGGAATTTCTGTAAATTGGATTTTTTATTCTACGAACCCCCAAAGTCACAATATGTGGTTTATCTTCCTGTAACAACGTTAAATCTGCTAATTTTCTCTGTATACTTTCAATTGAAGTAATTTGTATTATGAAAATCAGTTACATTCGATTTTTTTATTGAAGAGATATTTAGCGAAGCGAAGCCCATTAAATACCCTCACAATAAATTAACTTTTAGAAAATATCCCATGATATGTCAAAAGATATACTCTCCTAGGCATATGCAAACACATGTTGCTGATTGTTCTTTACATGGGTTGTCACACAAACTACAAACAGCTGTTTGTTGCAATTCCCTTCTTGCATGTAAGTGTTGTCATTAGTGAGAGGAAGTGATAAACGATTTAATGAAAAGAAAGTAAATTAACACACGGAGCAGAAACTACGAGAACGAAGTATGCTGCACCGAAGCAGCGCCCCAATACAGAGCGGAAGAATTCATGACCAGGTGAAATACCCCTGCATATTTGTTTGTTCGTTTGTTTGTTTTTTAGTTGCTGTTCCTTAAAATGCACCATAAAACCATATCTGCAAACGTTGTTCTCAATTAAAAGGAAGCAAACAGAAAACTTATCTTGAACTTTGCTGGCTATTCTTAGAAAATTCCATATATGATTGTTATCAAACATATAAATATTTTAAATACGTATTTTAATTAATACTATTACAGCCACATTTTAGAAAATTAAAGAAGTCTAAGAAGGTAGTATGTGAAAATTGTCTTTAAAAACTTTGTGTCGTGTCTTTGAACGCTAACTTAAATACCAGGTCTGCTAATTATCCGCTTTTTCGTTTTCGAGTTATGCCTCTCATAGGTATAGACAGAGCACACAGATACATACAATACAGATACATACGCACATATTTCTTAACATGTTGTTATTAATGTTGGGAGTCCTCAGAATATTTGTCTGGAATGCAATACCTTCTTTACCTACCAGTTACATGCAAGAAAAAGTAAAAGGTAAAAGTAACCAACGACAAAAAGGCAGTATTAAATTGGTTTTACATTTCAGTTTCAGAAAATAGCCTGAACGCTGTCCGCATTTTAAGTGACTTTATTGGCTAAGTAAAGATATAGGTGCAAGAAGAAAAGTTGTATATATAGTCACGAAAAGTGTTGGTTTGCTACTATTTTTTGTTCCAACTACTTTTCATTTTGTAAAGCTTGGTGACCACAGAATGACAATAGTGCTAATGTGATTCCATAAATTAAGAGAGAAATTGCAATTTCAGATCTTTAAGAAAGAATAAAATAAAAGAAATTGCCAGTCAATTAGTGCTACCTTGCCAGAGAGTTAGGCAGATGCTGAAAGCAGCATTGTTTGTTTTCATCTAAGAACGAAAAGTGTGAGTCATTTTCATATTTGGATATAAGCAGACTGAAAAATTCAATGCCATGGCCGGGACTTGAACCACGAATCTTTTGGTCTTCGTCCGGTCGTTGTTAACCACTGAGTTACAATAGCCAACGTACCATCGTGACATTAAATTCTCCATCTGAGTATATTTCCCGGTAAACCACTAGGGGCACTCACATAACGCACCTTTTGTGGCGACTTACTGTGCTGTAAGTACATAAGTCCCAGGCTTCATAGTTTTTTTATTTATGTATTTAATTTACGTCCTCCAACGTTAAGTCATATCGGACGATGGATGAAATTGGTGAAATGATGCTCCAATGAGTCCGGGGTCCATGGAGCTTAGAGTTACCCGGCATTCGTCTATCAGGATAAGGGAAAAATCCGGAAAATCCCTTATCTAGGTAGCTCACCTTGACCCAGATTCGAGCTCGGGACCTCTTGAACGTGAGGCAGACATGCTACCACCACGCTACCGAGGCGGGCCAAGTCTTCATAGTTAGCATTAATACGTTAATTGATGGAAAATTGATCGTTCTCCCAAGAATTGAATAGAGTCAGACTGAAAAATTCAAATACATGGCCGGGATTTGAAACATGGATCTCCCAATCTCTGTCCGGTCGCTCTTAACAATTAAGCTACAATGGCCAACATGCCAGCATGACATTAAATTCTCCATCTGATTTGTATGTTTCCCGGTAAACCACTAGGGGTTCTCAGATACAATGAGATACACACCTTTTATGGCGACTTACTATGCAAGTACTTAAGTCCCAGGATTTATAGTTACCACTATTAGGTTGATTGATGAAAATTTAATCGTTTCTCGACACTAGTCGTGCGTAAGCTAAGTTTTATATAGATTAAAACAAATTTTACTTGCACAGCTTTTTGTACAAATATAGCATATAAAATCATGCCCTTATTCTACTTTCATTGCATGTTTTGGGCTTATTAGTTTATCTCCAAATTGGTCAGTCCATCTTTGGTTAGGTCTGCCTATCATTCACCGTTTTCTAATATTAGACTTTAAAGTTCTTCTAGGTCATCTTACTTCTAAAATGTACTGCAGGTGTTTCAGAAAAATATTTTTAAAACTGATATTTTCTCTTTTATATTATATAATGTATGGAATTTATTCTATCTTCGACACTCCCAGTACTGACTTGAGGTATCTCATTACAACTCTCTTTTATGTTTGACAACTATTTCTCCTTGATTTGATAATTAAATTGTTTGGCCCCTAACCTGTGACATCCCATATATCCCCACAATGTACTTTGGAATGGAGATAAGGGATACAGTGGCAATATGGTAGGAGCTGACCCAAATGGAGTTTGCATTGTGGGGTTATTAACCATCCCAGTCCAATTAATGATGTTTATATTCATAGCTAGAAGCTTAAGCATTGACTCCGTTTCTTTAACTGAGAGCTTAACACGAACGGGTTTTACTGGTATTTATTAGATGCACCAGTTAATTCCAGCATCATTAAGGATTTGCATATGGCTTCTTAAGGTGGCGCTGTATATCATGCTCAACAGTGCACCGAAAGTGCAGGTAGGCAGAGTAGCTGAGGTATGAAATAACAATGTCACATTATCTCACTAATAATATACTTAGTGTCGATAACAAATCTGAATGGGAACATCCATCACTGAGAGACTTAATAGCTTTGCTTCACAATGAAGATGTATATTTTAAATGTCTTCAATGAGCTGCTTGCTGAGATGAAAGGTGAATTTATGTTGGGGTGGGGACACATTGTGCCAAAATGCTCATTATTCATCTTATTAATTGTCCTTCGAAATACTTGGACATCGCCAATAGGCGTTAACAGGGTGGAGGGCAGAGCAAAGGCAAAAACAGTGGGGAATCTATGCATGGGCGAACGGCTCTGCCAGCGAGAGAGAGAGAGAGAGAGAGAGAGAGAGAGAGAGAGAGAGAGAGAGAGAGAGAGAGAGAGAGAGACAGACAGACAGAGAGAGAGAGAACTAAATACATTGAGAAAGAGCTTTTGTGAATGGAGGATTTAAGCTCTTGCCTTGATTTATTATTTCCTCTAAAGTACAAGATTTGTAGAGAAATTATTATATTAATCCCAAATAATATAATATTTAGGTTCACGGAAATGCTCCAAAGTCTTGCAAAAAGAATGGTGCATACGTGTTTGTGTGTGTGAGGGTAGAGAGAGACAGAGAGAGAGAATAGCAAACCTCTTATACCATTACGTAGTGTCAGGGTATTCTTATTCCTCGTTACCCTTATACTCATAGGCAGCGGGTTGACGAACGGAATCTCTGGATCACTGAGAGAGAGAGAAGCCAGGATGGGTGATCAGCCCGATGCGTGGTATGGGAGTGAGGGAAGTGGCCGACAGAATGAGGTCGAGATGAAATGATAGGAAAGATGATGGAGCAATTGGCGGAATGATGGCGGGGAAACCGGTGGACCCGGAGAAAACCGCCCCAAAGCCGTGTTGTCCACCATTAATTTTACTTTGCGGTCGCCTGGGGTCGAACCCTGGTGGTCTAATCGCTCAACCACGGCGCGGACCCGGATAACAAATTCAATATATATTTTTTTTTTTTTTTTCAGCATCTAAGTACTTAGAACAAGTTTTTAATTAAATGTTCCTACTCCAAATCAATACACAATAAAAACTATAATTTTTGGGTTTGCTTTATCATAGTTAGCTAGAATGATTTTCACTTAAATAACATTCGTTACAATATATGTATATTTAATTTCCATGATTATGCCCCTTATTAAATTTTATGGAAATAGATAAGCAAATGTTTTGCTACAAGAATCTCCTATTTATTATATTTAATTAAAACACTTTTGCCGTCTAGTTAGCAGCGTTCTGCTTTTCCAAATCAGAGATATGGGTTTCAATTGATAAGCGGAACTTCTCTTGAAGTGGTATCATTCCCAGCACTCTAAAGTATTTGGAATATTTAGTAATAAACAAGGCTTGCTTACTGATATATTATGTCTCACTTGTAAATATTTAAAGTTGGTACCAGATTAAGAAAAGCATATATTTATTAGGACGTTTTATGGAAAATTTTGTTTGCATTGTTTTCTAGATTATATGATATTATGTTTTAATTTTCTTTTCCTTTGCTTCCTTATATAATCATTTTCTTGCTTTAATATTAAGTGATAAAGAGTTTTACAGTTCTGACATCTGGCATACAGATAATTTTTTTAATCATATGTAGTTTTGTTACTCAATAGAAGCAACAGTAAATTTGCACTACCTTTATTTGATTCTCGGGAAAAATGATTTCTGTTTAATGGATAGTTTGAAAAGGATGCCTTGTGGTTGGGATAGGTATTGTTAGGAATGCAGATATACATATTGATGTTATAAATTTTTATCCCATCTGGAAATGAGATAGGCCCGTTTCTGTTTTTATTTATTTTTTGTATTTTTGTGTTAAGTTATTAATTTATTCATAATTAATCACTTAATTATATGGTAATATGATATTCTCATGGTTTACCTTATCACTCTAAATAATCGTTTAAGCATACGATATGTAATTAAGGAAGGTTTGGTGGAACATTTTGCGCAATTTTAAACACATTAAAATGCTTATTTAATTTTAACTCATTTAATAGTAAAACAATTAACGTTCATATTATTGTGTTATTTATCTTTTCTAATACGTCATGGAAAATAATTCAAAATGTAATACTTCAAATATTTAAGTAGTGCACAATGGGGCGCCTGGGTAGCGCAGTGGTTTCGTGACTCTCTTGCTGAGGATCTGAGTTCCCGGCTCTGGGGTGGCGATTTTAAGTCGGCCCAATCCGCGCCTTCAGCTCTGTCTAGCTCATGTGAAGTGTGTGTGTGTGTGTGTGTGTGTGTGTGTGTGTGTGTGTGTGTGTGTGTGTGTGTGTGTGTTTGTGTGTGTTTGTGTGTGTGTATGTTTATATATTTTGATATATCAAAGCGCATATTAAAAATGTAATAAAGTACAGAAACAAATGCTAAATTTAATACACTGCCATAAATGGGATTATACAAATGACAAAAAAGGAGTTATGTTACTTTCTTCTCTACTCAGTCTGTAAACGCTTATTCTTCTACCCACTTTATGTTAGTCGAAATTTTTAGAAATGTTTTATTAGATACTTCCTTATAGGTACTTTGGGAATGCAGTAGGCATAAGAAATAGCCAGATTCTTAGGAGCTGGTCACCACGTGATGGGTCTTTGTAAATTATAGAAAATTAAAAAAAATGAATGCGTTGATATTTATGAAAATTATTACTGGAAATTAAAACCAATAACAAGGAATACCTTGAAAATAAGTATCTTCCAAAAAATTTAAACAAAATAAAAGTGTATTTGAAATAAATTATGTGCTGTAAATATGTATACCTACATTTGTTTGTACAGTAAGATTTTATCTACGTATTACAGTTTTACAGTTATGCAGTTATCCAGAACAAAGAGAAGTTCGATCAAAATTTACAAAACTCATGTATGCAAGGTATAATTTGAAATGGGGCATTTCTCTCCAGAAATCTTCGCCATATTCTAGGAAAACAGTTAACTTAAAATCCAAGTTTGGTTATTTGACCAACTTTTTGTTTTTATGTTTTCTCAGAGAGCGAAACATAGGTACAATCATCACGATATATTTTTGGCAAATATATTAACAGTTTTTATTTCATGGAACGTTAAAACGTGTATTTCCGTTGAAATTTGGATATAGAATTATTAAATGGAATGCAATATTTCCTCTACTTAGTGTAAGTACATAGCACGTGTACTTGTGTTCGTAGTACGTACGTAAGTACGAGTTTCTTGCATGGATAATTTCTAGAACGGCTATGATAGACAATAAACGTCATTGTTTGGAAAAAGTATTGTGATTGTAACACATCAGAATGGTTTTGTATATATTGTTGAGATAGGGAAATATAAGGCAGCAGCAGTATAGGCTATTAAAGTGTTTAGCTACTGTGAAAGTTCCCCTTACACTGCCCCTCAGACTCCGAGTTCACAGTAAGATGCGTCAACAGATGTTTCTGGTTGGGAGGATCTGCATCACAGAGGTCCTTTGATACCTAAATCAGGGGTGTCAAAAATCTCATTCCTGCAGAGGAGTGTTAATCACAGAGTTTATTTGAATGTTGGAGTTATAAAGAGGGGTTGTTATTGCGCTTAACACTGAAACCCCGGTTAAATCTGCCTCTTGTTTCACATTATTAACTGCAGAGTGCGCAAAGCAGAAAACAATAATGCACACAAAAATACAGAATATTGAACCATATTTATAAATTATTATTTTCTCACTTTGTTTCACAGCTTAAAGAGCTAGAAGACCCACCCGTATTATCTTCTTAATTCTTACAAAATGACGACTGTTAAAGAAGAGACAAACTCTGGATAAGAGAGTACCCAGAATTGGTGGTTATCGCGAAGCCTAGTATGAGATTGAAGAAGGAGACGATATGGAATAATAGCGAAAGGGGTGACAGGAAAGTGATCATGGAGCAGTTGGTGAAATGAATGGCAGGGGAAATCTGCGAATCCCCCTTTTTTAATTTAACGTCCTCCAAATTAGGTCATATCGGACGGTGAATGAAATGATGCTCAAATGAGCCCAGAGTCCATAGGGCTTAGAGTTACACGACATTCGTATTTCAGGATAAGGGAAAACCCCAGGAAAGAACTTATCCAGGTAACTCACCCTGATCGAGATTCGAACTCGGGACCTCATGAACGTGAGGCAGACACGCTACCATATACGCTACCGAGTCGGGTTAATCCCACTTTGTCCAACACAAATCCCTACATATGGCTTCACCTTGATGAAAGGCCAACAACACGATCCAATGTCCTACTTGAGGAATCATCAGCAGTAAAGTCCGCTTCGGTAGCGTACATGGTAGAGCGTCTGCCTCACGTTCAAGAGGTCCCGAGTTCGAATATCGTTTAGGGTGAGTTATCTGGATAAGGTTTTTTCCAGGGATTTCCCTTATCCTGAAAGATGAATGACGGTATACCTGGTTCATGTGAACATAATTTCGTCCATTTTATTCAGCGTGCCATTTGACTTAAAGTTGGAAGACGTAAACAAAATAAAATTAAATCAGCAGTGAAAGAGTGTACATTCCTAAACTCTTTCTGCTATGACAGTTCCCTTTGTAAGATTTAGAAGATTCTTCATGGAAATGCTCTCCGAACTGTGATGTTTGCATTACTGAGCGGGATGGTCTTTGTGAGTCCCTGGAGAGATACAATTGAGGGAAACATATGGGAGTCACTTCAGCTGAGGCCTGGGATTTTCTGGTCGGCAACTTTCAAAGTTGGCCTCATCGACGTATCCCAAGGGGTTGTCAAATAAACGGCTCCCTTTCTCATAGTGAATCAAGTTATTCTATCTCAAACATCCAAAGCTTTATTTATAGTCTGGCGATCCGTAATCTGTCAATAAGAACAGACAGATACATGTGAATTAAACCATTTGTTTTTCGCGAAGGTTACAATCGTAAAGTTGAATGTTATTTGAAAGCATGCCATAATGCAAATCCCAATCACGGCATTGAACTTTTCAGATCTGATTGAAGCTTTTAACCTTAACCTACACGAAAACACAACATGTAACAGCCTGGCCTTTCTAAATAACTACACAGCTAACGTTGCATCATTTATAAAGCTATAAGTTGCTTTTACAATTTCAAATAGTTGTTCACATCAAAGGACCTCCAGGTACACATAAATCAAATAACAAATTCAATGCGGTTTAGTGGCATCGTCACAACTGTTCATCGGTAGATCAGTTTGAATATTCCTGTTTTGGGACTGGCCTTGGAATTGAACTTAAATCTTACTCCACTATACAAAATGATTAAATTTTGTGTTGACTAATCCCAGACGTGATACATTATACCATCTTAAAATCATATTGTTTTCACTGCTTTTCTGGTGTTTAAGATTTAAAACTCCAGATATTCAGCTACTCTGGAATTTCTTATGAATGTCCACTCTGTGTTTATTTTTATTTTTATTTTTATTTTCAGTCAAACTATTTCTTTTTCTTTTGACAGTGCAGATACGCCCTAAGTATCAATTTGGTGAATGCCTAATTATTTCTTTAAATTACGAAAGTTGAACATTTTATAATACAATTACCTTTAAATGATAATAGACATGTCTAATCATGGTATGATCTCATCAGTGAATTGTCGAAATGTCACAAAGGGCAACTAAACGGATAAGTAACAGTAGCCTGAGAGGTGAGGAAGAGAGGTACTTCGCTGATATTACGAAATAAATTTAAATAAGCATTGTTTTTCAGTAGTATTGCATTTTATTAACGTCTGTATGAGTCATCATTGTTTACACATCGTGAACAAAAAGGCCGTTTGCATAATACAAACGTGCGACAGCAGGCAGTTTCTTTTGGAGTAATGGGACTCAGGTGTTTTATGTGTCAATTCAATAAATAATTTGTTATTTGAGAATGAATAATACTATGTAAATAAACAAAGCTTTAATATATGTTATCTCACATATAAGGATATTTATTACATATCTTACTTTTGACTTAATTCCAGGTTTACTTCAACGACACTGTCATTATCGATTCTATAGAGTAGGGATGCAGACCTTGGAAGTGTAACTTATTTAGTTGTGTAGACTCGAGCGTTTACAACATGTATAACTAAGTTTTATAGTATAACGTAATATGCTGATAGTCTAAACTGGAATAATGCATGACAAATATTAGAAGTTCTTTTCCTAACACATCTAATTAGATTATAGACGTAGAGATAGATTAAGTAACGGAGGGCAACCTATCACTTGGATCCACAGTTGGTTATGTTGTGCGAAGTCCTCAGCGAGGAATTGATAAGGAGTAGGAAACATATGGGCTGCAGTTAAGCAGAGTAGAGATCTTTTATAGCTACTGGCTTAAACATCCGGCAGAGGCACTCATGGCAATCCGCTTAAGCCGCGGGAGGGTGAACAAGTCTCCGCTACTACAAATGGTAGCCTCCAATTATTGTGTTCCTATGTGCAGAGATATATTTTAGAATCGACTGTAGAGGTAAAATGTTAATAAATCAAAGATTTTAATTTGTATTTCAAACATTTCACAATAAAGTATCAAGAGCAGATAAATGGTTCTAGAACAAAATTTAAGAATGAAGCTATCTACAGACAACCAAATTATATTGACGCATCCGAGAATTCAGTAATTTCTGTAGCAGCTGAACAAGATGGTCTCTAGTATATGTACATCTAAAACAAACATTTGAGCGCATAAAGCGAAACTCCTCCTGAATAAAGATAACAAGCATAATCGGTCCAGTACGACATTGTTAGTATTAAAAGCTGCAAAATTGTTTCGAACAGAATGACATTCAAAATAATGTTAGAAAATTTTAATTGTATATTTGACACATTCAATATAACGTTAAATTAAACAAGGAAAGACATCTACAGTAACATCTTATAAACTGTTAGTAATACCACCTGTTTTGTTCAAGAAAAGAAGTCGCATAATCAGAGCTGCTTTCTGAGATCGAGGATGAACTAAAGAACTAATTATGTACAATTCGAATGAATGAATAAAACAACATGAAATAAATCCAGTAACTACAAAAGATGAAAGATGGATTCTTTAACTATTGAAGTACAGAAAAACAAGGAAAAATATCTCGGGACGATCAGCGAAGATCATTTCAAAATTTGAGATAGTTGACTAAACCATAATGATTCTTTTTTTCTACAATAACTATAACTAAGTTTTACACTTATGCAGTAGTTTAGTCTCCACTGTATATTATCAAGTTTCTTAGATATTGCTCCTGTGAGTAATTCTATTACAACAGCTTTATCACACTGATTTTAAAACACTAAGTCCAAGGTCTTGGTATTCTCAGTCTTCGTACTGTGCTGCTATTTGCTAGCATACGCAGTACCTCCTGTTTTCATGTGCACGTAACAGTCTGTCGTGCTTAACCGCAGCAGCTTTAATTTCTTCATTCAAGTCCGTGTGGATATTGTCATTGCTTACATACCAAGGTGCTTTTACTATAGCCCTTAGTACCGTCTTCTGAAATATCTTAATGGTTTCGACATTCCTTTTCTTGGTGCAAACTGTATGCCTTACATCTATACTGGTTTCAGCACTTATTTACCATAACGATAATGACGGTTATGGTCCCGCTGACGTTGATGTTAGTATTCGCAAGTACATTACGATCATTTGGTCCAATATAAGTGGCATAAATCAGATGAGAACTCAGAACTTATCTACAGGACTTTTAGAATCCGTTATGGATATTAAATTCTTTCACCCTTTGCAAAACTTAGACTGTTGAAAGAAGCAACCCATTAAAAGGCTACAAAATTGTCAAAAACCTCCAAACCCTGTACATTCATAACCTGTTTGCATTGTAAACCTCCTTCCATTTACATTCCTGACTGTGGTTGTTTAAATATACAAGTATCCTGGTAAGATGTCTAGGATTTTAAATCTTCTAATTTCCACACAAACATTGTTTTTCAACTATTATTGTCCTCGATGCCGGTATAAACATTTATTGTTTCAGTTCTTAATGCCTGAAGGGCACCCATAGCTTTAGTCGGACACCTCTGAGATTACCTGTGACAGCAGACGGTCGTATCTGTAGGCTGGCTAAGCTCGTCGAGTTCTTTAGTTCGAAGCCCGCTCTTGGCGTCTTTACTGGTCCGGATGGCTGTCTCATTAGATTCTCGTTCGGCTGCTTCTGCAATATTATTTACCCTGGCTAGACTATTTTGGGATCTTGGTTTAGTAGGTAAGGGATAACGGAGTTCTCAGGTCGAGGAGATAGAAACTGGTAATAATGGTGAAGCAAATCTTGCTAATATAACTTTTACTGTATTCCCTTGTTTCACTTCCATTTAAACACACACACACACACACACACACACACACACACACACACACACACACACACACACACACACACACACACACCCACACACACACCCACACCCATACCCACACCCACACCCACACCCCCACACACACACCCACACACACCCACACACCCCCACACCCACCCACACCCACCCACACACCCACCCACCCACCCACACCCACACCCACACCCCCACACACCCCCACACACCCACACACACCCACACACACCCACCCACACCCACCCACACCCACCCACACCCACCCACCCACACCCACCCACACACACACACAGAGAGAGAGAGAGAGAGAGAGAGAGACAGGGAGGGATGTTAAAGATGTTCCTGAAGAATCTATCTAATGTTCACCTTGCACTCCGATATCGCAAATTTAAAATACACTTGCTAAAACTTTAGATAGGTGGTAATCGTGTAAATAAAGTGCAGTATTTGACTTTACCTTCGCGATTTCTATTAACGGTAGCCCGAATTCACGCAGAATTTTCGTGTAACGCTTTTATTACACTTCTACACGAATATACTCCTCACGGTAACGTGGGTTGCTGTATCACTTGAGGGCAGTGAGAGAGTACGACTGGCAACTGGGACTGGAACTGGCCTTTGATGATGGTTTTTCATTATTCACAAAATCTACACGCACCTAAGTTCGATGCATTTTTTCAGGTTTGCTTATGTTTTCCTGCAATTGATCGCGTCGGGCCACTACGACATAGAACTCATACATGACTTTCCTTACACTCAGGAATTGTGACATTTCTTCTACGTCTGTTCCTGATCATGTACCCAGAACCCATAACAACAGCATGAAAGACTCTTCCCCTTGATGTAATACAACCAACTCTTTTGCCGAACGCTCCAAACCTTTGGCCTTATAGTTCAAAATGGCAGTTTTAAACCTTCATAAATTATAGAACCAGGAATATTTTAATATAGGTAATATTTTTACATATAAAATTCACCAGTTTACGAATTAAAATATTAAAATGTTGTATATGATTGTGTTACCTAAAGCAAATTTCACAACAACAAAAAATTGTGAAATGAAATCTGGTCTCAAGTTGAACATTCTATATTTTTCAGTTTTTACATAAACGTTTTAAGCATTTTGTAATCGACTGCTTTACTTTAATTATAAGTGTTTTAAATGTTACGCACATATAGTATTTTACATTAATTATGCTAATTAATAAGCTTTTGTAGATAATTCAGACAACATAATTTTAAAAGTATAAAAATACTACCGAATATTTAAATATCAATACGAAAATCTAGCACAGAGGTTAATTTATTCTGCAGTTTGTCCTCAACGGTCGAATGTATTATATCGTGCCTTCACCAATTTACAAGTGTAGGGAAAATATACGCAACTTATTTTCCCTTTCATTCTCCCGAATATGTGCAGGAGATGTAAACAATATTGGATACAAACTACTTCTGTGGTACAGTGTGTGAAATAATATCACTGCGCCGTATGCTCCTGGATATCTAAATGATCACATGTATAAAGGAGCTAAAGCATAGGATATAATTAAGGGTAAATGTTCAACCTACCATTGGACATAAAAGTTATGGAGGTAAAAGTGCCACAATGGGTTCCTTCAACAATGGATGTTTTGGCTTAGGTACTATTGGTAGCCCCTGCAACCGATAGAAGGTGGTCCAGAATGAACAATGTATTATTATTTTAGTTAATTGATGGAATTTAATCATTTCTCCACACTAGCCGTGTATAGGCTAAGGTTTTTGATAGAGTCAACATGAAAAATTCAATGCCATGGCCGGGATTTGAAGCACAATCTCCTGGTTTCCGTCCAGTCGCTGTAACCCTTTGAGCTACCATGGCCAACGTGCCGTCCTGGCATTAAGTTCTCCATTTGACTCATATGTTTCCCCGGTACACCACTAGGGTTCTCGGATCCGAGATACACCGTCTGTGGTGACTTACTATACACGACTAGTGCAGAGAAATGATTAAATTCCATCAATTAACTAAAATGATAAGAGTTAAATGATGAAGTCTGGGACTGAATTACTTACGATAGTAAGTAGCTACGATGGTAGCTCAATGAGTTAGAGCGACTGGACGGAAACCAGGAGACCGTCGTTCAAATCCCGGCCATGGCATTGAATTTTTCATGTTGACTCTATCAATATATTCTTAGTTCGTAGATTTCAGTAATGCTGTTGAAAGTAAAAAATAAGCATTTATGATTCTTTCAATAACGAAAATTTAAATAAAATGTTATTTTCTTTCTCCTATACTCTTTAAAGAACTTTACGAGAAACAAATGAACGGTGACATTACTTCAAAACAATGAAACGTAGTGAACGGTTCAACCATTGCTTATCCAAAAAGCGTTGTTTCAAATAACCTGTGTGTTTATAAGTTAAGTTTCATCTATCTTTTACGATTATGCAGTTGTAATTACTTATGTAGGTATGAAGATTAGACGATGTACAGAATATTTGTAGAACATTAAAGACATACATATAGATAGAATATATAGGCGGAGAAATGCTGTTAAGATCTTTGGTGGTATCTTGAAAAAAATTAAATACTTAAATACAAAGTTTGATGTTTAGTTGACTCTCAGTTTCCTTGGTTATGTTTTTCATTAATAGATAGGAGAAAGGAACAAATAAACAACCAGGCACACACACGTATACGCGTTTCCCCCACCCCTAAAAATAATTCTTTATTTATTCATGAACCTATGAAATATAATTATATTTAAGGAAAACAGTGTAAGTGAGGAAACCCCTTATTTAAAGATTTCATTGATATCTTTCAAGAAAAAATAAAGGAATCAACCTGCAGCATAAGCAGTCTCTGGGATTCTCTAGAAGCCTTCGTAATTTTTTATTGGTATTGGTGTTTGTGTTGGTGTCGATTGTCTGTAACGGTGACCGTGGGGCGATGGCTTTAGCAAACAAAGTAGTGTATGAGTCCGCTAAGGTTTTGCTTATGTGGAGTATAACAATAGCTTTTTAGTAAAACTTCTCTGAATTTCACTAAATGAATAAGTACTGATAAGTATAGAATACAAAGTCTTTCTTTGACATGTTCTCACAGCCGGCTAAATCCTACAATATAAACCGTAAAACCGCCTCCTAGAGCCGTAGCTCAGTCGGTACTAGGGGTCCCGAGTTCGATTCCCGGCGGTGAAGTGGGGATTTCCCTCCTCCGAACATAATTCCTCATCTTCCCCTGAGTCTGGAAGTATGAATGAGAGCACGAATGTGTACGTGATCTAATGATTATAACCCAGCAAATACGAGATAACACCTTCGATATGTTCCAAAAGAGAATGACCGCCGATATGACCATTGCAGTTAAAGGCAAATAAAATAATAAAAAATCAAAAAAGCGCCTCCTAGAAACTGTTGACCGTACCTATATGAGATACCGAAATAGATGGCAGAACTTATGCTGCACCCTGGTTGACAAAGTATGGGTGAAAATTTGGAGGAAGCTTCAATTAAACTAAAATTTCTAAATCGGAGCAGCTATAAATAAAATATCTGCAGCACTATGAGAAAGATTGTATTGCATTTAAATATTTTTAAATTTGCTAAGGACGGTCGATTACTATTCATACTGTGAAGTAAAGATTTTAATTTTGTGAAGGGTTTCAAGTAAACAATAAAGAAAGTTGCCCTATATTTGTTTTATAATGATAAATTGCGTTGAGAAATATGCAAGTAAAGTTTATTATTAACATAAGAACAGCGATAGCTTGTATTTATGATTTATGATCAATTATTTTATTTAATATGCTGTTAAAGTTATTATCAATGGTTACTACCATGTGGGTTTTGTTTACTACACTGCTAAAGCACTATATTTCAGGGAGCTAACAGTCGAAAAAAGAACTACTTTTGAAAGCGTGTACCGTTTTTAATGACTGTCTTCTAGTGTGAACTACCTCAGCTTAATAAAACATCAAACCGTTTTTTTTCATCCGTCAGGTTTTGAAATTCATATCATTAATATTGGATTCCATTAAGTGCTTTATCACATCGGCTTGATTCAAGTTACAGGAAACTAACATGAGCTTAAGAGCTGTTTACGTTCATTATAAACAGAGGGGGCATGACAAAATTGCTCTTAATGAATGCTACACTAATTGATGTAAACGAGGTAACCAAGCTTAATATCATTATTCAGTAGGTTAGAGGGTATGAAGGGTGCAATATCTGAAGCGTTAAAACGTACATCAGCCACACTATTTAGATAAAATGTTTCTTTTAAAGTAGATATGGAAAGCTATTTAAGATTGTGGTCACCATCGATTAAGGATACAAGCCGGGAATTCTGTTGAATGGTGCGAGTTGCTTTAGTGATATAATAATCAAGGCAGAGACTCCTAAATGAATGATCACGATAGGGAGGGGATATCTCGACCCAACTCCTGTGTTTGTCAACCTCATGAGGAATTGATTCAGGGAGATGCAGGACACTATAGTTAGCAGACAGAGAGGTATTGAGGTCCCAATTGATTCCAAGCTATTCCAGTCGTACCGACGGGATGATCTCGGGGGTAACCGGGGAGAACTCGACCCACCTGAGGCAGCCCACACAAGAATCGAGAACTATACAGTGGGCAAGAATATGTCATCAGTCCGACACAACTCAAGAAGCTCCTGTTTTGATACATGGCAGGAACGTGACGTGTGAGGCTCCGCAGTTCAAATCCCACCCGGACCGTCCTCCCTGACTGGGGGATTTTCCAAGATTTCTTCATTCCTCGTAACTGGCAAATGCCGAGAAGTACTCTAAACTTAGACCTGGGGCATTTCCCGTACAAACTTTCTTTCTCATATATAATTTTATTAGATATACTATCATGTTCACCGGCTGCAGTGCCGCATAGGAACGGTCGTTAAATATTGCAAAAAAAAAAAAAAAAAAAAAAAAAAAAAAAAAAAACCGGTGTACTTGTCAATCTCAGTAACTAGATATTATAGTAGAAGTATAGTAACTAGAGATCAAGGGTATTATATTAGCATCAATAATAATATTAATAATTTAATAACAATAATAATAACAATAACAATAATAACAATAATAACAATAATAACAATAATAATAACAATAATAACAATAACAATAATAACAATAATAACAATAACAATAATAACAATAATAACAATAACAATAATAACAATAATAATAGCGATAGCGATAGCGATAACGATAATAATAATAATAATAATAATAATAATAATAATAATAATAATAATAATAATAATAATAATAATAATAATAATAATAATAATAATAATAATAATAATAATAATAATAATAATAATAATAATAATAATAATAATAATAATAATAATAATAATAATAATAATAATAATAATAATAATAATAATAATAATAATAATAATAATAATAATAATAATAATAATAATAATAATAATAATAATAATAATAATAATAATAATAATAATAATAATAATAATAATAATAATAATAATAATAATAATAATAATAATAATAATAATAATAATAATAATAATAATAATAATAATAATAATAATAATAATAATAATAATAATAATAATAATAATAATAATAATAATAATAATAATAATAATAATAATAATAATAATAATAATAATAATAATAATAATAATAATAATAATAATAATAATAATAATAATAATAATAATAATAATAATAATAATAATAATATAATAATAATTAATTTCATAATGATGCCATTCATACCTACAACTGTGGTAATCAGAGTGTCGTTAATTAAATGGGCTGTTATCGCCATCCTTCTTAATAATATCACGGTTATTATTATAAAGTTAATGGTACTCATCTACTAGCAAGATGGTAGGTAATTCATTGGCAGTGTTAAGCTATTACTTCAGTAAACTAGTCATTCAATCAGATGGGAGTGACTCTTGAAGAGGAGTTATTCATTTCATTACCAACCTAAACCGCCCCGTTCAAACATGAGCATTTTTTTCCCTTCCAAGTATACATATTCATTGATCGATAGTAGTAATTGCTGTTCGCAATACTTCAACCCAATCAGCTTTCTTCTAAGAGCTCATAATTCCATCAATATTATTGGCAGTAACTAACACATACATTTTAGCTTTGCTAATTTATTGCCTTGGGCGTTATCGCCTCTACTTTATCATTTTAAGTTATGAAGCCTGTATGTATGTATGTATGTAGTAACATGAAAGGAAGCATTGCGAAAACAAAAACACATTTTGTATAGGAGGTCGTTTCCTTGGGAAGCTGATACCATTTTAAAAATGTGAACCACATTCACATGTCTTTTTCTAATCGTTCTTAAGCAACTACTATTAAAAGAGCTTATTTCTCTATATAAATGATTTTATTGCACATTTTCTTGAGGATATAAGTTGATTAGCGAATTACAGTAGACTGGAGCAATAGTCACGACTTGTAAGAGTTGGTCCTTACGTGATTTCTTTGAAATTAAATGACCAGAAGACCTTAAGCAAGAAGTGCTTTTTGTTGGAGAAAAGTATACTAAAGTCAAGGAAATGGCAAGGAATATTTCGGAAAAGGTTAACTATACAAAAAATAATATATATATATATGTATATATATATTATGTGACCGACATTTTCTTACAGTAAGACATTTTCTCTGTTACGGTTTTCTATTTACGCAAACGTCATCAAGAATGAAAATTACATTAGAGGCTATTTCCAGAAAATTGAGGATATACAGATCTAACAAGTCAGTTCATACTTTAAACTGCTACAAATTGTTATAATATTTGAGAAAAAGAAGAAATAGTCACATACTCGACGAACAAAGTTGGTTTTGCCTTTGTTTTCTTTTCTTTTCTTTTCTTTTCAGTTCACCGTTACCATGGGTACAGTTTTGTTGAATAAATTTACTCATATTGTTATAAGAATTTTTAAGTTACAAATCAAGTCTATATCACTAAATGATAGGACAAAGCTGATTAAATGTTACTACAAGAGCAAGAGGTGTTTTTCTCAAGCTCTGATAAAATTTAGTACCTTTAAAATTCATAAGTAGTCCCATGTTCCATTTGTAACATTGGGAAATTATTAAGGAAGTTTGAGGAAACTGATTCTGTTGCTGGTTAAGAAATCTGAAAGGTCAAAGGAAGTCAGTTTCATGTTGCTGAAGCACTCCTTGCTAACTCTGAAGTAAACACAAATAATAATTATGGATTTCGTAGTGTTTCAGAGGTATGGAAGCAGTTTCAGAAGTGTAATACCACCGCTCAGGGAATTCAAAAAAAAAAAAAAAAAACGTTTTTAGCCTGTGTCCATATAAACTAAAACCAAGCGACAAACGGGACAGATATGAAAGCTTTATTTATGGTAGCGAAGATTCAAACTAATAATGATTCACTGGACAACGTTTATATGACAGAGAAACACACTCCTCTCTCAATGGAGGGTTTAGCACACAAAATGCAGAATTTGGTCAAGAAATGGTCGTCAAGTTTTAGTTCAAGAAGGTGTTTATGTCTTAAAATTTACTGATTTCATTCACAATGCATTATTGATCCTAATTTCTTCGAAGAAGTCATCAATGGAACAAGACAGACTGCTGCTGTAAGTTGTGATTTCTGCTATAGCATTCCACAAAACTTGGCCATCCCTGCTAGACAGCTCTCCATGGTACATATGTACCCCTAAGAACAATAAATTACCAATACTTTTGCTGTAGATATACGTTTTCCAATAAAGGGTTGCCGTGATCTCGAGATCTCAATCCGGCCGAATTTTGGTTGCGAGATCTCTTGTCACATCCAACAACTCGATAGCAGCTGAAACATACTACGTCACAAGAAATTGCTAATATTTCGAAATGCTGTGCATGATGTCCCAGGAAGAAAGGTGTACATTCCACAACAGAATGAAGGACATGTTCCTAATGTTTTTATGACATCCTATTCTCTGCGCAGTATATGAATTCAATTCTCTTTCCTAACTCAAATATTATATTTTTAACGGTTAAAAGCTTGAAGTGACTTTGAAAGACGCTAAACATTTTAACTGTCATAAAATATCTTAAATACATCTTAAAATCGTAAAAGCCATTTCGGAGAAAATCAAAATGTTTGAAAAATGTTCCATAGATAACGTTGGATTCAGGAAATCTCTCAACTAAGCTTCCGGTGAAAGTTCGATATAGAATTTTTTTGGGTGGAATTCCAAAACGTCTCTGCTTACTATTATATGTAGCAAATGTAAAAAATATGCACACAAAAATTATTTCTGCTTTTGCAGACTTTTGGAACAGTTACAAGTAAACACCTTCCGAAAAATTTAATTTTCTTATTTAAGAACCCTCACTTTTTGTTTCGTATGTTTTATAATTTATAACTGTGTATGTATTAAATGTAACATACTATAATCATACATCAACGAAAATTATCAGAAATTATACTTACCTACTACACTTTCCCTGCAAATAGAAAGGACGCTGTAAACTATTCGCAAAACAATAACTATTGGTGTAAATATCTTTAATGCCAATGCGGTATGTTAATTTGGTTGTTACACTCATTTTTAGAAAACTAAACCTTTCGAAAAATGTTCGATGTAGAGGGTAGTTTGGAGTTGAGCATTTTTCAAAAATACTCCTCATCCTTGGAACATACTGACAAGGGAACTATCACCGTGCCCATACCTGTATTCGCTTGAGAATTTGATGGCATCATCTCTGCTCTATGTGCCAAATTTTGGATAGTTTGAAAACCCGAAAAGTGTTCAGAATATGAAGGAACATATAGGCATAACACAGCATTGTACGGGAGGGATTGTTTACCCCTGCGGGCAGTGGTCTACACACAAGCATACGTAAGGAGCGCCGGCACAAATCTGACGAGGGTTGTCCAGCAGCTACTTGCAAGTGTTTGCATGTGGCACTTTTTAGGCTTCAGTTTTGGGCATTTCTGTTCTACTCCGCAGCAAAGTTTTGGTATATAGAGCACAGATGATGCCATCAAATTCTCAAGCGGTTGCAGGTGCAGGCTTAGTGATAGTTCTCCTGTGAAATAAAGAGCAAGTTAGTAGTTATTAATTGTTTGTTTTTACATGACTCACTTACAAGACCTGTTGTCTTACTTTTATGTTTTATTCGGGAGGCCTCAAAATCTGCTATTAACGTGGTAGGGAAAGTGAAAAGTTGTTATTTACCATGTAAGAATGAATGTGTGAGACTAAATTAAGAGGGCGTTATAACAGGGTGAAGGTGAAGAGGGTACATAGACATTCTGCTGATCAAAATAGATGTGAATAATTCAAATGGGTAGTAAGGGTAACTAGAGAGAAATAGATTTTTTTTGGATAGGCAAACGAAGAAATGAGAAGTATAAGTTATGGAGGGATCGAAAAGGTCAATGGCGAACAGAAGAGGGATGTAATGTTATATTACAGAAGTAACCAAAGAATGCAAAAAATACAGGAAAGATAAGGCAAGTGGGGTAAAACGATGAGACGAAAATGGAGAGGAAAGCGTAAGGTGATGATGTATAGTGATGAAAGAAATAAAAGTTTACCTTGATCGAGAAGGAAAGTGGGATAGAAGGGCAATAAAGTGGTGTGTATGTTTAAAAGTACGTATAAAGGAATCATGGAAGAACTAAAATCTTTAAACAGAAGTTAGGAAAAGAATGACTTAAAGTCCATAGCTTAATATCGGAAATTGAGCTTTACTAAGGAATAAATGAAATTTTGGTAGGTAATTAGAGAAAAACTGATGTAAGGTAACAAAGTGAGAAGACAGACATAGAAGTGAGGCAATAATGAAGTAATGAATTCTGGGAAGAGAAGATTAGAGAAATGTAGATATAATGAACTTTGAGTAATATGGATGAAGCGGGGAAGATAAGTTGGACAGGAGAGAAAGGTCCGCCTCTGCAGCGCAGAAGCCTGTCCTGCCTCACGTTCAACGGGCCCCAAGTTCGAATCTCGGTTAGGGTGAGTTATCTGTATAAGGCTTTTTCGGGGTTTTCCCTTTTCCTGAAAGATGAATGTGGGCTAACTGTAAACCCAGGACGTAAATATTAAAAAAGGGGGGGAGTGAATAAAGAAGGGAGAACAAAATAGAAATGAAAGGTAGAGCGGGAGCAAGATAGTTAAAAGTAAACGTAGGAAACAAACGCGCCCAAATGGAAACTGGAGTGGTAAAAGGGTCACCATATATAATATAGCCACGAGTTGGTCTCTATGGAACTTTAAGGCAAATTTAAATAAACGCATTAAAGGAAAATTGTAAATTGCATAAATATAAATGTTTCCAATGAATAGGCCGCGCCGTGGCTCAGTGGTTAGACTGCTTGGCTCTCACCAAAGCAGCCCAGGTTCGATCCCAGGCGACCGTAAAGTAAGATATGTGGTGGACAACACGGCGCTGGGGCGGGTTTTCTCCGGGATCTCCGGTTTCCCGCACCATTTCATTCCACCGGAGCTACATCTTCATCTCATGTATCATCAGTGTCATCGCCTGCGGTGTCGTATGTAGTAAAAGCGGGCGTTAAACACTTCACATTACACACATTACACATTTCCAACGAATGCATTCATTCAAGTGAACGTTAACGATCTTAAATATATAACTGAAAAATCGCACATTCGAATTTATACGGGGTCGGGCACCTTTAATATAGGTCTAATTACAGAAATTTACTATAAAATAATTGCATAACGATAAGCGATGTATACAACAAGGGAATACTCTTATTGGAATACTCTGATCCTTTGACAATTTTCGGAAGTGTCGCATTAATATATTATACTTCATGTATCTTTTACATTAGAAGTTGGTATAAATTATGAAGTAATTGGTATCCGTAGTTGAAATAAGTGAAGTGTTTTCATAGGTTTGCAAATGACACGTTATCCCCTCTCCCTGATTTCATTTTTATTACCTGGCATGTTGAACCTATAAAATAACTCTTCCAGCTACATTCATATATAATGTTGTCAAGTTATTATTTGCATCTGGAAAAAAAGAGAAAGAAAGAAAGAAAGAAAGAAAGAAAGAAAGAAAGAAAGAAAGAAAGAAAGAAAGAAAGAAAGAAAGAAAGAAAGAAAGAAAGAAAGAAAGAAAGAAAGAAAGAAAGAAAGAAAGAAAGAAAGAAAGAAAGAAAGAAAGAAAGAAAGAAAGAAAGAAAGAAAGAAAGAAAGAAAGAAAGAAAGAAAGAAAGAAAGAAAGAAAGAAAGAAAGAAAGAAAGAAAGAAAGAAAGAAAGAAAGAAAGAAAGAAAGAAAGAAAGAAAGAAAGAAAGAAAGAAAGAAAGAAAGAAAGAAAGAAAGAAAGAAAGAAAGAAAGAAAGAAAGAAAGAAAGAAAGAAAGAAAGAAAGAAAGAAAGAAAGAAAGAAAGAAAGAAAGAAAGAAAGAAAGAAAGAAAGAAAGAAAGAAAGAAAGAAAGAAAGAAAGAAAGAAAGAAAGAAAGAAAGAAAGAAAGAAAGAAAGAAAGAAAGAAAGAAAGAAAGAAAGAAAGAAAGAAAGAAAGAAAGAAAGAAAGAAAGAAAGAAAGAAAGAAAGAAAGAAAGAAAGAAAGAAAGAAAGAAAGAAAGAAAGAAAGAAAGAAAGAAAGAAAGAAAGAAAGAAAGAAAGAAAGAAAGAAAGAAAGAAAGAAAGAAAGAAAGAAAGAAAGAAAGAAAGAAAGAAAGAAAGAAAGAAAGAAAGAAAGAAAGAAAGAAAGAAAGAAAGAAAGAAAGAACGAAAGAAAGAAAGAAAGAAAGAAAGAAAGAAAGAAAGAAAGAAAGAAAGAAAGAAAGAAAGAAAGAAAGAAGAAAAAAGGGAGGAAAGAAGGAAAGAAACAAACAAACTTTAAGTCAGTTACTTGACGGATTCTAATCTTTTCCTTTTCTAATTTTCAGAACTTTGTATCACGTGCCTTCTGAACATACTAGGTAGTGAAACCTTCAGCTAATGGAACATCTAACAGCCGTGGCGACTAATCCCTATGTTCAACAGATTAACTCCTTTGTTAATGATCTTATACTAACAAAACTGAATTTTGGGCTTCCTGGTTTAAGCATTGATTTTGGATAGATTATAAAAATTATTTATTGAAATTATTTATTAATCTTTGCTGATATTTCTGTAACATTGTTGTTAATATTAATAGTCAATTATTCCTGTATGACGGGTTATACCCTAAAGTTTCATATTTTGCGGACACAAACCAAAAAATGTAAGTTTCATACCTAAATGACAAGAGTTCCACTAAACAGTGTTTTACGATTCAAAATAACAGCTAGTGCCTTAAACAAGATTTACTTCCACAAATCTATTTAGGGATTCATTACTAAGCATTGACAACTGAATGTCAACTCCAAGGACATCATAGAAAAGAGCTTCCTAGATGTATCTATGCTTTAATGTTACGTCTTAAGTAACTATCAGCAAGTATTTTAAATATCTGGAATGTATATGTTGTGTGGTATCATTGCACAATTAATTATTGTTGCAGAAACTTGAATTACTGCCAAAGCCAAATATATTTATTAACGTGAATACATTAATGCCCGAATGCATCAACAGATGCCAAGACTTAACACGAGTTTAGCAATAGTTTTAACAAAAACTGCATTTCACCAACAAGTGTTAGCGTAACACTTGTATTAAATCTCTTGTTAAACTAACAAGCCAAATTTCTGATGTTAGGTACTTAGCAATTGTAAATAGTCAAGATGGCGAGCATGAACTCAGCTGTTGATGTCAATTTGTTATATTTAAGACCGTCTACATGGCATTCGTAATACAGCAAGGCCCTTGAGGAGAAATGATTTTGAGGAGCTATCAGAAGAAATTTTTACGGAGGTATAGACTGTCGAAACAAGTTGCTATGAAGGTTACTGCGGAAGTATAAGAGAGTTTAGAACATGCATCGAAAGGAATATGGCGATCTTGCCTTTGCTTCAACTATTAATAACTTTGCGATTTTATAATTCACTGAATTATGTGGATAATACACTCTCCACCTACCGACTTGAAACGTTCAAGTCACTCATCACTTGTCCTTCTTCGCTCCTCGTTTTAAATTTACGTAATACTGAGTTAGAACATGCATCAAAAAGAATATGCCAATCTCGCCTTAGCTTCAAGTATTATTTACTTTGTGATTTTATAATTCACTGAAATATGTGGATAATACACTCTCCAGCTCCCGTCTTGAAACGTTCAAGTCACTCGTCAATTGTCCTTCTTCACTCCTTGTTTTAAATTTACGTAATACTGAGTCAGAACATGCATCAAAAGGAATATGCCGATCTCGCCTTAGCTTCAAGTATTATTTACTTTGCGATTTTATAATTCACTGAAATATGTGGGGAATACACTCTCCAGCTCCCGTCTTGAAACGTTTAAGTCACTTGTTCTTCGCACCACGATTTAAATTTACGTAATACTGACAAGTTGTTTGGTGCTTGTAGTGACACATGCATTTGAATTAAATTTGTTTCCAATATTTTCAACGTGATGTCTTTCTCTTTTACATTCACCGCATCCGTCCTCTTATTTTCCACGATATCCTTACGTCTCACGCCTTAATTTATGATTTTGTTCAGCCGCCAGTTTTCAGCTTGTGCAGAGGAAAATGAAAACAAAAGCGCAACGCAGTACGTTCAGAAAATAATACAACTCATCCACAGCCTCCTATAGCTGTGATATTTACGAGTTTCTTGGCTTTAACACAGGTTTGTTCACATTTTCAGAAAACAGGTTGGTGAAATGCAAGAAATTTAACATTCGTGTTAACGTTGTGGCAATTGTTACGTTACATTTGTTAACGTCGATTTTAACATCTGTTGGTGAAATCATGCATAAGAGTCTTCTGCAAACATGAAGATTCCACTCTTTTACTTTCTCCATTTTGACCATCTTTACTTTCTCTTGATATCTACATTACTAAATTTGAAAACTATATTTTATTGAAAATGTGTGCTTTGAGGTTACCAAAAATATAATTAATAGAAAAGGTTTCATGCTTGATTGTGAGTAGCATTACTCCAAGATAAATGTTCAATAAGTATAAAACGTGGTATTTCGGCTAGTATTTTCCCAAAAAGGCAAAAAAACTATTTTTAAGAAATATTTGCATCCTGAACGATTATACTAGATATAAATAAAATAAATTAAAATAAATAAATATATTGAATTTTCTGGGAATAGTCTGCGAAGTTCTATTCATTCCGAATTATGTTTTTACAGCTACAGTTATGCAATATGGATAAACGTTAAGAGATAGATAAGAATAAACTCCATAAAAGATATAAACCACTTTAAAAGCACACAACTTATTTGAAATAGGTTTTTATGGTAGAGGAAATATATTTCCAAAATATCTTATTACTTCGACTGTGTTAGTCGTTGTTTTAAGCGTTTTTGTTCCCTTAAATAATATTGAAACATGGAATTTCAAAGTCAGCATATCGCCACTCACGTTTAAACATCCATCTACCAGGTTTCATTTGTGTGTGTGCGTGCGTGCGTGTGTTTCGTTTTATTTAATGCTCTCCACGAGTGATTAGAGCTTAGTTAGCCTATATTCATTTTTCAAAATAAGAGAAAACTCCGAAAAAAGAAAGTTATCTTGTTAATTTCCCTGACCGAGATTCGAACTCGGGACCCGTTAAATGCGAGAGACACACACTACTCCGATACCTTACGGGAGGCCCTTCGCTTTATCTATTACTCTTGTGCCTTCAACGAATCAATTGCCTTCAAGCAATCGGAAGTTTTTGGCCAAATTCTCACCATCCTTTTACGTGGAAAAATTCCATTACTTTTACAGTCTCAAAAACGCTTCCAAGGATCTTGATTAAAATATACTATAATCATGAATAGAATGTATTTTTTGAATTTGTATGACTAGTCCAGAGAAGAAGTGTTTTCAACTGTGAGTAATTTGTTGTACAATAACTTAAAAATTGACTTAATGTACTTATTACGTTAAAGTATGCGATATGTGCTAAATAAAAGTATTTTGGGATTATAAACATTTTCGAGGTATTTGTTGTTAACATTTTAGTGACACATTCTCCGCCTTCTTTCTCTCATGAGGGGGAAAAAGTTAATATGAAATGTATATACCGAACTGGGTTTCAATAGAAGACTATCGCTTTGCGTCCTGCATGCTCTTGTTATATACTTTTTGCCCCTATATAAAACAGACAACTGTGTGAATATGTTGATGCAGCTCTAGATAATGTTTTATGTCAGAATCTGCTAATTCTTAATTCACTTATTTATGTTTGGTCACATGAACTTAGGTCATGTGCGATCATGTAAAATACATATCTTAATATTACATCGTCTTTCTGTAAATGTATGGGAAATAAATTAACCTGTATTTATTGTGGTTTCAAATAGAACAATTGAACTTCTTATGTTATGAAAAGAATGTTATCAGAGTTCCCACAATTTTAAAGAACACTGGGTTTACAGTGGGAATCTATCATGTATGGTGTTTTATATTCAGCTTAACAGGTTTAGAGAAAATGATATGCAACTTATGGCAAACAAGTCACATTAATGAATCTCCAGCAGGGCTGCATGTTTATGGAGTACTCATTAAAACAAAGAAGCATCACAAACATGCCGATGTAAACTTACCTTGATGTTTTTGTGCATGATCAGCTATTGCTTGTGAAGCAGTCAGAAATACAATCAGCAGAACTTGCATTTTCAGTAGTTTGTAACACAAGCTTCACTGTCTGCAAATGTTTACTGCGTATTTGGAGTTTAAACACAATTAAAAATCACGTCTATGTCCGTGTGCATTACACCAGGTTAATGGGGCACAATATGTAGCTAAGTTTCAGGGTTAGAGTAATACACAAAATCATTGAATTATTATATAATCAAGGAATAAATGCATGAAAACAAAATTACAGACGGAAATTAACGAGTTTAACAGCACGTCATTAAAATCTACAAATGCTAACACAAATACTTCCGCACACACTCGTCAAGGCACTGAGTAAACACAACCTGCTACATGACAATTTATGGGGAGAAAAAGCAGAAAAAAAGCGCATCGACACTTGTTACAGTTCCTCTCTCCCTCTCTGTCTGATTCGGTCCAGTCCATGTTATGTTCCCCCACTTTGCTTTATTTACCTCCGCCCGTCCCGTCGTGTTTCGCGAAAATGGACCTTAGAGTAACGTGGTGTAGTGCCTCACACAACCGTCAACCGACCAGCGTGCCGCTAGTCAGTACACTGTCTGTGTTCCACAGTTGGTAGGAACAGAGTTGGCACGTGGGATCGCCGCTTTCTTCCGGTCTCCTCTCACCGCGCCATAACTTCCTCCGCCCTCGCGCCCAACACTGTTTTCATTGCCAGCGCCTGACCTACCACTCATTATACAACCTGCTGGACGCAGTTACGCGTAGCACGCCTGTTACAGATACCCAGTAAGACTAAGGAATTAGGCGAGATATAGCAAAGAACTACTCCAGTCAATGAAGAAAGCGTTCGCCTATCACTCTTACTATAAAGTGGACTATACACAAGCGTCGTTGTGAGCATCAATTGTTTTAAAGAATTAATACGAAAATTACCATAATTTAATTTTTAATTTTCTGTGCAGTCCTGTAAATTTGATTTTGGTGTTTTATTTCATGAAACTTTATCATAAAAATAGAATATTTGTATTTTATTAATGCATTTAAATCATACAGTGTCAGTCGCTAAGTGCAATGAAATCTGAACTATTTCAGAAAATTCTCGACTCAGTGTTGTACAAACTATTCATAAATGCTTACTCATACATCATGTTAATCGAAATAATATTTCAGAAATGGTTTAATTACACACTTCCTTATTATTTCCTAACAGGTACATGCGAACAGGAGAATACAGAGGGGTTAAGCGACAGTGAAATCTTTTAAGAGTGGACGTCTTGGTATTCCTTTCTCTTTGCCATTTGGCGACCCGCCAAAAAAAACGATTTCCTATTGCAGGAAAAGATTAAGTATTTAAAAATCCAAATTAATAACAAAGGATACATTGAAATTCGATATTTTAACTACTCATTTAAACTATATACTCTTATTAGATATGTTTGTGCAGTACGTTTTGTGTATCTCTTAGGGTTTACGAGTTATGCTCATCAAGAATGGAGGACTAAAGAGGCTATTCCAGAAAATTAAAGATATACATTTCATTTTTCTAAATATATCCTAAGTGTTTGTACAGTAAAAAAAGGGTAAACCTATGGTGTAACGGTCCAAAAAGAGCCTGAACCTCCAACCCGACTGCCGACCTCGTGCCCACATATGCCCGAAACGAGTAGAAGATGTGGTCAGCATCTGGGCACCCCCAGCCGGAAAGTTGGCGTTCTAGACCTAGTTCACCTCCTTACTTTCCTCACGATACTGAGTGGGCACCGGTCATATATCTGGAACATAAATTGCCGCACCTTCAGGGGTGAGATCAATCTCGGGCGTATTCCATGGCAGGGAACCAAAGCACAACACTCTAGCCGCTACGACAGGTCACAGGACTACTTGTACACTATTTAAATGACAATTGTCAGTCAGTTTTGAGAGAATAAAACATTCTGAAACGTGCAGTATGAGTTAGCGATTTTCTAGAAAAGCTTTCACGTTTGGAACCACACAGACATACATGACCACTCACAAACACAGCCCGCCTCTGTAGCGTGGTGGTAGCGTGTCAGTTTCACATTCAAGTGGGTCTCACTCCTCACATTCAAGAAAGGAGGTTTGCGAATCTCGATCGTGGTGAGTTATCTGTATAACGTTTTCTTCCAGGATTTTCCCTTATACTGAAAGTTGTATGCCAAATAGCTCTAAGATCTGTAAACCCTGAGCTCATTTGAGCGTCATTTCACCCATTTTATTCATCTTCCAGTATGAGTTACGTACGCTGGAAGACCTTACACGCACACACACAATCGCATATCTTTTTCTAAAAACGTTTTTTTGTATTTATGGGAACTCACCATGTTTATTTCCCTTAAATCTCAGTATAGAATTTTTGGGTTGAATGCAATGGTTTCTTTATCTGTTATGTAAAAGTGGAGAAAGTTAAAATATCATGGCACACATAGCTTGACTTCAGCCCATCTTTTGCAGAAAGTTTCATTCTACAAATTCGGCTACTGTTTGAAAATGACAGTTTGTTCAGGAACTGTGAGGCTCAATTATAAAGCTCTCAAACTTCGACCTTTAGTTTCTCGTAGTTTTCTTAGTGTCCGAATGTTGTGGTGGTATATCACGCACCACGATTCCTTTTTTATCATTTTCCTTTCATTCCGTTTTTTCTCACCTTTCAGGTCCGCTTATATTGTGGCTGGTGTGGTGCCGGACAGATGGTGCAGATAATTGCTCAAAGGATAATAATACTTTCCATCGAGCATATCTATTAGTTTTTACGCGTCAACCAAAGGAAAGCTAAGGACTTTGACGCTGTTCCTTTGTAAATATATGCGAGCTTGTCTCCTCCATTTTTGATCTGAGCATGGCATAGTTAAAGCAATAGGCCTGCCATTGAATTAGGTTAGTAACAAATTCATTAGTTCAAGGTTCAGGTAATTACAAATTGGTTCGCACAGAGATCTTATAGCTGCAGGAAAAGCTCCTATGGGAGTGTTAAAAATTCGAATGCGAAAATAATTCTTACAGTCAATTAAGTTGCTGTGAATAGGAAGGTTAAGCTAGCCAAGGTATAACGTTAGAGCCTGGGTAGCCCCAAAGTAAGCGGCATTTATATAGGAAAAAGGGAAAGTATTTTTAAAATTAAATTGTGTGTCTTACATATTGTAATCTTCTAAAAGAAGTGTTTTAGTGTGATAGAATATCATCGATAATTATCGGCAGTCGCAGTGCCTAAAGACCTCCCTCGAGTTAGTATGTACTTGGCGGTAGCCGAAATGGGATTTGCCGCTTAGCACTTCAGTGACTCACGGCAACTTACGTCTCTCATGTTTATTACGGAAAGCTAGTTGAAACTGTAAGGACACTTTAGAAGTTAGCAGATGTAATATGCTATATTCATTAATGTTATAAATGGTTATACTTTCTAGTGCTGAAATTCAGAAGCATTCTCAGTCAACAACTCGCTTCAAATAGCTCATACATTTGCCCGATTAAATACATCTGGCAACATAAATGGTTTTGTCTATTTTCACACATCCCAGACAAACCTTGAGGGAAAGATCCCATAGTTCATCACAGAAGTAACAACCAGCAGAACAATGACGGAGATATTAGAAACAGCATGGAAACTGAGGAAGGGTGTTATCAGAACATATTTAACTAGTCAAACTCAGAGTAACAGTTAAATAAAGCTCAGGTTTAAAACCGAAGATCCGCATTAAATAAATTTCGTTAACTACGTTTTCTCTACCTTAAATGTACTGATGTTATCCTCATTAAATCATAATGCTTACACATTGTGTAAAAGGCGGATACGAATCCTTCCTTGGATATCAATTTTCTCTAGGTTGTTTACTTTTAATTCCTTATGCAAACAAGCTTCACAACTCGCACTGAAGATCAAAGTGCAAAACTTTGTTAAAGAAACTGTGAAAATTTGTGAATATGATAATCTACGACAAGCATTGCTACACGCGAAAAAAGTATTTATCCTCGTGTGCTTTATATATCTACTTACGTACTTTATTTAAAGACAAACTGAATAGCAAAATTAAATCAAACAGATTCCGGTACCATCGACTAAAAATATTAAAGCAATAATATGTTTGCAAGTATCAAAGCCATGTAGATGATTTATCTCACCCGATTAATTAGTCCAGAGTTCGTTAAAAATCATTTAATTCAAATGCACGCGAAAAACTTTATCCATTATTGGTCGCTTTTTATATATTATTATTTTTTATGTATATACTATTATCAAAAGTCAATAACGGGAGTAAACTAATGGCAAATTTTGAGCCTGAAACATTACGAGTAAATCCAAGATGTATTTTATATAGTAAACTGAATATTGTGTCGCTATTATTCAACAAACATAATATAATTAAAGATATCATTTAGGATAAATTTAAAATATTGCCCACATGGAGGACATACGCAGTGTTCATTTTTATGTGTAATTTTACCGCACAAAATTTGACGTCATCATTAGCATCGCTGATGGAGAAACTTTATATGCGATTCCCCTAGCGGCTTGCGATCGTATTTGATGTGCTGACAGAAGCTTTAAGGCCTCTCTCTATATACTATACTATTATATATTTATTAAATAAATATACTATTTGGAGGTGTGTCTGCCCGCGTAATATAAAGATGCGTAATTTCGCCTGCTGCGTAGATACGGTAACGGTTTTTAAAAAGCTATATACTGCAATGCAATGCAAAGTTAAGTATGCAGCCATAAAAATATGCCATGAATAATATACGAAATGGTAAGTCAATGAACACTTACTTCACAATGAACATCTGTTTTCCTGTTATAGTCGACATTTATTATTATTATTATTATTATTATTATTATTATTATTATTATTATTATTATTATTATTATTATTATTATTATTATTATTATTATTATTATTATTATTATTATTATTATTATTATTATTATTATTATTATTATTATTATTATTATTATTATTATTATTATTATTATTATTATTATTATTATTATTATTATTATTATTATTATTATTATTATTATTATTATTATTATTATTATTATTATTATTATTATTATTATTATTATTATTATTATTATTATTATTATTATTATTATTATTATTATTATTATTATTATTATTATTATTATTATTATTATTATTATTATTATTATTATTATTATTATTATTATTATTATTATTATTATTATTATTATTATTATTATCATTATTATTATCATTATTATTATCATTATCATTATCATTATCATTATCATTATCATTATCATTATCATTATTATTATCACTATTATTATTATTATTATTATTATTGTTATTATTATTGTTATTATTATTATTGTTATTATTATTATTGTTATTATTATTATTATTATTATTATTATTATTATTATTATTATTATTATTATTATTATTATTATTATTATTATTATTATTATTATTATTATTATTATTATTATTATTATTATTATTATTATTATTATTATTATTATTATTATTATTATTATTATTGTTGTTGTTGTTGTTGTTGTTGCTGTAAACCTGTCACATAAAATAGAAATATTCAATTTGATCTCAATTCTTTTCTATCAGCCACAGTTTCCTCACAATGTAACTTCATTACAAACCAGAAAATTAGCAGAATATGTTCAAGGAATAAAAGTTAAATTAGTGTTACAATGTATACAAAACTGTTATCCAAGTCTAGACAGAAAATATCTTAGTACATAGTCCTGTGTGTCCATTTTCTTATATTTCCTTCCTCTCTTCCTCTTAAACACCGCCTGTATTGCGAGAAGGTGTGCTTGAGGCCTTTCTGTCAACATTATTTATTTCTTCCAGATTAAAACCTGTCACTTTATAGCGTCCAGAGTCTCTTTTTGCGAGTAACTAATCCTGTAACTTGGAAATGTTTGTTGCACCTATTAGTTTTAAAATACATAATGTTACCAACATTAATAGACATTTAATTAAGCGTGAGAATGGCAACAAATTTATATCGTATACTGATAAAACGTAAGACGTTTATGTTGCAAACAAAAGTATGTCAATTTGACGGTACCTGGACACTTTTGACATTACGCTCCGAGGGACTTGTCTGAATGCTGGATAGCTTTGCATAAACTCCTCTATGTAGCGGTATAAATTATATTTGTATGTAGCACCAATTTTAATGCTGGTACGAAACTAGCATTCAACCATGAAGACACGGTGCTCTGTGTTCATATCCAGGGGAAGCTGGTTGTATTAGTTATCAGCACAGCACACTCAGAGTGCTGTAATTTGCTTACTGCTCCGCAAAAGTTACCCCTTATTCTCAGTAAAGGGCACTATGATTTCAGGATAGATTCACTAGTCAAATATGACGTCATTCTTGCTCAATTAGTGGGCGGGAAATAACGAATAAGAATGAACCCGTGTATAAATAATATGCTTTAAACCGGACATGTGTACAAATACTTAAGTAACGCACTTGTTCTGCAGTATACGTGTTTATATAAAAGAACTCTTTGAAAAATAACTACAGTATACCCTGCATTGAGGGCCTCACACTTGATGGATGGAATGACGACTCTCCAAAATACTCGCTCCAGGGTTCCTAACTGCGCCCCTATTGTGTCACATTACTGAATGCCTATAATTCATTTTGGGAGGATGTTTAATTCTAATGACACTTGTTTCCGTGTTTTCAAGGAACTGTTTCATTTTTAGTTAAAGCACTTGTTTTAACACTAAAAAAGGAACGAAAGCTAAGGGATATCTTAACTTTGGAGTTTAATTATATGTATTTAAAGTAATGAATGTATTGCAATTCTCAGCTGTACAAAAAGATCAAGCTACATTCAACGAAAACAGATGAATTTGATAGATGAATTTATTATTTATCTCTATATAATTACCAGTTAAATAGACTAGAATTATTCTTTAGAATAATAGAATAGAATTATCCTCTTGTCAGGACCCCTCCAACCTCCCCCCTTCCCCCTCACCCTCCCAAAGAAGCTAGTTTCACGTTTAACATTTGCAACGCTCAAACACTTATATAATCAATCTACAGGTGGAGCACATGCAATTTACGATGCGCATTCTGTAAGAGTAGCTAGCATATTTAGGGAAACATGGACTTTTTCATATTTGGTAGAATACAAAGATGCTGCAATGCACTGTAACTATTGGAAAAACTAAAGTAAGGAGTAACCGGTCTGCATCAGATGTGACGTTACGTTAGTTTTCACCACGCTACGGCACCTTCAGTGAATGTTACATACTCTAATGGGATGGGAAGTGTATGTTTAAAGGGCTACTGGCTAAGAAAAGTTGGAAGTGTGGTAAAGGGTGAGCATTACAGACTTACGGACACACAACCCCGGTGCTTTTTTAAGTAAAGCTTTAATTTACATAAATAAAATACTATATTTCATCAAATAAAAGAGAAGATATTAGGTAGCCCTTAGGAATACCTTGCGTAGGTAGTCAGCGTCCGAATGTACATCTTAAAGTTTTCGATACAGCGCCAAAGAGATTTTAAAATGCAAAGCGGTGCAGTCTTATCAGCACATACTTATCTCCTTCCTACGTTAAAATATGGAACATTAAATATATCTTGAGCTGAAACAGTAGCTGAAGGGAGTTTTCAAGAACGTCAGTAGATGCAACTCCAGGTGTTTATGTTGTGAAGACCTCAGAGGTTACTCTCCCTAAAAAGTATTGGAAAAAAGGTATTTGTATGTGAGCTTTATTTAAATGGCTTGTAAAAATTCTAAAAACTCTGTGGTTTAACTCCAAAGTATGTCCAAATATCGCTATTCTATACATGTACAGCTATGTAAAGTAGACAAAAATATAGGTCCTAATCGTAGCTATAAGTACTAGGTATTGTTTCTTCACTTTGCCATAAGTGTAAGACATTTTAAATTTCAAACCTCTATTCCATAGACAATAATGAATAAAATACTTCATTTATTTTGTAATTTGATACACACCTTGGATTTTGATAAACTTCTTTCTGGATATAAGCATTTCATTTACCTACAGCTGGTTCACTCGTACAACCAGGTACAACGACGGTCCATGAGCGAGATTGCACGCTTAGGTCATTCTCAGGAATTTGTACACTTAATTTATATAAAACAAAAATGTTAAATAGTGAGTAAACCAAACATTTAATTGGGCAAAGACTGCTTAGGGATATGAAAATAAGTGGCATTTAATAATTAATTCCTCGGTGGAGTTAATGATACAAATATACTATTGAAGTCATGAAACCTAATTATATTCATGCAGGTTGCAGCTAATTTCAATTTCATAAAACATATTTAGATGATTCATTTAGTTAATCAAAATGGCGTCACATTGCTGAGCTATAACAAATATTTCCCCTGATATAACTACTGCTTTTAAGCTCTTTAAAATCTGTGTTTATTTGTTTATTTTGAAAGTTAAGGTTTTCTTTTTTTCAGGGAATGGCCACAACTGAACTTCTATCCACAGAAACAATAGTGCAGACTTCTTTTTACAAATTTTCAAACCAACTTGTATATAGTAGGATGTATTTCATTTAAATTTAATTTAAATACCTTCATAGTTTATGAATTATCAAGGAAACGGTGTAGAAAGACGTACTTTGTGGGAAGTAAACTTTAGAGCGTTAATGTTAAATTCTGGATACCTTTCTGACCGGACATGGTACAGCAATATGTCTTTTTAAAATCGTTTACTCTGAAATTAATGCAGATATTTATGCATTCTTTCTGCAAATAAACCTACTTGTTTGCTGTGTTCAATCACATATTGTTTCATAAATCGTATTTTCTAAATGTCAAGCTACACCTACCCCGTTAAGAAGTACAGAGAAAAATCAAACTAAATCAGTTACTGCTTTAGCTTTCGATTTTTTAAATACCTGCCTATTTCATTATAATATCACCATAATTACGAAAAGCGTATATAGGTGTCCAAAGCCAGGTAGTGATTAGACCTGCAACTCAATCGGTAGAGCGTCTGGCTGTTTTGCGAAGGGTCACTCTTTCAACTGCTGACTAGGCTAGAAATGCTTCGCTTTAAACAATAAGATTTCTAGACATGCTCAGAATGTGGTGTGTGCATGTTAGTGCGCTTGTGGTCATTTAACAACTAGTTCGTTCATTATAAATATTTCAGGATGTTACCGCGCTTAAGCATGACCACACGTGCTAGATGAGATAGTTCTTGCAAGGAAAATATGAATGCATATATAGATAGAAAATATTTTTCATACATTTATTTAATATGCTACTTTAGTAATAATGACATCAGTTCGCCTAGCAGCCGCGCCATCTGTACGGCATCGCCATACACCATAAAGCCTAGACTGCGCCTGTAACGGAATTAACTGAGAAATGAGAGAAAGAAAATGTAAGTAGTAGAGATACTCCACAGCATTCATCTATCGGCCAGGAGAATTACAGAAATTTTAGGGTTAGAGTGTTCAAAAGAATGATACGAAGAAAAATACTTCTGATACAATAAATAAAATTGTTCCTCATCGTAATCCTGTTATTACTTCTACTCGACAGGAATAAAACCTAAGATCTCATGCATATGGTGGTGATAATAAAAATAAAATAAAACAACAATAAACAATAATAATGATGATGATGATGATGATGATGATGATGATGATGATGATGATAAAAATAATAATAATAATAATAATAATAATAATAATAATAATAATAATAATAATAATAATAATAATAATAATAATAATAATAATAATAATAATAATAATAATAATAATAATAATAATAATAATAATAATAATAATAATAATAATAATAATAATAATAATAATAATAATAATAATAATAATAATAATAATAATAATAATAATAATAATAATAATAATAATAATAATAATAATAATAATAATAATAATAATAATAATAATAATAATAATAATAATAATAATAATAATAATAATAATAATAATAATAATAATAATAATAATAATTATAATAATAATTATAATAATAATTATAATAATAATAATAATAATAATAATAATAATAATAATAATAATAATAATAATAATAATAATAATAATAATAATAATAATAATAATAATAATAATAATAATAATAATAATAATAATAATAATAATAATAATAATAATAATAATAATAATAATAATAATAATAATAATAATAATAATAATAATAATAATAATAATAATAATAATAATAATAATAATAATAATAATAATAATAATAATAATAATAATAATAATAATAATAATAATAATAATAATAATAATAATAATAATAATAATAATAATAATAATAATAATAATAATAATAATAATAATAATAATAATAATAATAATAATAATAATAATAATAATAATAATAATAATAATAATAATAATAATAATAATAATAATAATAATAATAATAATAATAATAATAATAATAATAATAATAATAATAATAATAATAATAATAATAATAATAATAATAATAATAATAATAATAATAATAATAATAATAATAATAATAATAATAATAATAATAATAATAATAATAATAATAATAATAATAATAATAATAATAATAATAATAATAATAATAATAATAATAAATAGATTAGGGGATTGTCCGCTTTGGCACCTTATCGACAACCACAGCAGTAAAAGAGTGGCCATAAAAGGAAACTGAATTTATTTATTTTCCCCTCCCCTAATTAACCTATGACCGGAACCTTCGAGAGAGTAGGGCAAGCGTGTGCCTATAGGAGGAGCTGTTTTCATAATAATACACCGACAAGGTTAGGCAGGACAAAACATTGCTCCAATTTATTTCACCTCTCCTTGGGTAGCCTGTCGGGCGCGCAGCTGGAAGTAAACTAACATTCACACTGCTATTTTCAGCATACTGGACTTCTGCACATTTATTATCTCACATACACGTCACATTGTGTACTACCGTCACTGCAGAAATATGTCTACTGCTGCTGCTAAGGTTTACTAACGGAACTCAGGCGCCTTTCGCTTTCCTCTTTTGTTGTTTGTTTTCATTCCCGCAGCGAGTAATGTTGGACATGTCATATAAAACATGTAAATAAAGTACATTTGAAGAAGATGACACACTTCTCATGCTCAATCAGACAACCGCCGTTGTACAATAGGATTATATAAACCAGGCATGGCAGCGGGACAAACAGGAATGCAATTATAGAGATTTACATTGCTAACAGAAAGAAAGCTAAGGGATATAATATTCTAAGCCTAACCTCTCATAGTCACAAATACCCACGTCGTTTCTTGTCACTTCGTTCTTCTAACTTTCTGGTTGTAGGGGATACATCATAAATCAAGGTTTAGTTAAAAGTATCTGAGGCACGCATTATGTACGTTTAAATCCCATCATCCATACAGTCTGGCTGTATGTTTCTTTAGCATTTTTATTAAATATGCCAAGGTATACACTTATTAGATAACTTTACCTTCAGAGTAAAACTGAAAACGGATGGTAATGGAAAATCTATCCACAGATAAAGTCTGGAGGGCATCCTAATACTCGGAACATGTAGAAGCAGAGGACAGCTGTCTAACACTGTCACTGTGGGTAAATGCTCAAATTCACATTTGTCCGTCACAGATGCAAAGGTACAGTTGCGGTATACTTAGGACGTGAGGAACGAGCAGGATGACGCAGTCGGTTGTCTGTGGTCCACATTCGGGAGGGCCACGTTTGATTCCCGTGGCCGACCTACCTGATGTCGCCGGGTGTCTCGGCAGTGGATGGCAGGATGATAAGCTCTGAGTGAACCACTTCCTCCTCCGGTAGGTCGGTTGCCGGTCTCTGCACCTACTGCTGGGACCGCTGTGCGTTATCCTGGCCTACTCCAGGAGGTTTCCATCTAAAGTAGGGAACCTGCTCTCTGTACTGTCGTGGCTCCTTGGGATGGCCACCCTCTGACTCTTCTCACCTCATCCTTCCTGCTGCAGATTCCCTCTGGGGGCATAGGTACAATAGACCAAGACTGGTCGCATTACCGAATTCCCTCCGGAGCACAGAAAAAGTAAACAAAATGGCAAAATGATATGAACTGCACTGAGACCTTAGAGCCTGTAACCAACACCGATCTACAAGGTATCTCCTAATAGAATGTTTTGATATGACCACGTAGTTACAGTAAAGTAAAAGAAACGAAATAAAGAAAAAGTGAAAGAAAGAGATAAGAAGGAAAGAAAGACAAAAAGAAGGAAAGAAATAGAGAAAGGACAAAAAGATAGAAGGAGATAGAGAGAGGAAAAGAGAGGTAAAGGGAAATAAAACAAAGTAACGAAGAAGAAGAGGAAGAAGAAAAGAAAGAAATAGAAAAACAGAAATAAAAGGATAAACAAAGAGAGAAGTAAATAGAAGAGAGAAAGACAGAGAGAGATAAAGAAGAAGACAGAAAAGGGTAGAAAGAAAAAGGTGAGAAAGATACAGAGAAGACCATTATAGAAGAAAAGAATAGAGAAGAAAAGGCAAGAAAAGAAAACAAATAAATAGAGGAGAAAAGAGGAAAAGGCAAAGAGGTACTTGATGTCCCACGGCCGCGATCCAAATCTCAGATACTTTCAAATATGTATTACTACCAAAGACTTTTTAGTGATGTCTCAAGACTCTCTAACTTTATCATTTTAAGAGTTGGCAACTCATTTCAGCTCTTCTTTCTAATATGCGATGAGGCGATTTTTTTCTAATTCCTTCACACTTTTTGATGTTTTTATGCACAACTATGATTTGTAACATAATTTCTTTACTTTCAGTGCAATTTCGTGTTGGAGGGCATTCTTTTAACGTTATTAATTGTTTGTTTATTTACTTACTAAGTAATGTAGCCATACTGAAGAATTCAGTGCAGCCAATCTATGCTTGTCTCTCCACTGAAAGCAATGCTGCCAACAGTCTTACTTGTCCCGAAATTTACAATATCTAGCAGACTAAATGTATGAGTTCGCGGACTGTATCGGACTAGTTCGGCTACTGCCGCGAAGTGTGCATGATGTTAAATGACACCAAGTATACTGCAAGGGGGAAAATTGACGGTCCCGGTCACGTCGTTCAAATCGACAAATGCAAAATTGGACGACGCAAGTTTCATTGTGGACGCTGCAATTAGACTGCAGAGCGCAATTTGCACCCCTCCTGTTGTTGGGAGATATCGTCATCCGCACCTCTTTCGTTTCCACGTCGATCATTCCCAAGATCCAATTGCCCTCTAAGACGAGCCCACGATGAAACTTGACCGGGAACGACATGACCGGGACCGCCAATTTTCCCCCTTGCGGTATACTTGGTGTCATTTGACATCATGCACACTTCGCGGCAGTAGCCGAACTAGTCCGATACAGTACGTGAGCTCATACATGTATTTCCTATGGAGAACTCCATTATCGTCGTGTCGTAGGATTGCTTATGGGCAAAGCAGTGCACGAGTAACAAAATTTGACCGGGCGATAACTTCGCCTGCTCAAACCATGTTCCTTTGCACATGGACTGCGTCACCTATGTCTGGGGCATTTTTGCAGAGGTTGGCTACAAGTTTTACATATCTTTCTCATGTTGGCTGAAACGCCATAACCGGCTGTTCGTCTGCTTGCGCATGCGTATACGTGCACCTTTGGACTTAGAAAATATTCTCGCGTCGTACAGAAGAAAGTTTCTCCCTCATTTCAAATAATTATTAGCCTCTATTAAACGTAATGTAAACTTAATGTTGACCTTGTTCACACTGATTGATAAATTATTAAAATATTCCCATAAGCAGGCGTCCGCTTCATCTGCCCGGCACACCCAGATATTACAAAATTTAGAATCCCGTCGGAATGATAAGAACGAAATGGAATGAAAGAAAATTTAGGGAAATGAAATTGTGGTAGATAGCGAACCACTCTAGCATCCGCCTATTGACCAGCGGAAACCATGAAATACCTAAGGTTTGTAACGGGATTATATTTTCGTTCATCTTCAACTAATAAGAAGCAAGCCAACTTTTTATAAGATCCAAGTCGAGTTTTAATCTACTGAGAGTCGTGAGATCTTTTCTCAGGTGTGGATACGGATTTTTGGTGAAAATAAAATTTAGATGAGTCCAATTTTGTAATATATTATTTAATTATATAATACGAACTATGATTCACTCTTATCTATTATAAATATTGAATAACACTTTTTGAATCTTATTAATTTTCCTTTACAATTACAATCATCGTAACACCTTTCCTCGTTCTCCAGCAAGACACAAGATTCACACTTTTTTAGATTATTGATTTTCTTGTCCCCATAGCAATTCCCACCTTATTTTGTGATTGGCCGATTCACTGACACGTCATCACACCACGTCACACCACGTCACAGCACTACTACTTCGGCCAATCACACAACTACATACATTTTTATATATATTTACAATTCCCACGAACACAAAAATACTGTTACAAATGCCCCTCTTCGAAAAATATGGAAAATAACCAAATAAAGGAATTAACAATCTGTTTCCATATATTTCGAAGAACAGCCCCAATTAACAATTTCGTTTACACCAATATTACACAACACCAATACAACATACATTGGATGAAATATAATAAATGAACATTTAACAACAATTTCACATTATTATTACACAAACATAAAACACAACAATAAATTAACATTAATTAAAATACAACAATATATTGATGTTTAACAATGTTTTTTTTATTATTATTATTATTTAACACACACATAGTATATATTCAATATTGTTTCAATTACTGTCAAGGCTTTTGAAAGGTTTCATTAATGTCTTATGATATCTTCCCACAATCTTATTTTCATCGTATTCAATATTACCATTTTCTTGCAAAAGTATATCTTCCACAAAAAACCTTTCATTATTTATATTATCCCTGTTCTCTTCTTTTCTTCCATCTTCTTCCAATAATTTTATTACTAATAAATCATTTTCTGTCTTAACCTTCATTTCATGCATTTCGAAATTCAATACACTTTGCCATTCATATAATAAATCATTACCCACAATTACATCTCTTGCCAAATGTGGAATTACCAACGCAATGAAATTGAAATTCCATTCACCTATTCGCCCCTTAATTAATACTTGATATTTAATCCTATCCTTTTTCTTCCCAATTGCAGTACTGCAGTAAACGTTACACACATTTAAATATTCCACTTTATAGTTAGCTAACAGATTTTTAAACAATTCCTCACTTATCACAGTAGAACTGGCTCCAGTATCAATCAAGGCTGTATATTCTTTATCCCATAGGTAAATAATTATCTGAGGTGGGTTAACTAATTCCTTATTTTTCTGCAAGAGAGTGAGCTTATTTCCGTTATCTTCAACTTTCAATTCGCCCTGCGTCATCCGCACCGAACCACTTTCCAGAGCACAAAATGATTTGGTTTTTAGTTTTCCATCTCCCTCTGATTATTACTTTCATTGTTGGTTAGGTTGGTGCTATCGTTTATACTCACATCATTCTCTGTGCTTTGTGTATTTTCGACTCTTTCATTTTGATTACTTCTTTCAAATCTCACACCCCTAAAATCTCTTTGATTTGCACTAAATAAACTAGTACCTCTACCCCTATTAAAATTACTTATTCGCTGATTATTTCCTCAATAAAATCTTACATGGTTTATTTGATCATTTCTTCCAATTCTCGTCGACTGATTGTTATGATAATTCCTTTGCACATTATTTTGAACTCCACTTCCTGTTCCGGGAATTACAGATTCATAAGTTCGTCTAGGATCATAACCTCTTCCTTCAAATCTTTGATTTCTCACGGGTGCCCCGCCCCAATTTAAACTCGTCCTATTATTCCTATTATTTGTAGGTTGTGATTCCTGTCGATTTCTTCCTCGCTCAATATGGACGTTATTATAGTTACCATCACAGGATGTAGTATCATTAATGAGGTTATGTGCTTCAAATTCGGATAATAATTCAATCATATCAGAGAAATCGATAGGCTTAGCCACAATTAAATGATTTCTGATATGTGGTGGATAATGACGTATTAGCATGTTGACAATTTCTGTCTCAGAAATTTCGGGATTGATCAACTTACTTTTGTTTGCTAATTTTAAGAAATATTCAGTCATAGAAATCCCTTTTTTAAACTCAAACCTACCCGTTGCTAACTCAACTTTTATTCTTCTTTGTCTCTCAGGTCCCCAAAATCTATTTATAAACAGATTTCTGAAAGTACTGTATATTTCATGTGAAGCCAAAGTTAACCTTAACCACTCAAGAGCATTTTTCTTCAAACAGCGTTTTACTATTACCATCCGAAATTCATTGGGAATTCTCTTAATACGGAAATATTCTTCCAATTCCCTAAGAAATACTTTTGGATTATCACCTGATTCCTCATCAAAACTTGGTGGACTAATATCATTTAGTGAATAATGTACACATTCATTTTGACCTAGACTGTGGAGTTGTGTGTGTGAGGACATGTTCTGTGTGTTTCTGTGATAATTAATATCATTATCTGGACTCACAAAATCACTACATTCACTTACTACATCACTAGACTTCTGTTGATTGCTTAATTCACCTGGTAAGTCACAATCGTTTATATTTGTAATTCTAGACATTTCTTTCCCGTTATTTACTTTTCTAGCCTGTAATGCAATTACAACTTGTGTCAATTTTCCTAAGTTATCCTTTTCTTTTTCAAAATGTTCTTTTACCTCTTTAATTTGCAAAATTACTTCTTCTTTTACTTTACTTATCTCATCAATTTGTAACTTTATTTCCTCTTGGTGTATCTTACTTTCATCATGTTGTAATTGCATTTCAGAACAAATTACATTGATTCTTTGTTCTACTTTATCTCCTAATTCTTCTCTATGTTTTTGTGTTATTTCTGCCTGTTGTATCCTAAATGTTTCAAACTCTTTGTTTAATTCCATTCTTATTTCTTGTTTCACAATGTCCTGACCTAACCTAGTTTCCTGAATTATCTCTCTCAACTCATTGACTTCCTTTCTATTCTCATCCTTATTAATCTCTATAATCTGCATGAGCCTTTCCATATTATCCCTACACTCTTTTCTCCCTTCTCTAATCTCCTGTGAAATTTCAGATTTTAATTCCTGTTTTAGCTTCTGTAATAAATTAATTTCTAAGTTACTCACATTTTGTGCTAGTTCCTGTCTTACTCCTACATCTAAATCATTCATTTTCTTAGTTAAATCGTTTGCATTTTGTTCTATTTTAGAATCTAAATTACTCATTTCAGATTTAACATCTCCTATTTCTGATTTTACATCTCTCATTCTAAAATCTAAATTCTTTGCATTTTGTTCTATTTTAGAATCTAAATTACTTAACATTCTTGTTATTCTTTCCAACATTGACTCATTATCTATGCTTAATCTTGCATCCTCCCTATTCATTCCTACACTATCAGTAACTTCTCCTTCCACTATTATTTCTTTTCTACTCGCCATCTTTTTAACTATTTTCTGATTTCTTAACAACATAAATCTACTACTACTATTATTTTTTTTTTTTTATTTCACTCACTTAAACCAGTTCTCGTTTTCTTCTTTCTTCTCTCTTCTTTCTTCTTTCCTTTTAAATTCCCACGGAGCTGCACGATGCTTTAATCTCCTCTTCTTTATCCTATTCGAGCCCCACACGTTGCTGCGCCATTTGTAACGGGATTATATTTTCGTTCATCTTCAACTAATAAGAAGCAAGCCAACTTTTTATAAGATCCAAGTCGAGTTTTAATCTACTGAGAGTCGTGAGATCTTTTCTCAGGTGTGGATACGGATTTTTGGTGAAAATAAAATTTAGATGAGTCCAATTTTGTAATATATTATTTAATTATATAATACGAACTATGATTCACTCTTATCTATTATAAATATTGAATAACACTTTTTGAATCTTATTAATTTTCCTTTACAATTACAATCATCGTAACATCTTTCCTCGTTCTCCAGCAAGACACAAGATTCACACTTTTTTAGATTATTGATTTTCTTGTCCCCATAGCAATTCCCACCTTATTTTGTGATTGGCCGATTCACTGACACGTCATCACACCACGTCACACCACGTCACAGCACTACTACTTCGGCCAATCACACAACTACATACATTTTTATATATATTTACAATTCCCACGAACACAAAAATACTGTTACAGGTTCAAGTATGCTGTCGACAGAAATCCAGTCCCGTACCTCCCGAATGCGCACTTAGAGAATGAATTACTTTATGGAAATGAATTGTGGTGTATTTCGTTTAGAAAACTCATGCGATAGTTCAGTACGGTCTTGAACATCTACAAGGACTACTGTGGCCCGAAACCTCCTGAACTCCCTAAAATTTTCCAATTCGAAGGTTGGTCCCACTAATGGAGCTATAGAACGACACTTGTAAACAAGCAACCCTCTAGGAAAAATTTCTTTCGAGAAAATATCCGTCTGAGCTGCCGCGCACCATGAAATTTATCTTCCTACGTGATCTTGGCATAATATGTTAGCCTTTGTCTCCCGCAGTCGTGCGTTTATACCCGTAGAAGGCAATTGTTGTTTTCTGGCTACTTTCGATAGGGAAGTAAAGCCAGTGGTTCCGTGTCATTCACTTAGAGCACGTAAAGGAACTTTAGGCCTGATAAGGAGGTCTCTAAACAAAATTGTTCAACTTTTCACCACCAATAGACCGTGAGACGGTGACAAACATAGCAGTTCAAGGGCGTCCACAAATAAAATCTGAGTTTCAATTTACCTCGTAATCTGGAAGCGCACCTGTAAAATGATAAGCAAACAGAATTAAAATTTATGAGAGAAAGAAATGCGTGGTAGAAGAGAACCTGCCCGAAAATTCATCACGAAATGTCCAAAAGTCGGAGTAGGGGTAAGTGGGAGCCGAAGTCGGATCTCCCAAATGCCTGTCTCAGACTAGATACATTATACAGAATGAGTCATAAAACACCGACAACGCTTGGTATGTTGCGCGGAGCAGCACACTGATTATTTTTTAGAGAGGCCCCAGAAACGCACGGTTTGGATGCTGTACAGCGTCAAAGTTAGAGAAATGGTGTCCTGAGTGCCTGTTTGAGCGGACAAAAATCCACGTGCATAGATCGTTCGAAGTCACCAACACACGTTTAGTATTAACCTATAGGCGGAAATAATTGCTAATTATATCGTTTGTCCGTATCTACTCCCAAACAGACTAACGGGATCGATCTACCTCGCATTTCTTAAATATATTTTGCCTACATTATTGTAGGACGTCTCAAAACACGTCAAGTAGGTAATGTCCGGTAATGTGGCTGCAACACGAAAGACCTACAGCACACTTTGAGATAAATGTGCCGAATCACCTCAACTTTACATATCCCAACCAATGGATTGGTAGACTGGGACCAGTTCGGTGGCCAGCATGATCACCAGATCTGACAGCTTTGGACTATTTTCTGAGGGGTAATATGAAAACCATGGTGTACGCAACTGCTGTAACATCGGAGGAGGACCTCATTGCACGAGTATATGGAGCGATTACCATGCTTTCAAGTCAGCCACAGTTATTGGAGCATGTACGTGAAGACCAGCGCCACCGATGTAGGCTTTGCATTGATGTAGGAGGTGCCCAGTTTGAAACCCGTTTGTAATGTTAAACTGCTTCGAACTGCATACCGTTTGGTTTTTGTATTGACATGTGGAACGGGCACTGATGGTTTACTGCACCCAAACAGTGCCTTTCCACATATGGCTTGCTGCTTGGAAAATAATCCGTTTGCTGTCCTACACAACATACCGAGGGTTGTCGGTGTTCTTTGTTCAATCATCTTGTATACATTGATTGTGGACAAACTGGTAGAGAAGTGGCGGTGGCGGTGGTAGTATTTTATATGTTTACACTGATTCTAATCAATTAGTGTTAGTTAATTAACTACTGTTGTAGTCCAAAGGAAACGAAACCTTTCTAATTTATCATAAAAGACACCCAGTGAATACACATATGATATTCGCAAATTATGAATAACTTTTTGAAAGAGAATAATCCACTTTGTAAACGCTTTAAAAGGTAGTAACGAATGTAAAACGCGGATTTTTAGGTTTTTGTGCTTTCGTAGATTTGAAATACGGCAATGTGCCACTCGGCCTCACTGTTCCCGACTGTTAACGCGATTACCAACCATGTTATGAAGTATTAGAAATAGTTACAAATAATTCAAGCAGCATTACAGATGTAAAAGCAAATATATCGATAAAATAAATTATAAAATATAGAGCTTCCGACTATGTATGGTGTGGTTTTACGAGTTCACTTTCAACTAAGCATTGTGTATAATTGATTGAAGTGATTTTAATTAATGCTGCAACTCAAACGGCTTATAAATAACTTTAATTAGCACGACAGAGCTCTAAGTAAAATTAATCTTACGCCCACAGTCTGAGAATAACATCTGGCCTGCTATTGTTTGTCTAATTCTTAGTTTAAGATGGTCTATTTCCTACATTTTTTCGCCGTATACCTTTGACACAGTTTCAAAGTAGACATCTATTGGCGAGGATACGGAGTGCTAGTCAGCTATGACGTTGGTCCATTTTTGTCCATATAACCTTCTGGAAATCGATTATATAACTCTCGAATACGATTTATGTAATGACACCTTGTTATATCTTGTTAAAGATTATTTGCAATCTTATTTCCACATTTTTGTTGTAATTTTATGTCCTCCAACGTGAGGTCATATCAGACGGTGAATGAAATGGGTGAAATGATGTTCAAATGTGTCCAGGGTCCATGGAACTTAGAGCTACCAGACATTCGTCTGTAAGGATAAGGAAAACCCCGGAAAAAAGCTTATCCAGGTAACTCACCCTGACCGAGATTCGAACTCGGAACTTCTTGTACGTGAGGCAGACATGCTAGCATCTACACTACCGAGGTGGGCCCCTATTTACACTTGTTCGACTGGAAGGAAGTAGGATGTTTTGCAGTGTGACCATATATGCAATAAATTTGATGGTTATTTCAACAGAAAAGAGTGAGCCAAAAATTTGTAGCGCAGAAGACCACACTTCCAGGTAAGGAGAATCTCGAATGTGTTCGTACGTCACACGTGGATTTTCCAAGTTCCGAATTCGGTAATTAACAAAAATTATTATTTACATGGAACGTAATCTCATCTCATATTTGTTTATTCAGTTCTGAATTGCCTTTAAATTACGATTACGGATTTCTGTTCCGTCAACTATAAGACAGATACAGTTTTTTCTAGTACAGTAAACATTTCACAAGAACACCAAGAAAGCAGTTCGAGAAAAGCAAAGAACACTTTTATAATGTGCCTATAAACATTTCAAATAACACTTGAATACAAAGCAAATAATTAGGAGAAGTTCTACTCAGATCATTTGCTTGCGAAATGTGATTATGTCATAACATGCAATTCCAGCAATGAGGTTATCATGACAATTGAAACAATTAAAAAAAGCACATGAACATAAACTATTAGACATTGGATTAATTGAAGGTAATGTCAATAAGTAATATACAATACTTAGTTCACAATGAACTCGTAAAACCCTGCCATACATTCTCTAAAACCTGTATATGAAACCTACTCTTTAACATGCTTGCGGCCCATTTACCGCAGGTGTTTAAAATTCGGACGAGATATTCCACATTCCATTTCCAGTTCTTCCTCATCCATATTTGGGTCACTCGTTCAGTTTCTATTACTAGGTTGGTTCTAAAGTATTTCATATAATTATGCTTTATTGCTATTATACTTATGATAATTTTTCTTTCTTTGTTTCTTTCTCTTTTTTTTCTATCTTATAAACCCCACTAAACAACTTTCTGGAGAAACCACCAAATCGTTTGACTCTGGCACAATAAAACGCGTAAGTAGTAGGAGTAGCATAATGCGCTTCCAAAACACATAGTCCATTTTAAAATTAGATTGACATTGCAACACGTATCTTGCCGTCCCTCCTAACGTTTCAATGGCTGAAGTAGAGTTCGCTTGTTTAATTAACGTCTTGCATATCGGACATGAGGACATGAATGAAATAGGTGAAATGATGCTCAAGTTAGCTCTAGTTCCATTGAGCTTAGAGTTACCCACCCGACATTCATTATTCAAAATAAGGGTAAACCCCGGAGATAAACCTTATCCAGACAACATTCTTGCCGAGATTCAAACTGGGAAGCTCTTGAATGCGAGGCACACACGCTACCGTCACCACATATATAACTTTAGACAATCAGATTTATCAGAGTAGCTTCCCTATGCAAAATCTGGAGAACAACTTCCCACAATTGCAGAATACCATTTACACCAAAGTAGTTGAGGCTACTTGGTTAACGGTAACATCAGCGTTACAAGAAGGCTACATTAATAGCTACGGTTATAATAGTACTTAACCGATTTAGCCTTTTAGTTGAATACTTGTAGTTTACAATGATTCTTGCTCTCTGAACTGTGTGTAGTATGTAGGGGAAGTATTGCATTTTGCCCAAGATTATACATTGAGATATAATAGAAAATACAAGTTTAGAGACACCTGAAACTATAAAGGAAAGCATAATTTTTTTTTTAACCCACGCCACATAACCATTTCATTTTGACATTATATTACCTTCATCTCATCTAGTGTTAAGCCGTAGCTCTAATCTGCATCCCTGTGTACTAATTACCTATGCATGTTGCACGTACTAACCGCGGGCGTCAGTCAGGGCTCTTGTCATGACAGGCGCCCGTATACCCAAAAGACACGCTAGCATGGTCCCAAGCTAACAAGTGTAGAATTAGGAAATTAATTGTTCTTTCACACTGGCCGTGTGTAGCCTAAATTGTGGAACCGTAGAGTCAGAATGAAAAATTCAATGCCATAGCCAGGATTTGAACCACCAGAAGATCCGTGGTTCAAATTCCGGCTATGGCATTGAATTTTTTATTCTGACTCTACGGTTCCACAACTGGGGTGCTTTAGCGGAACCCGAAAATAACACACAAATCCCTCTTGCATGCCTTTTGCACGTTTATTAACAGTCAAGAACCTTTTCCCCATAGCTGCATATTAGTTTATTAACAGATGTGCATGGGGAGACGATGTAGCCTCTGAGGATGATCGTCACCGGGGGCGGTGGGTATGGGGCCGCCCCTATTAAAAAAAGGACTCGAATTAAAGGAATTTCAGAAAAAATGCCAGTTTATAGTTTATTAACAGTAATCAGGTAATCTAGTATATTGTATATAATCTCACAATTATTTGTTGATGTATTAATGATATAATGCTAATTCTCGTCAAACAACCTACTAAATGGCCAGGAAGAAAATTAAAAAAAAAGGTCTTGATATGGAAACTTTTATAAAATGTTGGTTTTCTTAAAAATGACTAGCAATTATGATTAAAATATAATATGTTCCAGATACTTTAATGAAAAATCAAATATCTATCTTATATTTGATAGGAATATCGTACGAAGTCTCTTCATTCTCTATAACTTAGCATACCTGGTATGCCGTAAGAGATGAACCACAAGACATATACAAAATCTTACTAGCCAGATCACGTAAAATGTAGAGAGGTAGATGTCATTAAACGACAGTTTGTCATTTGAACATTTGAACATGCTTTCATTTTGAACATTCCCGATAATCCTTTTTATTGGTTTGAGTGTTGAAATAGTTTTCTTAAATAGAAAGTGGTTATTCGTTTCTTATGTCCTAACCATGCAAAGAGAACGATCAGTTTTTAAAAGATTTTGCTATTGCTTAAAGCTGTTGATACCCCTGTACACGTTGAATTTATTAAGGGAATATGGAATAAAGGCACTTCTACAAATGCTTGATTAACATGAAGCAGATAGAGCAATAACCGCTTTTAAGAAAAGTTTTCACAGAATGTGAGTATAGAGGGCCTTGTGAGTGCATACATCAGCTTTTTTCATTTATTTCCTGGAATATTTTAACTATAAATAATCTATGTATTTAAATAAATTCATGAATTAAATGTTCTTGTAACCGTTCCGACCCCTAAAACCTGTCCAAAGGTCTATTGACACATAGAGTTGACTGTAAACCGACCTTCTCTTGGTCATGTTTAGGAGCAACCAATTAGGACTTTCTATATATTTTACAATCGAAAAGAACTCTCTGTGCTTTTCCACATGAGGTGAGCATAGGTAGTTCTCTACGCGTTCAGTATTGAGATTGATTTTATGAAAAACTACGGGGCACTGTCGAGACACGCAGTAGACTATGTCAATTAATGATTAAATGGTAACCGTGTCTGGTGTGTTGCGGCTGGGCGGTGGAGATATACTTTGTAGAGTATCCTTCCTGGTGTATTTGGGGAGTGCTCGACCAGGACATACCTTCCATTGAATACTCTCGGTCGGTCGGTGAAGCCCAGAATTTCGGAACCACTGGATATACTTGAGCGAATGTGTTCGGGCTGGAAATGTCAGGGATCTCATCCATATTTGCACATCCCGATGCGGATCTGGTCTCTCTCCTTTCATCTCTCCTTTCCAGCGATTAATCTAGAAGCACAAAGGCCTGTATGGGCTACGTATTGTGCTTAGACCCGGTTCCGGAGGTGCCTTCGTTAGAATACCCGAACTTTTTCTAATACTTTTAGATCAGTGGGTATAGATGGCATGATTGTACTTACTATTCACTTCTAAGTCCTATCTTATAGATTCAGAGATAATGTACTTCATTAGTTTAGAAGGTTTAATACTGGCGGTTTAGAACTTTTAATCTTCCCTTAACGGAAATAATGCACTTCATGTCTTATTTATGGACATCAGATTAAGGAGTGAAATGAACATAAAAAACTTATAGCTATTAATGGAAGCCCATTAAAGAATATTACTTCCAGCGAAGGTTAAGACTGGAACATCTTATTTAATATGTCTGGATAACATGCCAAGCAATTTGTTGATTCCACACAGCAAAATGTTCTGTAAGCTTCTCAGCACCAAAAGTTTGGTCCGCTTGCACTCACCTCTCTACTCCTTTACATGATCTTTTTTAAAACTATTTACTTCATGTTAAATGAGATAACATTTTTTTAGAAAATGTTTACTACTAATTTTATCGTAGTTCTAAGGGGAATATGGGAACACAGTGTGTCATCTCTACGCAATGACCTTGACATTTTGTTTTCTTTGCATGGACAAAAGAAATAAAAGGGACAGGTTATTCGCATAAATATTGGAAATAGTATAAATATTGGAAAACTCAAACAAATAAAAAACATCTCTGAAAACGGTCCACTCTACAAAAGGAAATGTGTATGAACTAAATTGTACATTTCAACAAAATCTATAGTGTTAAAATAGCAACATTTTGTTTCAGTTTTACCAGTTACGCAAGAGTCACTCAAAATGTAGTGAACTATTGAGGACCTTTCTTGAAAATTCAAGATATATATGGGCTGAGCCGTGACCGAGTGGTTAGAAGCACGATTCTCACCAAAGTGACCGCAAAGTTTTGGTGGAAGGCGCTGGGACAGGTTTTCTCCGATAACCCCGATTTCTCCCGCCATCATTCCACCAACTGCTCCATCATCCATCTTTGCTATAATTCATTTCACCCTCATACTATCACCCACTTCTCTCGCTCTCATCCCAAGCTTTGGGCTCCTTCAATCCTGGTTCCTCTATCAGGCTCCATGCTTCGGCTTCCCTCGCCCTGACTTTCCGGGCTAATGGCAACCGTATCCCCTGACACCGTTATCACTGATGTAAGAGACGGATATATAATTATGTACATAATTTAGTATGTGGGCGAGGATACCCCAAAGGCCAAGGTTGCCATATGGGTCGTGTTGGTAACCTACCATATTTCATTTCTTATGAAAATACCTTAAATATATGCTGTTTAAGTCTAAACCATTAAAGACGTTTTGGGAAGAAAAAAAACGGATTTTAGAAAACTTTTCAACGTAAAGGGCAATCTAGCGTAGACGGATTTTCTTGGAAATCTTAGAGTTACATCTTTGGAAGATGCTGAACTTAAGTGTTAACTATGGTATTGGAGCCAGTTTTCATTTTTAAGCTTTTCTGTTCACAGATGTACACATAAACATTGATCGTTGTCTAAAACATGATTTTGAAACGCATCTATATCCAGTGAAATCTGCACATCGAAGTTTTGAATGGAATATAATACTTCTCCCCACTTACTACAATAAATCTGCGGCTACACAAACATTTGTGAAAGCCCTGGACTGTCTTTGTTTACTTTTTCTTGCCACAATCACGAGGTCGACCGGACAATACAACGCATATTTCAGAGACAGACGTTCTCTTTTCAACAACTGATATAGCTCAGTAGGTCAGTTTTTGATTATGCTCTGAGTATCACTTCCGCATTCCAGTTATTATCACTATCTTCCGGTAAGGGTTATGGAACCTTCTGTTCCTGAATGTTAGCAAATTTCTGCTCTGATATGTATAGTAATGAATGACAATAAAGCACCAGGTGAAACTTAAACGCACCCAATTAAAACGTGAGAAAGGTGTTCTTAAATACGCTTCAATCAAACGCCTAGGAACGAATAAGTAGGTTTAAAAGGTTTCTCAGCCGCAAGGTCATTAGTGTTCTTATAAAAGTAAATTATGACAAATGTCAGAGCTAAACCTAATTACAAAGATATCCTAGCAAAAGTAAATTAGATATACACGATCGTAGATATACACGATCGTGGTAAAAGTCAGATGAACTTCAAAAAGCAATAAAAATTAAAACTACAGCAGGTAAAACAGTTTAAAGAATTTCAAGATATTGACCACCTTACGAACAATCCATAAATGTTGACAAGTTTGCCATTGTTTGTATTAGTCAAACATAAAATACTAAACCAAAAATAGTATTTTGTGATAAATGCGTCTTGAATGATTAAGAATTTTCAAAACACGATACTTCGTCTGGTATTTTCATTTCCCACTTTCTGCAAATTACTTAACGCATGTATATCCCATACTATCTTATTATTATTGTGAACCATTATGTTTATGCCTAAATAAAATTATTACTGTATAAATGAATGAGACAATTTAGTCCTGCAAGAAGCGCGGGAAGCCTTAAAAGAGAGGGAAGACAGTAAAATAGAACAGACAAGAACAAACTTCGATAAAATTAATAATAGGCAAATTACTTATCTTAAGACTTCCTCTACAATTAAAGATTCTTCATTTTATGAGTAAATGTTGGAAGGCAGGAAATATCAATATCAGGAGACGCAGCACAATTCATACATATGAATAGTGCTGCCAGCCTCGCCAGCCTGCGTGCCTGCTTGCCTGCCCGCCCGCCTGCCAGCCTGCCCTCCTGCTTACCTGCATGCCTACTTGCCTGCCTGCCAGCCTGCTCTCCTGCCTACCTGCATGCCTGCTTGCCTGCCCGCACGCCTGCCAGCCTACCCTCCTACCTACCTGCCTGCCTGCCTGCCTGCCCGCCTGCCTGCTCGCCTGCCCGCCTGTCTTGCTGCCTGCCTGCCGCCCGCCCGCCCGCCTACCTGCCTGCCCGCCCGCCCGCTTGCCTGCCTGCCTGCCCGCCCACCCGCCCGCCTGCCTGCCTGCCTATAATTGGGGTGAACAAATTAAAGACTACTGTAAGTTTCTCATCCTTCCTTACTCGCAAAAGAATGACCAGAGGATCATTCTTGAATTTCCAAATAAACAAATAAAATGCAGATATTATTTACAAATATGGAGTTAAATTGCATAGGAAGATATGGAAGAACTTCATATTTCCAGAAAGACAAGTCCATTCTTGCTACAGACAATGTAACAGATTAAAACTGGTTATAAAAGGAACGTTGTAATTGAATGATTTAGGTGAATATACACTTTATAAACAAACTCTACTGAGGCTGACTTAAGCTATTTATAAAGCTTTAGGCAGTGCACTTTATAAAGCTTTTATTGAGGGATGTTCTTTAATTACTACCAGTGTCCCTTTCTACACTAGATGTAAAGGTTCGCTTTTTTCCTCAGGGGCTTCGTTATCAAGTTTGAGTGGCTTCTACGTGCCCTGAATTTAAGACACGAGACTACCGGCTTTATTTCTCTTCCGAAAGAAGTAGTACTAAGGATCTTTATGCTCAAAATATTGCATCATCCTCCACCGATTTTAGACCCAAGACCTCAAGGGTGCGTTTTCAAATGTGAAAGAGGAGAAGGATCTGTCGTCTTCTTGAACCGCAGAATATATATATATATATATATATATATATATATATATATATATATATATATATATATATATATATATATATATATATATATATATATATTACCTGATATTTTCACATCGATTACCCATATATTTGGAAAATGAAGAAACAACGCCTTTAAGTATTCTCTTTAACATTCTGAAGAAGAAAAAAAACAGCTGGATAGCATTATGATCAGATATGGTTATTTTTGTTTTGTTTCATATTTACAGTGGTCATTGTTTTGTGACTTGGGAATGGTTAGAGTAAGCCATAACTGTAATTTCGTAAGTCTAGTTATCTTGTTCAGTCAACCAGACAGACACCGCAGAAGTGACTGCGCCACATCATTTCCTCTGGAATGGTAATCTGTTAACTGCAAGTCTGAAAGTGACTCAACCAACTTCCAGCAATTTTACTGCTGAAATGTCGTAACAGTAGACAGAGAAACAGTGAAGAAAGGGAGCACGTAGCACATTTATCGTAAGTCAGAGACGGCTGCAAGGTTAATCTATCCACATGTATTATTCGGTTGTATGGAGAAAGCTTTTTATTTCCTTTCATATTAACTGTAGGTAAGTTGAGAACGCAAAACATCTACCTCACTGCTGCTGAAGAAGCATTTTTGTATGTACGGCTTTTAGACTGTAGATCCCGTGCTGTAATCAGTGTTTGCTCAACACTATCAACATATATGGTATTACTTTGAACCAGAGTTATTGAATGATGAGACTAATAAAATTTTATAAAAATAGGGAACCTACAATAATTTTCACGTGTTAGGCGTCAAGTGTAGCTAAGGCAATTAGAAGTTCAAATCGATTAAATAGTAATACTCAACTTTCCACCGCTTGGAAGGTACGTTTGCTTGCAGAAACAGACATATGTAAAGTTCTGACAGTCAGAAAGGAAACGGTATTCTGAGAATTTAACAGTGTAAAGCAAAAATTATACTGAAGATGCCAATCACAAATTGCTATCCGAGGTATTTATCATAGTAAGCATTGAGGGAAAGATATATTGGGTGCATATTAGAATATCAGGATTCTCTCTATCCCTTATAATTTTCCATTATTATATAACTTACCAATTTATTATACAACTTATCCACGTACATACAGTAAAACTCATAAAATTACTTAGTAGAAATTGTATCTTATATGGACCTGTAAGTAGATAAGCCCAAAAAATAATGTTAAAATGAGTCTTCATATTACATAGAGTTTAGAAGGAGACGAGAACGTTTTCACTTGTTATGAATTCCTGTAATTCCTTAAGTAGAACATAGGACTTTTTTATCCACGCAACCCCGAGACCCGTAGGCTGCGGATTGTGAATCAGATGTTTCCTGATCAGAGAAATTCCGGAACGACGGATCAGCTCAACGCCGGAAGCGGAAGTACAAGAGATGATGTGATAACTAATAGGAAAGATGATGGAGCAATCGGTGGAATGCTGATGGGTGAAACAGGAGGACCCGGAGAAAACCCTCACTAGCGCATGTTGTCTACCACAAAACTCAGTTTGTGGTCGCCTGGTATCGAACCCGGGCCACCTTGATGAGAGCCAAGCAGTCTAACCACTCAGCCATGGCGCGGCCGTTCACTTTTTAAAATACCTTAAAAGTTTACGGAAACAATGAGTACCGAAACTTATTAATGCCAAGAAAATGGCTTCTTATTTTAATAATATTTACATTTTATTGTACTAAATTGATCGAAACTTTGATGCTGGTTATAGAATGTTTTTAAAAATAACGACATCAAAAACTACTTCACGTCTTAAACTTTGTATTTATTTGTCATGTCATGTCAGTATCCCATATATTAATGGTAGTGAGAGAAACATTTTTCAAACATTAACAAGTAACAAACATACTCCATATAAAGTACAATTTGTAGTTTTGTGTCCATAAAATCTATTCGATAAGTAAAGCACTTCCTTTGAATTTAAGAGGTCTGAATAAGAGCATTTCCAGTGAAGTTCCAATTCGAATTGTTATGTGGAATGCAATAATTTACTACAAATGGTAAAGAAAGAAGAATTTAAACAAAATATAGGCGCAGTTAAATAACATATAACTGCTGTTCTAAGTGAAGTGTTCTTTTAATTTATTATCCAAAGAATTATACGAGCATTTCTTTTAATTGCCATGTGAATATTTAAATAAGTAGCCTAAGAATAATAGGAACTTGTGTTACTGTTAAAGACGCGTTATTTTTTCCATTCTTAACTTTTTGATTGTTCAGTAGCATTTCTCTTGTTTTTCGCCCTCTATATCCCTATACTACCACGATTGTGGTGTTAGGGTACTGCGTCGTATCCGTCGTTTGAATTCTGTTCTACCATGTGCTAATTTTCTAACTGCTCATTGAAACGATATTGTGTTGGGATGATGCGATGTTTGAAGATGCTATGATGATGCACCACGTTGTGGCACCATATTTTGGGATGATATATGGAAGGGTGATATATGCGATGATCTCCGTCTTGAAACAGGATTACTTGGGATGAAGGTGGATGCAGATTAATTTCTCACCTTTGGGGACGATCTTGAAGAAATCTAGATGTGTCTCCTGTAACTCTGGATAATTAGGCGCATCTATAATTGTTGGGCAAAGATGAAAATTTAATTCCTCATAAACAATTTTAAATTCTTTGAAACAATTTCAAATAATATTAATGTATTTTTACAACCAACAGTAGATTCCACGGTGAACTACTTCTTTTCTTGCGCCTACGCTACTTATGCATCTTTGATGCATACACAATTGTTTCTGCTCACACTTGGATAGCCAAATATACATCTTACCCCTAAGACTTTCAGCAACAGAAGAACAAAATCTTCTTAAAGTATTCAACAACCCACCATGATCCGTTGGCATGGTAACACCATTACCCACTTTATATCACTTCTTTATTTTATTATAAATACTAATATCCTTAAGTAATCCTAACAAAACATGAAGTATGAAAATAAGTGCTATATAATTTACAATTAATTTACTTACGCAATGCCCTTCCGAATGTATGTCATGTGGTAGAAGTTTTAGAAACTTCGCTGAAAGATAAGACCAAACAGATGAATACATAAGCGGAAGTTAAACCTAAAGAAGCATATATGATATATTGAGTATATCAATATATTTAGTTATGCATTATATAGATCTTAATAAATTATCAAACTAACATGCTGCAAATTATACAACATAAATATTAAAGAAAAGAGTGCCTTATTGGGATGTTGAGTTGGCAGCACATACATACAGATGTATTTTTTAGACGTGGCGTATGACGTAATGTTGCGCAGTAGTTTATGGTCGAGTCCACTTGCTTATTTGTAAGAAAAAGGGGTGTCTGGTTAGTCATCAATCATCTAACCCACTAGATTTTTCAGCAATCTGCTGGAAAAGTAGAGATCTTCTCCCCACCATTGATTTGCATGACGTCACTCGCGCACATCAGAGCAAGTTCATGCGCCACCTTCTAAAACACACCTCTGTATACCTTAAATTCTGAAATACTTGGGTATATCGAATTTTCAGCCGTACCTGAATATAAGCAACATAATGAATGCTGCCCTCGTTGCGGCTAATTTTACTGGCATTAGAAGTATGTTATACTTTATCCGGGCGCTAACTTTGCTCAGTTTGTCAGAGTCGATAAGTCGGGGAAATTAATTATGGACATGCGCAGGCATCAGTGCATTTGTAGTAACTGCTTCAATCTAGCAATTTCTTCTTACTCCTTTTCCTGCTACATTAGGGAGAAGGTCCAGATTTGGGTTATATTTTAACTTTTCGTGAAACCTACACAGGTAACAGAGGAAAATACTGTGTTTGAAATATGTTAGAATGAACATAACAATATACTTAAATTATTAAAAACCAATAATTATGTAGAAAATGGTAGCTAGTTACAGTGAAGCAATAAGTATTATACAAATATAACTATTTGCAACAAAAAGTTTCACTTATCTTACAAAAATTATGTCAGTTTTTCTTAATGGTTGAGATCGATTTCACGAGCCCTTGCTCACGTCGTCAACACACTTCGTCGTCAAGGAAGTTATTATATTATTATACTTTTTCAGTATTACCAAAATCTAAAACCGAAACAGACTTAAGAACGGAATGAAGGGCTGATATTTCAAAATTCATTATGCGATGTTTATTTTTTAAATAAATATCTTTTTGCAAACCACTAAATCTTTCTGAACGTTTATCGTTTTAATAATGTAACTTCAGGATTTATTTCATGGTCAAATGACCAAAAATAATCTGCTGCGACCGATTTATAAGTTTGTGTATACCTAATGTTACGAAAATGTTCTTTCGTTCTGGTTTCCAAATTACGTTTCGTCTTACCAATGTAAACCTGATCAAAATCTAAATAATTAAATTGATAAATGCCAGATTTTTTACTATTCGGAATTTCATATTTTTTAGAGAAATGTAGTAAATTTTTAATACTATATTTTGAGGAACTAAGTATACCAAACACTTTAACACCTTTTGAAAATGTTTACTAACCCAAAGAGGGTAAGTAATTTTTTTAAAAATTATAAACGTCTTTTATATTTTAAGGGTAGAAATATCATTAACAGTTTTTTAATTAAAATTTTCAATCTTCTTTTGTAAAAAGTCTTTATTAAAACCATTAATTAAAGCAGTTTATATTCTTTATTAAATTCCTCTTTATTCGGGGGTATATTTATTAATCTATTAATCAAACTATTACAAATAGCAAATTTATGTGAAAAAGGGTTAAACGTTTTATTTTTTATGTAATTATAGATATGAGTGGACTTCCTATAAATACCAAAATCCAATTTATTATAATTTCTTATTACCTTCAAATCCAAAAAAGGAAGAAAACCATCAATTTCAGTTTCTAATGTGAATTTTATAGCTTTATCTTGTAAATTTAGCTTAATTTATTTTTTTATCACGAACAATAGCAAAAATATCATCAAGATATCCGTACCAGGTTTTAAAAATCATAGGGAATGCTTTAGTGACTTGCATTTAAAAAACTCATAAAAGTATCAGCAAGAAAAGGTGAAAGAAGATTACCCATTGCTAAGCCAGAAGTTTGTTGAAAAAATTCACCGTTAGAAGTGAAAAAATCCTGTTCCAAATATAAAGTAGTAAGCTTAACAAAATAAACTATTAAGTCTTCATGTAAATTTATTCAATTTAACCACCTTTTAAAATAAATCAAACGTTTTTCTCTAGGAATACTAGGAAATAAGGCAGTTAATTCAACTAATTCAACTAATACGAAAAATTGACATCATTTTCTTAAGATAAGTGAAGTTTTTCTGTTAAAATAGTTATATTTGTAGAATATTAAAAACTAATTTAAAAAAAATGTCACTTCCATTAATGAAGCGTCCTCCTTTATATTTTCCAGCTGCTAAGCTTATAGGGTGTGCTACTTATAACTACGGCCCGGAAGTTGACCTAAAATTTCTCTAAAAATGAGCTATAAAATGCCCTTAAAACATAAAAATTCACATAGAATGTAAAAAATGACCTTACCAAATAAACAATTTCCTTCATAATAATAAATTAATAGCTGCCACAGACAAATCATGCTTATATGGTTCGAATAACCACATATTTATCAAAGTATTGGAGTTTATGTGTGCAGTATGGACTAATGACACAATAGTTACATGATACCCATCCAAGAGAAGCAGCACTAGAGATGAATCTGACGGTTTTACTTTTTCCACGAAGTGACTGAACCAATTTGTGAAGATATTTAAACCCAGCCCGAAGAATTAGCGTCACCCCTTTTATGGGTAACCTGTAAATATTTCTTCGGGGAAATACCGCGAATGGCGAAACATATGTCCAGAGACACTCCTAAAGAAAATTTTTATTGTAAAACCTCCTTCGGTAGATGTTAAGTTTGCTATTTGCTGTTTTTCTTTTCTGCTACTTTGAACAATGTTTAATCCCATTTCCACATTTTATATTCTTTCAGCAGAAAATCTGTATTTCCTCTAACAATTTAAAAATATTGTTAATTTTTTGCTTAATAATTCCGAAGGTACGTTAAAATTATGTTCTACATGGCCTACGTAACAATAAAATAACTATGGCGTTGCAGAAGCTTCCGCCAGCTTCTAGGTTGTTAAATGATGGTCTTTGTTAATTCTGTTTGATAACTGGTATGTCATTTGACGCGATGTGAAACCATAGTCCTACACGGCGTAGTCCTACACGGCGTAGTCCTACATGGGCAAAAGAGAAAGAAAAAATAGCGTGATATCTGATTTTATGATTCTTTTAGTTTCCAAAGATATATTACAATAAAAATTAGTGAAATTAACTTGGATATTATCGTTCAAGAAATATAAGTCAGGTATATGGTGTAAAATATATTTAACGATGCGGATCCTATAATATCAGCTAAATCTGTAAATATATGTACCTATACGCATTAAAACAACGTTAAAAGACCTAAACAATGGACTTAACTATGAGTCAAAGTACACAGCCGTAAATGCAATATAATCACCAGATCCGTATTTTGAAAACCTAAAATTATCTAAAAATAACTAATAAAATTATCTATATAAGTCAATAAAATGATCTAAAATTATTATAAAATCTTTTTTTTCATATGAGATTATCAATACCTAATTCTGACATGTTCTGTAACTTCTAAAATGAACTGCAATTAAGAAGTAACATTAATTAACATTAAATTAAACTCGCGAATTTATATGTTCAAGGAAGAAAAACGCATAACAATTTTTACCTATTTAGAATTATTGTAATGGGTTATCAGCAGCAAACGCAGGTACTCGAAAGTTAGAGAACGCCTTTTATTAGAAAGCACCTTTTTGAATAGTAATTCAATTCTACAACCACCGTTACAAATGAAGCATACTTGAAATAAATTAAATCACTGGTAGTGAGATCTGCTTCAAAGTAGAGAAACATAGGTATTGCTAAAGTATCCATAATGTAGTAAAAGTTCGTGCTTTAAAGGAGACCTTTCCCACATTTTCATTGCACTTTATTTAACTAGGAATTTCTACTACAGCTGTTGACCAAGTAAATACTACACTGTACTGTACAATTTAGTTTAGAGTTAAATTTAGTTTTTTAACAGCAATTTATAAAGATATGCTTATATAATACCCCATTATCCTGAAAATTAAAATTGATGCAAAATCCTGAAATGTTTCCCATTTTGTACTGCTAATAAAATTATTTTAATTAGACACAGTTTATGTACAATCACTATTTTTAAAATTAAAATACATTAACTTTTAATAATGTATTGATCATTGAATTAAAATGATAGTAATCTCATTGCGATGAATAAGACTTATAAATTTTTATCACGAAACTTTAAGTGTATTGCAGAAAATACCTTTAAAATTTTAGTTAATTATTATAGAGATTATTTAGGTAATGAATCACCATTGAATCAATTTAACATTGGCAAACTGGGGTATTTGAATCTCTTTAATTTTCCCGATTTACATTTACCTCGTAGACCATAATATCTTCTATGTATTATCAGTTTTATCACCATGGTGACAATGGCTAATGTGGCTGTCTTAGTTGCTTCTATTTGAGATGTCTCCTCCTTTATGGACACAGACGCTGTACAGCATCAATCTAGTTAAAGCAATTTCATAATGAAAAAGAATATTCCGATAAAGTATAGTGTAACCGCAGTATCAGACAGCGATTAGGAGGTGGCGAATTAATTGAAATCACGAGAATTAAAAAAAAGAAGATAAATTAATGAAAATGCTTTGCTAAACTAATATAAAATATTGTTATATTAATATGAAATTAGAATGAAATTAGAGTAATGATTAAAATAGCGGTTTAATTAAGAATAAGATGGGAAGAATATAATTTAAGACAACTAACATGCTAGAATCCATGTAAGGGAGAGAAAATATTTCTGTAAAATCTGAACACAAGTCGGGGAGACAGGAAGAGGTGACCGTTAGCCTCTTTGTTTAAGGAAAGGTTCAATGTCTGAGAACTATAAGCAAAAATGTGTAGGAACAATAAGGTTTTCGAGATGCGGTCAAGCGTAAGACCTAAAAGGATTTACTTTGCTGAGGCGATAACGATGTATACCGTTACAAAGAGCCCAGGGTAGGCGTGACCCAACTCACGGTGGGATGTAACGACAATGAGTTCGATGAGTTTTGCTAACCAATAAAGAAAAATCGAAATAAAATGAGAAACCAATAATAATGTAAGATTTGAGAAATAGGAAGAAGGGTGAGTTATTTTGGTCATGTGATAAGGGTTAGAGTAGGGAGCAGAATAAAGTACGAACGGAATCGCAGAGTAGACGAAAGATCACTTCTACAGTCATACTACGAGGGGAAAGATGTGTTAGTGCGCGTGAAGAAGAAGTAGGGAAGATTTCTAAGTCCGAAATGTAAATCACTTCTACAGTCATACTACGAGGGAAAAGACGTGTTATTGCGCACGAAGAGGAGGTAGTAAAGATTTCTAAGTCCGAAATGTAGGGAAGTCAAGAATAACGCAACCAGCGTAAGAAAAGATCACTTCAAAAGTCATACTACGAGGGGAAAGATGTGTTAGGGCGCGTGAAAAAGAAGTAGGGAAGATTTCTAAGTCCGAAATGTAAATCACTTCAACAGTCATACTACGAGGGGAAAGACGTGTTAGTGCGCGTGAAGAAGAGGTCGTAAAGATTTCTAAGTCCGAAATGTAGGGAAGTCAAGAATAACGCAACCAGCGTGAGAGAAGCAGCAGAAGAAGTTTATAATAGCAAAGTATTCGCCGTATAAAGAATTAAGAGAATTCTGTTAGGAAGTTTAGTAACAGGTGGTCACCGCTACAAATCAATCTGAATCAACGAATTTAGTGAGAATTAAATCAATTTTTTGCAACGAACCAGTGTATTATTGAGACAACTGAGCAGCCAACAAACAACAAATCCATTTCCTACAACCATTCACCTGAAGAATAAGAGATCTCATAGCTCCAATGAGAACCCAAATCAAAAGTAAACACCAACCAATTGAAATCTGACATGCGGGTATGCCGCAATAGTAAGTGCATCATTGGAGAAGAGTTAGTCGTATATTGTATACTGTCAACATACGCGAATACCCTTTTTTGAATGGGTGAAATGATGGTCAAATGAGTCCAGGGTCCATGAAGTCTAGAGTTACCCGACATTCGTCTTTCAGGATAAGGGAAAACCCCGGAAAATACCTTATCTAGGTAACTCACCCAAACCGAGATTCGAACTCGGGACCTCTTGAACGTGAGGCAGACACGCTACCACCACGCTACTGAGGCGGGCTTTCCCGAGTACGGATAATGTATGTCGATTACATACCGTTTCGAAATGTAAAAACATAACAAGCATTATATATAAGGCCAACAAGCCACTGTTAATTTCCTGGACCATATGTGCATCTTCGGTATGCCGGAATTTCGAATGCAGGAGATTTTTAAATGCTAGTAAATCTACTTGTTGTCCCTTTAAGCACACTTGCATATCATTTATTCTAGGCCGAATTTGAATTTGGATTAGCAGCTAATTGGGCCTCCCAGGAAGACTTACAGTTTCAACCATAGTGAATAGTAGAAGTAGTAGCTAATGTAAAATAGTATTCACTACTAACAGCTATGAAACATAGTGCCTCCCATATGAAGACCAGCAATACTGAACTGGTAATCGATTAATATCCAAAAGTGATTGTTCATCTTAAAAGAAATCAATAATTTGCATGTCATTCTTAGTGTTTAATGAACTAAATACTAAGTAAATATTAAGGAATGAAGGCAAAAATACCAAGAAAATGCCTAGTTAAGATTTAACGTAAAATCAAGTATCAAATGTGATAACATCCTACATTGTTCAGTAGGATGTCTGTTACAAATAGGTTGTATATAAAGTCTATATAAATGTTAAAGCATTTTATATACCGCATACATATATTCGTACTCGTGCAATTAAGTAGCCAAAACCCGCAGTTAAGTTATGACATATCCATCTAATCACTGTGACAGCATCAATGGGAGAGCAATTAAAAGCACTTCAGTTGAAAAATCTAAGTTTACTCGTACATATTTGCTAAATTCAAATTGTAATTCCAAACCTTGAATACAGAATGGCTGAAAGGCAATCGTTCAAGGAAATATCCGCAGTCTGACGCCGTTGGTTACTTTATTTCCATTGTAGACAGGTAATCTTATTATCGAACCCTGTATTTCTTAGAGATGAAACCATAAATCAGGCCCCGCTCGTGCGCCACGAAGACGGGCGTTTTGAATAGCTTTACCAGAAGTCCCTGAGGTTAAATATGTATGAGGCGTGTTCGAAGAATGACAAAAGGGCCAGTACTAGGAAGGCCTCTGCGGGTTGGCGCCTTGGCGACTGCAGCGCCAGGATTTCAAGATTAGCGATAAATGACTGTGCTATACTACCCAGATACAAATATCGCTCTCCACTTTGCTATTGTGCTTGTGCTGCACAACTTTCAACTCGCATCCTCACTATGAAAACTGGGACATAGTTTGACATTTTGGTTAAACGCTTCTGCATTCCGCAGATTACTGCAAAGTGTCTGCTTCCTTTATTTCGGCCCTAGGATAACTCATGTACACTCACTGGTGTTACACTTAGCACGACAAAACAAATAAAAATTACTAAATAGAGGAAACGTATTACAGTAAAAGCTGCCTAAAGGTACCCTGTATATGTCGGAAACATGGGAAAACGGAAAATAAATTCGGAATAGAGTTGTTTTCCATGTAAAATTATACTCTGAGACGGAAAACTGCCTAAAGCGGGTACGGAAATATTTTCCACAAACAGACTGCCTAAATAACCTGATTAAAACGGATTGCTCTATGTGTAATGGGTTACAACGTATGTATTTCAAAATGTGCAGTAATTTTGAGGATGACTTTGGTTGCACCGAAAGTCCATGAACCATAAAGTCTCAAACTATAATTCTTCAAGGAAAAGGGAACTTAGCCCTGTCAAATCTCTTGCAGCATACATGGAAAGAGTGTAACTGTTTTGCAGTGCTTTCATTCTCAGTTTCGCTGTTCAAGTGAACATGTACGAGTGGAAGAAATCTTGAACTTTGGCGATTCTTAAAAATAGTTTTTGTACATAAATTCTGGAAAAAGAGTTCCAAACATAAGACTTTATCACTGGAGGAAAAATTTAAGGCTGTTGAAGAAAACGAAAAGAACAAACGACCAGCAAAATAATTAACCGTCTTGTTTAAAGTGGTGAAATCTCAGATTTATGAGATTTTGAAAATATAAAAATTAGAGGCGAATGGTTAAAGGGAACAGCTGAGCATTTGAAACACATCACAAAATCTACAGAGCATGTCGAACTAAATCGCGTGTGTTCGGGTGGTTTGTTAGTGCGCCCTCTAAAGGAATTCTGGTTTTTGGCCCATTGCTTCAGATTCAAGCTTTAAAGACAGTAAGGAGATTTGATAAAGGCACCTTCAGAGCTTCCAATGGATGGCTCCAGAGTTTCAAATATCAAAGTAACATTGTTTTGGAAGCTGTGTGTGGTGAAGCAAAGTTGATATGCAAACAGTTGTAGATTGGAAAGGGAAAATTGAAAGCAGAGAGAGAAATTAGGCAATAACCTACAATTATTGTATGTAAGTTGGAAATATAGTACATAACATATCTCAGCCTATTATTGTTATTATTGTTATTGTCGCCCTGGCGGTAGACTCGCGAAGCCGAAGCCGAAGCCGAAGCCGGTGGAGATTCAGAAAACTTCGGAACCAATCGTTACCGGTAGCGACAGACAGTTGAATGTAGTTTAGAGTTGGTAAAATAAACAGTTTGAGGTTCTAGCAATTTTGTAATGTTGAACAGTGTATTTCGAGGAGAATAAAGTGTATCTTTTGTGTTTCGTAACCTCGTTTTATTATTTCACGAACCCACAAAGTCACAACTGGTGTCAGGAAGCGGGACAACAACATCACCGAAGATTATGGCCATGGAATCGGTATTGGAAATGCTTTTGCAGAAGATGAACGAATTATCAGCAAAGTCGGAAGCGGCAAATAACAATTTGGCCGCGAAGATGAACGAGTTAACAACAAAAACAGAAGCGGCAAATAACAACCTGGCGGCAGAGTTGAAAGAAATAAAGACCGAATTGACCACAGAAATGAAGGCAGCGAACGACAGTCTGGCCACTGAAATGAAGGAGGCGAACGAGGTCCTCGCCGCCAAATTTGAGGAACAGTTGGCCGGCGTGAGGGATGACGTGACGGAGCTGGGCAAGCGGATGGGCCAAGTGGACGAGCGCGTCGAGGACCTGGCGAACCGCCTCAATGACCTAGAGGAAAAGGCCGACAATAACGCCAAGTCCCTGAACGCCATGGTTGAAGACGTCGAAGACCTCACGTACCGCGTAAACAACCTGGAGGGAAAGGCCGACAGCAGCGTCAAGTCCCTGAACGCCATGGTGGAGGACGTCGTCGGCAGGAGACTGAAGGATTTGAAGGCTGACGCACCGGGACGCGACACAACATCGGCGCGCGTCAAACCTCCCAAGTATGACGGCGCGTCAACATTCGAGGTCTTCCGCCGCCAGTTCGACACAGTGGCAAAGCACAACAGATGGTCACCGGAGGAGGAGGCCACACAGTTAATAGCCAGCCTCCAGGGACGGGCCGCGGAAATCCGAAACGCGGTGCAGACGACGGCGGCGCCCAAGGACATCTGGGAGGCCCTGGAGAATCGCTTCGGGAACCACCGGTTAGCCGCAGCTTACCGCAGCCAGCTAAAGGCAAGGTCGCAGCAGCCGGGGAGACGCTGCAGGAGTTCGCCATAGCGATCGAGCAACTGCCTAGCAAGGCCTTGGTTGACCTGCCACTGGAGTTCGTATCCCGGGAAGCTGCCTACAATTTTGTCGACGTGGTACGGGACACGGAGATTCGTCAGCGCCTAATGCTCGGCGATTATAAAAACATCCACGAGGCGCTGACAGCGGCATTAAGGATGGAGGCGGCCAAGGCAGCATCTATCCCGACGTCGAGAACGAGGTGTCTCCGCTACGCCGGAGACAGAAGACCAGCTGAGGGACGCCGGCGAACACCTAGTGGCCTGTGTTGGGGGTGTGGACAGCCCGGACACCTGCGGAGAGACTGCCCACACCAAGAAGAGCAGCCGGAAAACGAGTAAGGCCCGGCGTGGAGAGGGGCACGTCGGCGCTATTACCACCATCCCCTCGAGTGACAATCCGCGCCGTCAGCCCGCGGATGGATGACAACCTCATCGCGGACGGCTGGGTAAGAGGAAAGCCGTGCCGCGTGCTGGTGGACACCGGGGCGGCCGTGACCATCATCAGACCTGACGTGGTGAAGGGTTTGCCGACGAGGAAGCCGAGCCGACCATACGAGCTTGTGACGGCATCGGGCGACACCATGCCTGTGGAGAAGGAGGCCCTACTGGAGCTGAACTTGGGACGGAGTGCCGTGCGTCTGTGGGTGTTCGTCGCGAAGGTGGCTGAGGAGGTGATTCTGGGACTGGATGCCCTCAGGAGCCACGAGGCGACGGTCGACGTCGGCAGGAAGGTCCTGAGGCTCAACGGAGAAGAGGTTATACTCCGTCAACCAGAAGAGCGCCTTGGAATTTGCAGGGTCATCTTGAACGAAGACGTGGTTGTCCCCGCAAGGAGAGAGGTGATGGTGACGGCGCGACCGGAAGGCCAGACAGCACGTTGGATCCAGAGGCAGCAGGAGTACGACTTCACCTCGGAACATCGCAGAGGGAAGAGTCACGGTAACGCGGACGCTATGTCCCGAAGATCCTGTCCAGAAGAGTGCGGCCAATGCACAAGAGTGGACGGGAAGGAGCGTGCCGCAGCAGTTCGAGTAGTCACGGCAGTGCCTGCGGATGGCTGGGATAGCGCAGGCCTGAGGGGGGAGCAGCTGGCGGACGCAGACTTGGGGCCACTCTTGAGGGATGTGGAGAACCTGGTGGACCACCTCCACGACATGCACGAGATGGCTCGCCAGAACATCCAGAAGGCGAGCGACCGCATGAAAACCCGAGACGACAGGCAAGCCAACAGCCAAGGGTTCCAGCAAGGTGACCTGGTCTGGTTGTACCGCCCGACCTGGACCAAGGGACGCTGCCCGATGCTTCAGCAGCCATGGCAAGGACCGTACCGTGTGGTGAAGGGGATTAACGACGTGGTCTACCGCATCCAGAAGGTGCCCCGAGGAAAGATGTTGGTGGTACACCTGGATCGCCTGGCCCGCTACGAAGGCGCTGTTCGGGACGACCAGCCTTGAGGAGGGAGCAGTGTCGCCCTGGCGGTAGACTCGCGAAGCCGAAGCCGAAGCCGGTGGAGATTCAGAAAACTTCGGAACCAATCGCTACCGGTAGCGACAGACAGTTAAATGTAGTTTAGAGTTGGTAAAAAAACAGTTTGAAGTTCTAGCAATTTTGTAATGTTGAACAGTGTATTTCGAGGAGAATAAAGTGTAGCTTTTGTGTTTCGTAACCTCGTTTTATTATTTCACGAACCCACAAAGTCACATTATTATCATTATTATGATTATTATTATTTACACTGGAACGAATGCGTTCCGTTTTTGAGATGTTTTAGCACTTGATTGCCGAAAATAGAAGTAGTACAGGGCTTGGAGGGAAGGAGTCGGAAGGAGCAACACGGGATGTGGGCTTATTTTGAATTCACTATACCACACTTCTTAAATGCTTTGGATCTGAATACTGCAAAAAAAAAAACAGAATAAGAAATTTCTGTTGGGCGTTTGTTCGCCTCCTTGATGTGAGGGTAGCGTGTTTGACTCACTTTCAAGAGGTTTCGAGTTCAAAAATTGGTTATTATGACGTTTGCGAATGAGTTGTTTTCTGTTCTTCTCTCTCGTTTTTTAAAGTTTTACCATTATCCTTAGTAAGCGACAGGCAGCTATCAGCTTCATGGATCGCAGGCTCTTTTGAGCATAATTTCTATCATATCTTTCACGTCCGGTGTTGAACGTCGATGTTAATTCTGAGCTCCGACTTTAATCTCGTTCTTCGATGACTTTGCTGGCAGCTGCTCAGTGATGAACTATTGTTTCAGTGTATGCGTGTTGGGTGTGTGAATAAACAACACTAGTTAAGCTGAGTATAAATTTAATACATTTAATTCATTTAATACATTATATTAAATCTACTTCACAGACTTAAAGGGTGAATCGTTTTTCTAAGTTTTCGGCTTTTACGAAATTACCGAATTTGTCCTTGCCTGACAGGTAACTAGGCAACTATCGACAACCACAAAGCAAATTGCAATTCTGTCGCAGCAGAGCCGTTAACTACATGGAACTGGAGAACATGCAAGGAAACAGAAAACACGTGATGTAATATAGAACCAACGTGCATGTAGTATATACAACGTTTGCTCTGAAATCTGCTGTCGTATCTCAGTGGTGTAACACACGGTGCGACAGTAACTGACTCATGGTCCGAACCCCGGCATAGTCATAACTTTTATTCCAATTTTTCAGCTTGTATTCTTTGCGTATGTCAACATTTTACCAAGATAATTTTATTAAGTTTCAATAATCAATCACAGTAGGCACCTCTAACACCGTAAAATGCTAAGAAAGTACGTAATTTTGAGAAATGCATGATCTTTTATTAACTTTGGTCCCATCTACCAAAGTTCTTACCTAAAATTACCAATTCTGTATCTGTTAAAATCAAAGTATGTATGAAGTAGCACTGCAACCTCCTTAAATTCCAAGAATTTCATTTTCTATATAATTTTCCGAATACTATATATGCACTGTATCTCCTCACGTATGGACATCTGATCTAAAAGTATATTGAGTTAACTACCTTCTCTACAAGACTTTAAGTAATAGAGTTTCCCTAAGACCAACTTAGCTAATGACTTCAGGTCAATATTTTGCACTGCCTAACTAATGGCTGTAAATCAAACTTATGAAATTAGGCATTTATCCTTAACGTAGGACAATTGTGTGTCATCACGCGGCCGGAAAACCGGACCAACGTTGTATAGGAAGCAAATAGAATACGCGGCCGCTGCTGCAATCAGAAGTCGGGGATATCCTTAGTCTTTTGTTCTGCTCCGATAAATACTCCGAGACATATGGGTTCTGCAACTCTGGATCTGTCTAACTTCAAATGCTTCTAGAACTATTCTACTTAGACCTGGGGATATAAAAGTGAGAGTTCTCGGAAGTAGACGTAATTAGTAATGAATCAGTCGAGCGATTTGTGCTATGAGACTCGGGACCTTACGAAGGAGTGCAGGTTGGTGCTTGTGACAGGGGCTTCAGTAGATATCAACGCAACGAAAATCTTTACAGACCAGTCGTGCTTGTTCTTAGCATTAATAGAGGTGAAATTAAATGTAAGTTATGCTCTGTGCCAACATTTTAAGCGACAATCAAATTTAAATACAGCTTGGTTTTGTCGTTTCGTCACAGTACTGACAGCAATGTTTTGTGTATCTCCCTATCATTTCTTTATAATGAATTTGACTTGGCAATATTTCCTGTGTCACTGTTCATCGTACGATATGACTATCGTCAGCACTCTACAATAGGAGGTATTGTTAGTGATCTGCATAATGGTACTGCATTAGGCTCCCATACCGGAGGCAGAGGTTAAATTTTCGTTGGACAAACCACAATGGGAGGCTTTTTCGTTGTTTTTGTTTTCCCATTCATTCGGTGAACGCTGGATAGTAGATTGTAGGTATATAACAAAATATTTTGTCCATCATTTGATATTTAAAGGCTCAAAGACCACTCGTATGCGCTGAATGTACTTTGCGCAGACCATTGCTTTTTCCCTGATACAAAATCTTCTGCACCAATCTGTTCGTATAAAGAGTGAGGGGCCATCCAAGGGGCGCTTGCGAAGGGTGTGCTATCATCAAATCTGCTCTCCTCCCTACATTCTCGTCTAATCACTATCTAAGCAGGTTCAATAGATCTAGCTTGGTCGTGATAAAGGTTCTCTCTGCTCCCTATTTGTGTACGTACCTATGTCCTTTGCCACCCAAGGATACAAAGTGTATTTTAGTTTGTGGTCTGCAGATAAACAGTCTTTTTGAGTATAAATGTATTTTATATCCATGCTGCTCTCAGTGAAACTGCATTCTTATCTTTTTCTGCTATTTTTGCTATTTTAATTAATTATACTCAGTTATGGGAAAATTGCACGAATTTTAGAAATTAAATGTTAGATTTTTCTATTTTACTATACCTATAACATTAGCTCTTTAAAGGAATGTTTCGGCGATGAAATTTGAAGTAAAAAGTTTCACGTTCTTCTATATGTCGCTGATTCATTGTTTTTCCTAGGACCAATACTTAATCCCTACAGGAAGTGCTGAAATTCACTTAAAATTAGATAGATTTCACAAATATGTATTTTGAATTGTTTTAATTAAATGGAAAAAATGTCAAATTTCTTAAATCTTAATCAAATATTTTGTAATTTTAATAACATTTTAGTAAGTTTATTATGAGTGTTCATAGTATCATGTAACTGGTGGAAATAATTCAGAAGTTCCCAAGAACGTATTATTTATATAACTGTCAGTAGTTATATAACGTTATTCAACTTTTTACAACACAACGTCTCTTGATATTAGTTAAAGATACCTTACTCATAAGCTCAAACTGGACTTTAATTCACATCACTTAACTTTAAACAAATCAATTTTCCTCTTGTTTTCAACTGAATAAATCTGGTTTTCATATACAAAATTAGCTCTAGTTAATAAACAATTACTTATTTTATTTATGATACGGCGAAATAGTGCAGTGTATTCCTTAGCTTCAGTTAAAAGCTATTGGCTTTCAAATTGCATTCCGTTTTCATGACCAAATGGAGTAAAAAGGAATAACGACTTCTCTTTTATGTAAGGTACAAGCATTGGAAATGCAAACCAACAACAAGGAGTAACCTGGAAATGGATAACTCAACAAAAAATTATTTGACATAAAGAATTTTGTTTAACGAAATCTACATTACTACTGTACATTACACCCGAAAATCGGAATTCTCGATAGAACCAGCTGGCAGGTAGGGCCAGACGGGAAGCATTCAGACCACGCCTACCCATTTATCTGTGTAGCGCTCATGGAGGGGATGGTTAGAAGAGCGGCACGAGCCCTGTACCGTCGCTTTTCCCTCCCCCTGACGTCTGGAACCGCCGGGATGATTTTACGAGCCACGAAGCTTCCAGAAACAGCGATCTTCCTATATAAGGGCTGCAGTGGACGAGTCAGTTCAGTTCTTGGCGAGCAGCCGTGAAGAGCGCCGTGCTAGCGAACGGACTGGAAGACTGCGTACGTGTGTCAGAGTTGTACGTAATTGTGAGTGTGGGCTGGACCTGTGACAGACGAACCGGTGAATTGTAATTGTGTGCGCTACGTAATTCTATGTAATCGGCAAGTGTTCCAACTGCAATTTGGTGGAAATAAAAAACATTTTGAGTTTTTGCAATTGGATTTTTAATTTCACGAACCCACAAAGTCACAATAAGACTTTGCTTATCTATAACGGTTTACCAGAATGAAGAGTACTTCTGCTACTTGACTTAAATGTGTAATATATACATTGAATTTATCATGAATTCTTGTTAACATAGTATGGTATTTAAAAAGGAATCGTCAGAGCAATCATTGAAAAATGTTGCATGTAAAAGCTAGAAGTTTCTTGAAAAACTTTGTTTCGTATCTTTGATATATCATCATCGTCAACATCGTCATCATCATCATCATCATCATCATCATCATCATCATCATCATCATCATCATCATCATCATCATCATCATCATCATCATCATCATCATCATCATCATCATCATCATCATCATCATCATCATCATCATCATCATCATCATCATCATCATCATCATCATCATCATCATCATCATCATCATCATCATCATCATCATCATCATAATTCATGGTTTGGACCCTATAAGCCGTTCCGTCCCCTTCAATCCATATCTCTCCATCTCTTTCTCGGTCTTCCTACGTTTCTTTTATCGGTTGGTGCGTAGTCGTTCACTATTCTTGTTCATTCTCTGTACATGTGTCTGCAGTTTTCTTTAAACCGTTTAAAAGATGCTGAACTTAATACCAGGTTTGATATTTCATCCATAGGACTTTTTCTTTTTGAGGTATGCTGTTCAGAGTCATACAGTACACATATGAACCCTTTTCCAAAATTGATTATTTGTTCGAGTTCCTCAACATTATATTTCCAGTGACACATAGGTACGTAACATTGGATTGAATGCTATGCCTTCTCTATTTATTAGAAGTGATGGAGAAAGTACTTACTCAAAGTATTTCCTTGTCAACGATTTTTTTCCACCATGTCCGTTTCAAGAGTTCATTTTTTACGTTTGATTATCTGTGACGGACAGATGGCATAGATGCTTGCTTAAATACTACAGGGCTGCCTGGTCAACAAGTCGTCCATCACTCCTTCTATGCAGCTCCAGCAGTGAGATGGACCCCGACACTGGAATAGTGAGAAACTTCTGCTCATCTCTGTACTCTGGAGCCTTTAGCCTCATCCCTTCCTCCTAAGAGCGGGTGGTCCGTGTAGCTAGTAGTGCGAGGTGAACCCAACAATGTAAACTGTATATATTTTTCCAACATAAGCAATATGGTATCCGTTAGAGAAGATACTTAAAAACACACTATTGCTGCACGTGATAAATTCGCATAAATTGCAATATAAAAAGGTATTTAATCTGCGAAGAAGTTGTCCGCAAAAGAGTCAACTGCAAGTACAACGACAGAGGAATGAGGTGCTTTCTATTCCTACGGCGTGTCTCAGGAAAAGGTAAACAAGTTGAAAGTACGAGTAATTTTATATGTGATTGGCGATATCCCTATTTCATTAATATACATTATGAGTTCTTAGTTGAGTCAAAGAGTTTAACGCCCTGATAGATACTGGAGGTCGGTCAAACTCGTTAAAAATGAAGAAAAGCAGGGAAAACCTTACAGACTGAGCCATAATTAGAGAGAAATCAAAATTTGTTGCTCGTAAACACAAACGTACAACTATGCACATATTGTTTATGCCCGTACACAAGCCATCCTTTTTAGACTTATTTCTGTATCTATTTCAGTTAAATTGAGGTGAAAATTTTAGAAATATGCATACCACACATTAAGTAATTCGGTAAATGAAAGGGAATTGTGACAGTCAAAAGTTTAAGAACTAAATGCTATGTGCTGGCCATAAAATATCAACCTTTCCATGCAATGCTGAGAAACAACTAAATAACGACAGGACTGAATAAGAATGATAAAAGTATTTATTTTAAGAATTTGAGGTATAAATAACAGATATACGGAAATAACTTAGGCTATTACGCTAGAAAAAGTTCTTTGAAATATTCTATGAAGAGATCTACATTTTTCTGCGGTATGCTTTCATCTATCGCTTAACGTTTGCCAGGTATTTATGATGTATAAAATTTATTTCGAAAATATCAAAGATATACATTTATACATGAGATATCTTAACACTGTAATGAAAACTGTTAGTGACATTCTTTAGAAAATAGACATTTAAATATATTTTATGTCAATAGCAGTTTAGAGTGATGAAGATCTCCCTGTGGAAGTTTTGGAAGATCCTGAACATCACTTTTTAGCTGACTTTTCATTTTTGTGTTATTCTGTTGACAGAAACTCAGACAGACAAAAGAGACGCACTCCACATAATACGCATATGGAGCCGTTTATAAAAATACCTTTTTGGGGTTCATGAAACGTTAAAACATATTTCCAATGTTATCTCGGTGTCGAATTTTCGGATACAACAGAATAACTTTTCTACTTACTATAGATAATGGAGAATGACAATACTTCTTAAAACGCCAACTTACCTTCAGGGAATATATCCCTTTACTTATGAATGTTTATTTCGACAATCCATATAGTTAATTTTATTTTTTATTTAACAAGTTAATTTGGATTCTTATACTAAATTGAAGGTTGCTGGATTGCAAATTGGACATTAAGCACAACGTCTCCTATCAAAATATAAAATAACCACGGATGAAATTAATATAACAAAACTTATATAAAATCTAACAAAATTACTTCATATTGTCCGCTGCTTGAGTTTTGAGTTTCTCAACAGAACTCCGGCAATCGATGTTCCGGTATGTTGTTAAAATATTCGGAACTCCTTAGACTTCTATTTAAAAGTCTCAATGGTTCACTAACTTTCTTCTTCTCATCGTGAGGTATTCATGTAAAGCAAGTCGATCGGTTCGAATTATGTTGGTTCCCTATTTGCCATCGGAATGGCTTCTTTGAAATTAACTTCACTCCGTATTTTCATAATTTATTTATATATGCAGTTGCAATGTTTACCTATATTTATGTGCTTAAACTTTTATTTTACCTCTCCACTCAACCCCACCGTTCTGTGCCTCATCCTCCAGCCATTTTGCTTTCGAAATGTTATTTTCTGCATCAAGTATTTCTGGGATTGAATCTTACTTCTCTGCAGGTGGGTACTATTCCCATGCTTAAGTGAACAACAACGGTGTATTTGCCTTAAAACGTATATTTGCTATCAGAAAATTCTTAATTTTCATTTCTTCCTTAATAATGGTTTTTCAATTTTTTCTAATGTTGCTTTCCTTGCTGATCGTCATAAGAAGTTTCCACTTCCATAGACAAACATTTTTGCATTAAATCTTTGAGTTTCAAATATCTTGAGTATCTTCTTTAGGAGACTGCACATATATAGCACGCTTTGAACCCCTCGTGACTCTTAATATGGGCATTTCATTAAATCCGATGGTCCAAATATATATACCTGATATTATCCTTCTATACAAAGATCCCCCAAAAATAGGAGTCTAAGGACATATATCTATGTTTAGTGAAACCTTCGCAAAAGTTTGCGACCTGTAACATGGCCAACAGCTCTTCTTTGTTTAGATCTGTTAGATTTAAAATAATCTGGGCTTCTTTACCGCCTGGCTTGTTTACCTCCTGGCTACTTACCACTGGTTTGCCACTATAGTTTTGTTTGCTCAAAATCTCAGAATGAGCCTCTCAGAGAAGTTATTTTGCACTTGACACTGAAGTACATTCGGCAGAAGAACAAAATTAGGCCCAGGCGACATCTTAGCAAGCCTGTCAGCCATTTCAGAAGATCTAATAGCACAATGCACAACTTCAATAAGGAAGACCTGGCAGCAAACACATGATCTGTCCAACATTCTTTGGCATTGCAATGCCAATTTAGATGTCACTTTGAGCGTTATAAGAGCTATTAAATCTGCCAGGCTAAACAGATACTCACCTCTGCACGCCTGTGTATACCTCAAACCGAAAACAGTCAAAACATGTCCAAGGGCAATGGTGAGTCTGATTTTAGCGTCCCAGTCTTCAACTCCCTATCTACCCCGAAGCGGTACTAGCCCTCGGCCTCGGAGGAGAGATATGTGGTCCCATTGCTCCACTGAATCTGCTCTCTGATGTCTGCTTAGAATTAGGGAGTGTCTCTTAAAGGGCAGTTTTTAACGCTAGTTTTCAAATACTTCACCATTATATTGTATGGTTCTTCCCTTGTACTGTTCGCCCATGTGTTTAAAACCCACCACATAGAATAATTTTCTGTCTGTAGATACGTCGAAGTAAAATTTGTCCCATTAGCACATTTACCAATTCCGAAAAGTCCTTGAATCACAACCGGTTTGCCATCATCATCGCTATGCGACATTCCATTTGATTAACTGCCTTTAAGCGAGTTACTTTATCTGCGCTAAGTGGTTCTTCCGCAAATATTCACATTATAGTCCACGTACCTGATGTTGAGACACAAATGTAGAAAATCGCTATTGCATAACCTCAAATTCGTCGGTTATACAGTAACACGTTAACAACTTTTAGAGCCATGTACATTTAATGACGCGGCTTATTTAATAATGCTGATGATAGCCAAAATGTTATTGTTATCTGTCTTTTATCAGTGCTTCCTATTTTAACTGATTCAATATTGTTTACTGTCAATATGTTTATTTTTAACCCATTACTGCACGGTGTGTGTGTGTGTGTGTGTGTGTGTGTGTGTGTGTGTGTGTGTGTGTGTGTGTGTGTGTGTGTGTGTGTGTGTGTGTGTGTGTGTGTGTGTGTGTGTGTGTGTGGTGTTTTAGGGCCCGTCGACAGCAAGGTCATTTGGGCCATTTCTGCACGGTGTTGCAGTAATGGTGTATTTAGCTTGAAAATGTTTTAGAGCAGTTCTTTTGTTATTAAATTGTACTGGCCTTTGTCAATTATAATACAAAGCTTTGAGTCTTTTGAATTGTATATATTATATTATTTTTACAATTAAATTGTAGTGTAATTGCACTATAAAAAGGAAAAATGCGAGCAACTGCAATCAACTGATACCCCGTCATCATTCAAGCATGCCATCACACCGATTATTTTACTTGGGCCCTCCCCGTCCTTTACCACAGCCACATTTGACTGCAGTTGCTAAGATTGGAACTCATGACGTTTAGCTTTGAATGTATGGCCAGTCCATCACTATCGCTATAATGACCATGGCTATTCGAATTGATTGCGTTGAGGCACCGCAGAAAGCGGTATGAAAACCGGTTTAGCAAATACAGCAAAAGCGGCATAAATAGCAAAATAATTCATGCAGTAAAGGGTTAAACTTATTTGTTGGCCTATTTATAATTTAATAGTTTACTGTTTACATTTATGGTCTCAAAATACTTATTCTACCATTCTGGCTTGTTTTAAAATAATAATCTTAATTTGGGATCTTTATAATTATCCAGACTTGGCTACTCCTTTGCTCCTTTTCAATCATATTTAAGGCGCCAAACAGCTTCATTTACAAGCCAATGCTATGCTATTATGAGTTTATCCACATATTTCAAATATCTTTTTATTATCACTTGATCCCGTTCCCATTTCACCATCTCTTCACATTCTCGCGGCGTAATGAAAGATGTAACATGTAGCTTGTTCCTGACGGTTCACTTGCTGGACATTCGGACATAATCTGAAAGACTTTCTCGAGGAACAGCACTTTTGGTGGCACTCATTAACTCGTTATTACTTTTATAATAGTACTCATAACGATTACTTAAGCTTACTTTTGTACATTTCTTTCAAAGTATTTGCTGTTACAGTGTGTAAAATAACAACCCATATCTACAGCTAGTATAAGAACTTTTGCTGATTTAAACTTACTTTCCACTATTCTTTATTACTTAACTTACCAACATTCCAAAATCCTAACACATCGTCACCCTTTTTACGGTATTGGAGCATGTAAAGAATGGCTTTGGAGATACTTTTTAATATATTCCTGCAGTATATTTGGAGGAATTTTAGGGAGGTATGCCATATTTCTTATATTTGCTAGGTAATTATATATTAAACGTTTAAACATGGAAATATATCTCTTACTATTTAATTATTTTTAAAAAGGACGCCAACTGCTAATTGTAACAACATTTGACAAAGAAAATATAAATAAAATTATGAAATCTTTCTCACCTAAATATCGGAAGTAAATTAAAATCACCTCAAAAATCTAATAAAATTTGCTATTGCAGCCTGTAACAGATGCGCGATGGCAAAGATAATAGGTGGTACGTTGACTGCCTCGAAGCCCCGAGTTGCGGCGATCATTTGTAGCAGGATTCCTTTTGGTGCTGATGAGATTATGTAGATGTTATGATGCACCAAGTTGTGACATTATTTGTGCCTCCAGTTTGCATGAAATCTTATCTCGGTTATAGAATCCGATAGTTCGATTTTGGAACTAAATGTTAGGGAAATAAATAAGTTGAAGAAATACTCTTTAACTTCAATTCGAATTTAACTTGTTTTGTATTCGAAATAAATACTATTATACACATTTAAAACAATATATATTTCCCGTTCATAAATTATCAATACAACTTAACATCTCTGATTATAAACCAGACTTTTACAGATATGCAGCACTTCTATACACGCATACGTTCACTTTGTAATCGCGGCGCAAAAGACATCAGTTTTGAGACATCTAACTTGCACTATATCCAAGCTTCTATTCACGTTGATGAATATTTATAATTTTTCTAATTCTCAGGTCTGCTACCTGCTTTTTTTTTAATACATGCAGCATTCTGCACGCGTGTCACACACGCACCTGCTCACTTTGCGGTCACCATGCAAAAGACTAACCTTTTTTCATTCTACCCTCATAACAATGGTAACTAAATATTCTAGTCTACATCACTTTTTCCTGTGGCCAATACATTAATTTTGAATTCCACAATTTTATAATTTTCCAAATATAAAGTTCTAAAAACAACTTTCTTTTATAGTTTTATCTTTATATTTAATTTATCATATTTAGCATTTATCTATATTGAATGTTAGCATTCATCTTCACCTGTTTGTGAACTACTCTATGCAGTCATGGCCACCTATAACTCATACCAACTTAAAAGAAAACTCTAATCATTTTAAATATATCAACATGAAACATAAATGAATAAATTTAACATCATTATGGCACCTAACATATTAACATCTGTATCAACCCAGATTTCCAGTAAAGTCTCGTCTAAGAATCTTTTGAAACGAGTAAATAAGCTTTTCATTTTGTTTAACAGGTATTCCTTCACAATTCAGATTATCCTGATATTTACACTTCATGAAATATGTGGTCATCTCCAGAATCAATAATCTCCTTTATTGGTGTTATTATTTAATGTTGATCAATATCATAAGCAGCCGTGAACTACTACTTCAACCAGAGTGAAGGTAAAATTTTTGTTACAATCCTAAGCAATTTGTGATAAATTTGGAAACGAAGAAGCTTCGATATATAAACGTTCAAATGGGTAGATAAGAAAACATGGGAAAAACACACTTTTGGGCGGAGAAATGAGCAAAGTAAGGTTGTGAAGGTATAGAGGGATGAAGAAGGTGAATGGCATACAGAAAAGGGGAGTGGTTTTGGATTATACAAGAAACGAACAGCGCAAAGGAGTCTGAAACAGTGCGTCGCATAAGACAAAACAAACGGGGAAAGAAGATGTCACAAAAGTGTAAGGGGAAAGGGATCTTAAGTGAATAGAAAGTATAGTGTCTAAGTGAATAATGGTGTACCTTGATCAGAAGGCGAGGAAAATGGTAATAAAGAAGAGAAGTGAAAAAATGAGAATTAAACAAACATTAGTAAAAGATTGTGCTAGAAATAACAGTATAGTATCAGGTAATAAGTTTTAGTCAGGGAAAGATAGAACTTGATAATTTAGGACAAATCAATAAAAAAATAAAATAATGACAACACATAGTGGTTGTAGTGAAATAATTAAATCGGAGTAGAGAAGTTTAGGAAGGTTATAATGAAAATTTAATGATCGCAGCGTGACGGAGAAAATGAAATAAGGAACAGTGACATGAATAGAGAGGAGGTACAAAATAAACTTGGGAAAGTTTGAGCATGATGCATTAGGATAAATATAGGCAACAAACCGGCTGAAATGAAAATTAGAGATCGAAAAAGTCACCCCCACCTACCCCCCCCCCCCACACACACACACACACATACACACTGATGCAATTAAGGTTGTTTTGGGCTATATGGGACCATAAAGCAAATAAAAGTATCCCAAATCTAAGAAGTCATTATATGTGTAGTAAAATTTTATTCATTCACACTACTTCAGCAATCCCTAAGCTTTTGAGTCAACTTCACAAGCAATTGCTTTCCTCACTATGTTGTTTGATGTTAATTGAAACAAAGTTATGCAACCAGGACCTCTCGTTGACTTCAGGTCCTAGGTGTTGATCCTCATATACTTCTGGTTTACTGGGTGGCAAAAGTATTTGACACGTCTGGCGTCTACCTTAAATTGTCGGAGCAGCTATGTCGGTGATTTCTAATTTGTAATTCATAAGCCACGTTCTTGACATATGGTGCAGCGGTATCTTTAGTTATAGGTAGGTTCATACATTAGGCTGTCGGCGATATATCCTTTCTGACGTAAGTAATTCCTAGTTACTTCATTAAACTTTAAAAGCACACTAATAATTATTGCATTGGCTATCACAATTACTCAGCCTGACACGATCTATTGATATATAGACTCCTTAAGTGGTATACAGTTCACGAGCTCTTTTAAAAAGCAATAAAATACCAAAGTTAGTTATAAAGCGGCTTTGAATCCTGTTTCTCTCTCTCTCTCTCTCTCTCTCTCTCTCTCTCTCTCTCTCTCTTACTAGATATCTGTCCGACTTTATCTGCCTCGTATACGGACATTAAAAGTCAGAAAAGACAGAAAAACGGAGAAGAAAGATATAGAGCCAAAAAAGGCAATTGAAGATTATTTTATATACTTTTTAAAGACCAGATATAAAAGTGAATCAGGGAAGAATAAAGTAATTACATAATTATAATGTATATAACATTGAAATGAAATAGTGAATGACAAAGGTAGAAACTTTAAGGTATCCGGAAAGAATTAAACAAAATTTAACACTATACTTGGTAATTTTCAAAGATTTAAGATAAAAGTAAATAGGCAAATTTGAACTAGCAAGAATGTTCTCCCATATACCACTGCAAATTTCCACAGACCATGCCCGCCTAAGCGTAGACGGTAGCATGTCTGCCTCAGATTCAAGAAGATCCTGAGTTCGAATCCAGGACAGTGAGTTATCTGGAATACTTTTTCCGGGATTTTCCCTGGTCCTTAATGACTAATGTCAGATAATTCCAAGCTCTATAGACCTCGGGCTCATCTGAACATCATTTGAGCCATATATTACTTAACGTTGGAGAACATAAACTTAAAATAGTTTAATAAAATGGGAAATAAAAATATATTACAAACCATTCTAGAGTATTCTAGGAGGGAAGTGAAGGAAAACTTCCAAAACTTTCTGGTTAACTTCTGGAGTTTACGTTCGGCGAAAACTCTGGCGCTTCTACTTATCATCTGCTCGGCACCGAAGTTTGGAGGTTGCCGCCACGTCACTATAATCTAGCCATGATAATGCCAACTTCTTATGAGCTCAAAAACAAAAGAGTTGATGAACGAAAGGGTACGAACGTGTGCCCAGGGTCCCTGACGTAACTTTTGGCTATGGAATTGAATTTTTGCATTGTTCTTCTTGCAATCTTATAAATAACAAAAATGTTGTGAAGTTCAAGCGTGAAAGGACAATTTAATTAAAAATCAATAAAGTTTTATTGAAATCAACAACGTATTAAATGTAAATCTTACTCGTACTCTGATTTATATCAACAATTAAAAGTAGTGGACTATTTACCAGTTCAGAAAATATTGTGTGAATATACACGTTATATACGGGCAGGAACATAAAGCAGAGTTTTAAGTACTATAATTAGTATCAGTTCAAACGAAGGAAATAAATTACATTAGCCTGGCACACTGTTCAAAAGAGGAGGAAAAATAATAGTAAGCATGTGGTGGTTTGTTGCATACATTCGAATGCATTCTTCTTCAGAGCCTAAAGTTCAAAGGATATTCTGCCCAGTTAGACAGTAACTCAAAATATCCAATGCCCTGCTAAATGGCAAGCACGTTCAAACAAAGCTTTATGAAATAGACCACCTCTACTACCTGTGATTGGTGAGGAGACACGTGAAGTGACATGACAACGTAACAAGGTTTGCTGCGAAGTGCTATATTCAGTTTACAATAGTTTCCAATAGTTTACATATGGTCAATTGTATAAGACAACAATGTAGATCCTTTTTTTTTTTGAATTTAAGTCCTTCAACGTTAAATCATATCCGACGATGAATGAAATGTATGAAATGATGCTCAAATGAGTCCAGCATCCTTAGAGCTTAGAGTTACCCGACATTCGTTTTTCAGGATAATGGGAAACCCCGAAAAAGAACCTTAAGCAGGTAACTCACCCTGACCAAGATTCGAACCTGAACGTGAGGCAGACACGCTATCAACTAACTACGCTACAGAGGCGGGCAGAATGTAGATCCAATGTGAATAGAAGAAACTTTAGTTTTAAGTAACAGTCAAATTCTGTAAGGGCTAGTCGCTATATCATGATTTGAAATTCTGTTCTCTTTTCCTGGCCAGGAGGATAAAGAAGAAAGAGGAAGAGACCTGCAGATAGTTCAGGGTTTCCACTTCATTTGTCATGAAAGCATTTTAAACATATGACAATTTAATTAAAATGGTTCGTTACTTTTTTTAAAAAAAAAACTCTAGCTTACAGAAATGTTCCTTATATGAAGCGTAATTTGGGGCGAGACATTATTTTGAAACTACTCGTGTCCCTAAAGATGCTAAAGTATATGAAGTAGCGGAGGAAGAGCATACATTATTTTGAAGGATTCTTATTAAACGTTTGAGGGAAAAATAAATATTTTACATAAAATCTCTGAGAAAGAACATCTATCAGCGCCACAACTTTAATCAATGCTAAATTGTGCTTCTCAAAGTAGTAGTGGATGGTAGCATCGCTGAGGCATGTACTTTAACTCGTACTTTTAACTTTTCTTTCTGTTACATTCTCGCTGTTGGATGTCTGATACATCAAGACGATAAGCCTGTTACAATGGCAAGTATATCAGTCTGATCAGAGGAATCACATTCGTTTTCAATTAGTGTGTTGCAGTTTATTTTAAACATTTCAGCAATAGCGGTTCTTATTTTATGATTCGAAGTCCCGCCATGTCTCCCCGAAGAAATAGGTGCTCAAACCGTAGCTAGAGGTTTGCATCTCGCATTGTTCGTTACAGTTCTTCAAGTTTTACAGCTGTCCTAGAGCTGGACGCATTGCTGGGCTCCCTCTTACATCATGTAGAGTAAAATTGGCCTTACCTGTCTCTTTTAGGGAGTAATCTATAGCTACCTCTAGTTAGCTCTCTGCATACTTATATGCGTCAACCCCACAACACCTCGATCGGGCCAACTGCGACCTTCTAGTTCTGCAAGGTAGTAGGGCCCTGGAGCTCTCAAACCTGGCTTGGGCATCACAGCTCAGGCTCACCCAATGTACAGTGTCCAACCTAATCCTTACCGATGGAGGGGGGGGGGGGGCCCGGATGTGCTTCCAGTAACGCCAGAAGTACGCTGTGATAGACTCCATAGCGTTCACACTACAACAGCTGTAGGGGGTGCAACACTCCCCTCCTACAAACAGCATCAACAGATAACTTGCAAAAGATGAGAGAGAGAGAGAGAGAGAGAGAGAGAGAGAGAGAGAGAGAGAGAGAGAGAGAGAGAGAGAGAGAGAGAGAGAGCGAGATAAAATAAAATAATGCAAATGGAGCGGTAGTTTCTGCTAATACTGGACCTAGGTTAGAATTTAGGGAACTATATCTAGCCTAATGTTAGAATTAGAGAAAAAGGAGCATAAAAGTTCATAAAACAGGCAATTGAGTTAAAACACTGATACGGATGAGAAGTAAATACAAGTTTATTTTTACTTGTTGGGCCCCAGATACTGGATTGGATTTGACGGGAAGCAGGCCACATCCAGATAAAGGCGATATAAATTTGTAATAAAGATTGTAAGTTACTGAGGAAGTGCAGGCGGTCTTATTTCCTTAAGCGTGCCTGTTTTTGTTATTCTCGACCTCGCACAGCAGGAAATTATTCAATATAAAAACCCAATCACGAGAATGCAAGCAGTTCTGGAGTTTCTCCATTCCTGCTGCGTACCAAGGACTTTATTATACACTCTGACCTCCAACATGTTACTCACAATCATCTCTGTAAGAGAAAAATATTCTTAACTTGAACTTCTAACCTAATAATGAATTTAGTTTCCATTCCAAGGCGACCGTAAATCACGTCATAAAGATTTATACCCGTACTTTATTTATTTACACGTTACTTATGGAGTATGTAACTCAGCATTTTCAAACCAAATTCGATTTTGAATGGATAAATTCTGATCGTTATTGATTATTTATGATTGCTTTTACGGCAAGTGGAGCAAATTTCACCATAACCTCCATACTGCGATTTTACTGGAAATATACGTATTAGGGCTACCTCAAATAAGAGAAACTGTTTTTCGAATGTGTGTGCTCGCGCGCGTCTATCCTTTTCTAAACAGCATAAATCATAAACAACTATACGGTAAAATATCAAACATGGTATATAAGTTCAGTTTCTTTTGACGATTTTACGACGATTTTTCGAAATTTGAGTAATTTACACTATGTTTAAGATGTTTACGTGACAAATGGAATGTGCATCTTGAATTTTCTGGGAATATCGTTTGAAGCCCTCATTATTCTGAATGTTTCGCATAACTGGTAAACTATAAAGATAAACAAAATGTTTCCACTGAAAGGTTACATCTTGTTCAAGTACAACATTTATTTCAGATGCATTTTTACTAAGTTTCCCATTCCCAAAACATTTTTAATATTGGTTTGAACTATCAAATACTTACACTTTTCTCATTTATAACGTCCTATATCTTCTCTCTCTCCCTCTCTCTACTCCCCCTCTCTCTCCTGACCATAATAACAGAATGGAACTTCAGAACCATTAAATATCTACCGAAGTTTGTTGTTGCTTAAGCCCCCTGTACTGCCCTATTCCCATTGTACCTTCCTTAAAATATGCAAGAAAGCCACTTATTCAAATGTTTGCCTCGATTGATATTGGATCCCAGAGTTCACAAGACATTTACGTTTTAGGACTTCATAAACCTCCTCCAAAAAGAATTTTTAGATAAACTTATATGTATGTATATGTCTTTGAACAGCATAACTCCAAAACTAATGTCATCTTCCGTTTATAAAGAATTATGTGAAGTGTTTGTTAGTGCAAACTAGTAGTCGTTTAAATACCAAATTTCATATTTAAATTCAGCATCTTCTAAAGAAATGACAATATGACGTGAAGCTATAGAAACCAACAACTGTTTGAAACTGTATGTATTAACTTATTTGGCTTAGTGTTCAAAACAATTTCAACATATATCTTTCAAATCGTCAAGGAAGGTCCATTTTCCACATTTAGAACACCATCTCCTTGTGCCTGCCTCGTTAGCGTAGATGGCAGCGAGTCTGCCACATGTTCAAGAGGTCCCGAGTTCGAAACTCGGTCAGGGTGAGTTACCTGGATAAGGCTTTCCGGGGTTTTCCCTTATCCTTAAAGACGAATGTCGGGTAGTTCTAAGCTCCATGGACCTCGGACACATTTGAGCATCATTTCACCCAGCTAATTCACCGTTAGAAGACGTAAACTTAACAAAAAAATCTCCTTGTCTTGTTCTGGCTTCTTCCACAGCGTCCTCTGTCACCCTGGCGTTCCCTTGGTGATGTCAGAGTTGTGGAGTTTCTAAGGAAAACATTTGTACGCCCTATAATCTTATGTGACAGTTACACTTCTTGCAGTTTGAGACATCACCATCATTCCAGACAATGATTTGTAAAAAGGTATGTTCTGTTTATTTGTTCTTCTGGACGGTGAGCTTTGCAGATGCAGAGTGCATTTACGGAAGGAATGTTGAGGAGATCGTAAAAAATAAACACAGCCAACATCTAGTTTTTCTAGCAAAACTTATGCTGGCACACCTGATCTACCATGTCGACTCCAACTTTAGTCACATTAAGAAATGTCACCATTTTTGGCTTACTTTTGTCGCACTTATCTTCATCTATTGTTCTGTCATGGTTCACAGTCAGTAAAATTATATAACACATTTGATCCTCTTTCGGGCAGTATGAAACCAGAATCATGTATTTTTGAACCCAAATAGAGATGAGTTTTCTTCCCTTTGTTTGGCACACAGTGTGCTAG